>VWZY01001439.1:0-12850 GCA_013399075.1 Chloroceryle aenea
GCTCGCGGTGTGAATAGCGCTGTAATTCCTGATTCTTGGAAACACTGATGCCGTTTTCTTTGAAAATCGTGGGGTTGATGCGGAAATATGGAGTTATAAACATTTAGGCTGCAGAAGCAGACAATGAACCGGTCTGGGACCAGGCTAACAAGGGTGGAAGGGCCCTAAAACTAAAAGACGGAATGAGCTCGAGGGTTAAAATAACCAGAAACAGGACACGGTCATTAAAATCAATATCCAAAGGCAGTAAAATTCCATCAGCCTTTGTTGATAATGCCTCGTTATGACTTCTGGACATAAACAGAGGCACACTGGGGCAAAAATCCAAACAGGAGGTGTCCCCCACATAACCTGCTGTGATTTTAATGCTAAAACCTCTCTCAGAGGAGAATGTAAGAAGTCCACCTTAGAATAGTGCATTAGATAATACTATAATGAATCAGGTAACTGACAGCACATGTACAAAGATTTGCATGATGTAAAATCACATAACCAATCCCATAATTTATTTGTACTGTCTGTGGACCACTGCTTTTTGAGCTCTGGATTTGCCATTTATCGCCTTGAACACATTTCTGTAGAACCAAAATAAAGCAAATACCTCAGCTCTGTGTGTCAATTTGCTTTGCACAGCAGGGAAAAGACCCTTTTCTGGGATTATGGGATGTGATCCATCGAGGAGGTGGCTCTTTTCATCAGTAATTCATTCTTAAATGTTGTTGTTAATTTATCTTCAAAAAATACTGCTCAGAAGCCAG
Organism: Chloroceryle aenea; assembly: GCA_013399075.1. NCBI lineage: Eukaryota > Metazoa > Chordata > Aves > Coraciiformes > Cerylidae > Chloroceryle > Chloroceryle aenea. The sequence continues at coordinate 759 of VWZY01001439.1, forward strand.
TTTCTTACTGTTTTCACTTATTTGTCAGCTGTGGCTGGACATCTCCAAATACTGTTTTAAAGTGTATTTTAAAAGGAATTTTTAGCTTTGGTGGAAAGAGTAAGAATATGGATGTTTGAAACCAGAAAGATTAAGGAAATCATGGTTTAAGGAAAAACATTTTCACTATGAGTACCATCAGGAACCGGAGCAGGTTGTCTAACGGAGTTGTGCAGTCTCTGTCCTTGGAGGGTGTCAAGCCAAAGCTGGTTAAAAAATGAGCAACCTGCTCTGGCTTCGTGTTTGACCCCATTTGAGCAGAAGGTTGGACTGGAGACCTCCCAAAGTCCCTCCAGTCTGAAATGATTCAAACATCAATCTTTTCAAAGTATAACTTAAAGCTTAAATGCCAAATAGCCAAGCCTGACACCAAGTTAACAGCACCAGGTTTCTCCTCTCTGCTCTGAAGACTGTTCCTTCCCCTTCAGAAAGAGGCTTTGACTTTTCCCAGAACAGAACAGCAGGACAACAACTTTCCTTCCCGGTCCATTGCCAGCTTACCCACAAAGCTGAAAACAACTTCACCGTGAGACCAATGCAAACTCCGCTGTCGTAACGCCTTCGTTCACAGTTCCATTACACTCTGGTTTAGGAGGAGGAGCTGGTACAATCCATCTGGGTTAGATGCCATTCGTGCTGTCCCATAACCAGCCATTCCCGTAGGAAAAGAGGAACTGTCACGATATGAAGGAATGTTTGCACATCAAGCATTTGTTTCCTGCACATTCACAGTTACGATGGAGAAAAGCTGGGTTGAATTCCACCGACGCATTATGTGGGGTTTATTTAATGCAGTAATATCCTCACGGAAAGGAAGAGTTGTTGTGGTTGCTTTAGAGTCGCTTCAGGGACTGGAAATCACAGGTTGTCAAGCTGTCTGACTGTTTTTTTCTTCTTTGGCACATTTTTCTTTGATGGGCTGCTTCTGTTCACGAAGTGTTACTCTGTTCTGCTCCTTTGAAATTAAGGTTCTTTACAGAGTTCTCTGGACACTTACAGTGGAGCATATTATTTAAAACTCAACAACAATGACAACAAAACCAAAACACAATAAAAAGGAAGTGTTTCCCTGCACTGTAGTTTTATTTCTATACTCTTCAGAAGGCCTGCTGCACTGTGGGCATTACATAGCTTTGCTTTCAAGCCCTGATGAATCACTTGATCTTTGATATCTTTGATTTCTGGAATCACACACTTCCTGTAAATTCCAGGATGTCACTTGTCCTGGGGAAGAAACCACATTCGAGAGACAAGGGACTACTGGAACACCTTTAACACAGGCTCACGTTCATTCATACCCGTGGATTACTTAAGAGCTCTGCTCAGTTTGCAGGAAAGCTCCAGCGCCAAGACAAGAAAAGCCAGGGCAGCATTCGGGGAGATTAAATTCACAGCAGCTCCATTTTCAGCAGATTCTTCAATACAGAGAAGCACAGAATGATATATTCATGGGAACAGAATATTCCTGTGATTAATTTAACAGACACCTGAGGTCACTATTCCCTCACATAAACTGGGTCCAGGACTGGAGGTGATGAAGCTACTGCAGGTGCTCTTGGAACTTCTTGTGCAGTTAGAGCTGCTTTGACCTTCCAACAAAGAGGTTTTGTTCTGGTCTGGACTACTGTTTTCATTAGCTGTGTTAATTTAAAAGGAAAATGTTCAAGAATTCAAGAACAAAACCCAGTGTAGTGGTTTATGCTTTTCCTTTTCTTTTTAAATATTCACTCTAAAATAAATTTGGGATTTAGAGCTGTGTGCACAGCTTCTAGGACATTTACCACCAACAAGTCACAAATTAAGAAAAATACCCTCATTTAACTACAGAATTATTCTAACAGCATTCAGTTGGATACACAGGAAGGAAACTTGCCCTCAGAGCCAAAAAGGCCAATGGTCTCCTNCCAACCCGCACCATGCTGTGGTTCTGTGTTTCTCCTGCGTAGCTTTGCATTTGCAGCCACAGATCCATTGCCACCCCCTTGCCAAGCAGCCTGGTCCCTTGGGAAAGACGGGCTCTCCTTGCCTTGACTGACTGCAAGTGTGAAATTGCTGTTTGCAATTTCAACAAGGCAGCTCATGCAGAGCTGTGCTTTGGCAGAGGTGCTGCTGTTTCAACTTGTCTTCTGTGGACTTAAAGAGCGATATGAATGGGAGGAGTAAGATTAGGTAACTCCATCAGGATGTGACACTTCCAGGGGCTGCTTTCTGTGAGATAATCTGCACTAAATTTAGTGGGGTAATAATTATTTGCCAGTTCTTGCCTATTTCTTCAGTTCCTCGTAAGGAATCCAATTAGCAATCCAATCTCTACTATGAGCCACACACATTATTACTGCTGAACTTCAGAGGCAGGATCTAAGAGTGCTGGAAAGAAACGTTTTTAACATATCTTTGCCACAGAGAGCAGCACATTGTGACACTCCACTTGCAGCTGATGAAGAGATAACCCCCAAACCTGTGCATTGCATCATCAAGCTTTGATGAGCATCATCACAGCACAGAATCTGGGGTTTAGTTTGTTTTTATCTTGGCAATGTGCTGGATGGAACCCGCACGCAGGACGTCTCTGTTGCAGTTCAGGGCACATTTCTGGAACAATGCTTGGAAGAGCAGCAGTTTACACTCAGGCTGGGCAAGGGGTGCCACAGAGAAATGGGTACGTGCTGCTGTTTGGCAGCAGAGGGGGAGAATTCCCAGCCTTGCTGTGTTCTGGAGCAGGTGGATGCTCAGCATGCCACAGGCACTGGGTTTGTGCAAACCCCGTTGTGTCACTGCTGCAGACAGAGGAGTGGTGGCTGCAGGCAGCAGGTTTGCACTAAAAGGCATCCTCTGCTTTCTAAATCCCTGGAGCCTTTTAAGAATCACTGGCAGGGGCTTAGCAACAGATGATTTTTTTCTTAGTAGCCTTTAAGGACCAAAATAACCCAAACCAGAAAGCTACTTGAATTGAGCTACTTGGAGATATCCTGGATTCAGACAATAGGATCTTCCGGGTATTACAAAGGAAAATCCTCCTCGTGCTAACTCCTGTTCTTCAACAGCTCCCAGCACCCATGTTATCAAACATCACAGCTTATTGTTTCGTGGTAACCACAAATCCCAGAGGTTCTCCTTTATCATCAGTTCAGCTTCAGCAGCTCAGCCTTTACGCTGCCTCATCAACATGCTGTATATCCTCAGAGCAACTCTCTTTGCTAATTAATTCTCCATTGCTTTATAATTCTTCACTGTTGTGGGACTGAAAAACTTTCCTCTTTGTTTTCCTCTCTAAAAGAAGGGTGGCAGTTTTAGTGTGGCACTGGTACCTGTCTGTCTGTCCGTGAGAACCTGTGCTGACAGCACAGCCAATTCCCACGGATACTGTCAATTTAGCAATGCCTTTTATAACAGTTTTGAGTTTTTAGTGTAAAAAATTATGATGGGTCATGCTACTCAGTTCAGCCTCTTTTACCTGGGTTGGGCAGCAGCCATGGCAAAGATCTATTTTTAAACAAAAGCATGGACAAGAGCCAGAGGTGGTTGTTTTAGTACTGGTATGTACTGGGATGCACTAGACCTGAACCTCAGCCTAAGAAATAATTGTTTTTAAAAAGCAAATATTTGCTCATCAGAACATGATAGGAATCTTACAGACTATTGTACAGTAGCTGTTTGTTTTCCCCTGGCCTTTTGTAATCTTCCAGGTCTGAGCTAAAAACATCTCATTAACCAGCTAAAGGGGACCTGGTGAGAGGTTGGGTTGCACTGGGAGGAGTGGAGGTGCTGGGAGAGGGCCAACACCAGTGTGAATTCTGGAATTTGGCTTCAGTAAAATGAATATATTTTTGTAGAATTAGTATTTTTGGATCTTGGCTTTTATGAAAAAAATATGAGGATAGCATTGTGCAGGTGAAAATACACTGTGTGTTGTGCCTGTTAAAAACCTGTACATAAAATATATGGATGGTGTTGAGATTTCCTAGGCTGGACTCACTTTAGCTGGCTGGGCATGGTGGGGTGCAGAGAAAAAGCCAAAAACCAGTTCACTGAGCTCATTCTAGATACAAACCTCTATCCCCCATCCTTAGGCTGGGTTGTGCACTGCTCCTCCTCCCTCCATCACTGCTTGTCAGGGTGGGAGCAGAAATCAGGAGTGTGCTGGAGGCAGAAGTTCCGTGTTTTGACTTGGATGGAAGAGCCAAAGATTGATAATTTATCAGGGAGAAGGAAGAGTGGGGAAAAGAGACTTTGTTGGTGGGAAAGGGAGATAAACCAAATGGAAATGGAAATCCTGGAAGGAAGAGAACAGGGACACCCTGGCCACCCAGGACCCCAGCAGACCACTTCAGCATGAAGCATCTCACCAGTGGGAACCTGGGACATCGCTGAAGTAGGAGATTTGATAAATACAGTGGCAGTTAACTCTTCTTTTTCTTCCATTTTATCAAATTTCTCACTCCCATCCTCTGTGATGATATACACATTTGGTAATTATTCATCAACATACATTCTCAGGAAGAGGTGTTGCAATTGCAGTGGGCTGAAGTTTTCTTTCCACCTCACCCATCTTGCTGGCACACGCACCACACGCAGATCTGACACATCACTATTAAAAGATGCCTGCATGGGGATTGCTCAGCTAGAACATTGCAAAACCAGAACTTAATGGTATAGATGATAGCCTTTTAATGTAAAGACACTGGCTGTAGGCTGCTCTTTGTGAGTGGAACCTTCCAATGCTTCCAGCTCATCATTTATTTACGAGTAGAGGCATTTATATAAAAGGCGACCTCAGTGAGGCCACTTTTGCTGTTGAAGATTTCTTGGGCAAAAGAGGCCAGGTACCCAGGGCTGCTGCAGCAAGATGCTTATTATGGTTGGATGGATTTTAAGGGGCACAGTCACTCTGAACAGAAAGCTGGTATTGAACTGGGTAGGAGACTCAGAGGTATTTTGGTGTCACCAAAATACGTCAGTGATAAGGAAGAGCTCTTGGAGACCCAGATATTCAGATTATTGGATAGTAAATGAGTCACATCTGGACAGAAGCACTGAGCATTCCTTGGTGTTTCTCCACACCAAGCTGAAAGCAGGGCTAGATGTAGGTATGTGCACCTCGATAGCTGTCTGACTCTCCTTGATTTCATAGAATCACAGCATGGTGGGGTTGGAAGGGACCTCTGGAGATCAGCGAGTCCAACCCCCCTGCCAGAGCAGGGTCACCCAGGGCAGCCCACACAGGAACAGATCCAGGGGGGGCTGGAAAGTCTCCAGAGCAGGAGACTCCAGAACTGTACCCAGTTCTGTCACCCTCACAGGAAAGAATTTTCTCCTCATGTTGAGGTGGAACCTTCTATGCTCAAGTTTGTACCCCTTGTTCCTTGTCCTATCGGGCACTACAGAGAAGAGATTGGCCCCTTCCATTTGACACCCTCCCCTCAGATATTTATAGACATTATTAAGATCCCCAATTTCCTCAAGTTGTGCCTTTTATTCTCATGTGAGGAGAAATATTGGAAAGGGAATTAAAAAGTTTTCATCTTGTGATGTGGAGAAGGCTTCTTGGGTTCTGAGTGTTACTTAATTTGAGTGAAGTATCTGACACATCCCGTGCTTCCCCTGGGCAAGGCACCAGGATATATGGAGTTGGATGCATCTCCTTGGTTTGCACCATCTTTTTTCCAGCTGTTACTTCATAAATCACTCAATCTCTGTGCCTTTGGCAGATAATTAGGGTCTGTGAGCTACCAGGCTTCTCTCGTTGTGCAATTTATGGCCGTGGAGAATGCAAAGAACTGGTACAAGCTCCTTCCTCTGCCAGCCTGATGGGTGAGGCTGTTTGCTGGGCCGTGTCACCCTGACTTTTAATTACAGTGCTGCAATCCCAGTACAGCCCTCTCCAATGTTAGGATGTTTTATTCCAAGCCTGGCCTCAGCCCTTTCTGTCATCATCTCCATGATGTATATTTTACCTGCATCTTCTCTTCCTGCTCATTTTTTTTTCCTTTAGCTATCTAAAGCTCATAAAGATTCATGGCATGTAACTCATCCTTGAGTATGACCTTGAAATAATGAGGTAGTTCTGATCCACTCCATGATTATGGAGCAAAGAGAGGAGCTGTCAGAAAAAAATAACTGAAAGAGCATCCCAGCTGACAATACATCTGTTCCTGATGCTGCCACAAGTTACCTCCGTTTCCTCCCTGCCTCCCTCTTTGCTCAGTCATTGTAAACAAAGCAGAATTTGATTTTTCCATGCCCATTTCTCAGATTTACCCTATTCTCCATGGTGTAGATATTTCCACTCTCCTCTTTATCCCAGTTCCTGGCTTTTTTCCCTACCTGACCATAGCTAGGATACATATTTTGATGCAAAAGGTGCACGTGCATCTTTTTAATGCCACTTTTAAACCTAGACTCATGTGCTTTGGTAATCGAGGGGGCTATAGCTTATCTTAGACCACATGAAGCAATTTCTCTAGCCTGTGTCTAACTCAGCTTCTAATCTAAAGGAGGCCTCAGTTATCCTGGGACAGCTGTGGGACAGCCCCACTTTGGGGCTGACTGTGCTGAAAACAGCATCAGCAGAGTTTATCAGCTCTTAGCTGTCCTGATGTAGCAACTCCTGAAAGCAGCCTCTGAAATAAGGGTGGAGCAGATGAGAAGTGTGAGCTCTCGGTGTTCATTCTTACCCCACCTCTGAATCATTGCCTTACAGCTGGGGAGTTTCCATCTAAGTTACCTGAAGCTATTTTCATAACTTAAGCTCCTCAATTTCAGCCAAAATATTGCTTACTCTAAGGAATAAATATATCAAGGACAAAATTGATCATGCTTTGAACTGAGGTGTCTTTATTTAGTTCAGGCTGAGTTCTCCTTCCTCTGCCTAAGGACAGAGAGTAAAGTGATTTCAGCTCTTGCTGCTGGAGTTGTGGGACGAGCTCTGTGCTGTTGCTCTGCACTCAGATCCAGCCTCTGGAGGACCTTGGGAATATTACAGGTGTCTGTTCTCCTTTGTCAGCTGACAGACACTGATAGCACACTGAATTTTGGGGTTTCTGAGATTTAAGGTCATTTATTTTCCCAGAACACTTTGGTAATTTCTACTCCCTCGATTCCCTTGCCTGCCACATGTTTGCCACAGGGCTGCTCGGTGGGTGAAGTCTGCTGTGGCTGTAGGAGCTGATGATCCATGCTTTAGAAGGAGTCTTGCTTTTCTACTGACTCCCCAATTTTCCAGTTTCTGATTGAGCTTGGAGGAACTGCTGATATGGTCTGAATGAGGCTCTTCAGGGCTTCTGCTGGGAAGTTCTCCAGGTAACTGAAGAGCTTAGTAGTTTAGCTGGCAAAAGAGGGTTTAACAGTCATTGTGTATCCCCTTCATCTGACAGACCATCCCACTGTCTTTCTGGGAATCATCAGGAGGTCAGCTGCTTTTGGAAGTTTAGCAGGAGGGGATGTGGGAATCTCACCAGGATGGTAGAACAAAGCAGTGCATCCTTTTTCATGCAGTGTGCCAGATGCTGGTCTCAGGGAATGGATGGGGCTTTGTTTTCCTCCTCCTTGGGGGATCAGTATCTGTGGCAGAATCTTCTTCAAAGCAGGAGGGGTGTGAAACAACAGTCCTTCTCTGCTCTGCCAACCCCTAATCCTATCTGGGGCAACTGCAGCAAGTCATGTTCTGAGGAGGGCGAGTCTTTTCTTGGCTAGGAAGATACCTGGAGTTACCAGAAAGAAATGGGCTGCATGCTGTGGTGGAATATCAGTAGGAGAACCCGCTCCAACAGGTCCCTGTCTCTGCTGTGCTGAGGACTCCAGAGCTGCCCCAGCACTGCAGGGGGGTCTCCCCAGAGCCCTGAGAGCAGAGGGGCAGGATCCCCCCCTTTCTGCTGCCCACAATGCTGGGGATGCAGCCCAGTGGCTGCTGGGCTGCCAGAGCACGGGGCTGACTCCTGTCCAGCTTCTCACCCCCATGTCCTTCTCCACAGGGCTGCTCTCAATCCTTTTATCCTCCAGCCTGGGTTGATACCAGTGAGTGTCCCCACCCGGGTGCAACTTGCTCTTGGTCTGGTTGAATCTCATGAGGGGTCACACAGACCCACTTCTAGAGCTTGTCCAGGTCCCTCTGGATGGATCCCATCCCTCGGACCTGTCAACCGCACCACTCAGCCGGGTGTCATTTTAGTTCCCATGATAAAGGAATGCACCAAAATAAATTAAACTTAAACCTCCTGTAGATGTGCAGATGGTGGTGATGCTGATCCCTACGTTTCCTGCCCAGGACCACCGCTAAGGAAAAGGTCCCTGGGAAACTGTTTTTAACAGTCTCGGGTAAAAACTACCTGGAGGGGCTTCAGGAAGAACCTTCTGGCAGTTCATGGACTGGGCTTGTGCACATGTAGTCGTCCTCAGTAATGGATTTGGGAGGTGATCCATGAAATTGGCCTGGAAACCTTTCCAGCAGGATAAATGCTAGCTTTGATTCAATGAAATTAACAAAATGAATTTTAAACAAGGGAGGTATGGTGCTGGCCAGCCGAGCCCCAAAACCTCTCATCACTTCATTGAACGATGCACTTGTACTTTCAGGGTGAATGCAGCTAGAACTGGTTCATTTCCCTTTCTGCTTTTGGTTCATTTATCACTGTTGGATTACTGGTTCTGTTTACCCTTAACATAATCCTTTCATGTGCTATTTTTTTTTGCTTGTTTTTTGTATCAAAACTTCCAGCTGCTGTGCTCAGCCTGAACTACAATTAGCACAGGGTAATAATGGAGCAATTAACTATAATTAACATGGAATAACAATGAAGCAGGGGAAAAGAATGCCCTGCCAAGGTGTTTTATGAAGAACCTGACCCTACACTCTTCACCACCCATCTGCTGGTGGTACTGGCAGCTCCCCCCAGTGCCACCCTCTTCCTGCAGCTTGTTCCTCTTACAGCAACTGGTTCTTCCATGGGACCTGGTGAAAAAATCTCCTTCCATTGTGTATGAACAGCTTCACCTACAACACTGGAGCAGAGTTTCCCAAGCTGTGGTGTGGTCTCAAGCTGTTGAAAGGGGTATGCAACCTCCTCTCTCCTTCAGACAGGGAAAAAAGATGTTTCTGTTCACTGCCATGTGCCAAAAATGCTTTGAAATCTCCTGCTGGAACCCACTAATTTGGAATATTAAGTAGGTAGAGTTATTTCAGCTTTTCTAGTAGAAAGGAGAAGTGAAAAGGGTTGGAAGAATCTCAAAAGGCTTTATAGCAGCGAGAGGTTATTTTCAGCTGTCTCTTGCCTGGTGAATGCCTCTTGCCCACAAACCTGAAAATTTAGTAGAGAACCTGAGTAATACAAACAGGGAAAAGGCGTTTGCACTTAAGTAAGGCTGCAGGGACCCTCCCCAGGAGGAGCAGCTGCTCTTTCCCTCCATCTTCCAAACACCTCCTGCAAAGCTAAACAAAGATAACAGGACTAATAAGGAAGAGAAATGCTTTATAGGAATCCCACCATGAGAGGTCAGTGGAAATTCCCTCCTCCTGAACCTTTGCTTGTTCTGTTTGCTTTAAGTTAAATGTTTAAATAGCAACATTATATCGGGGTGTGTGCTCCTTGAGATAGGAGACCCAGCCTTTACATACCTGCAAGAGGTTTTCCTCATACTCCTCAGAGCAGGTCAAGTTGGGTTTGATGCCACTGGGGACAAATAATCTTTTTGAGAAGTTAAAAAAGGAGATATTCTTGGAAACGAGCTGGATGAGGAGATGCCATGGCCTTTACACCATCACATTACCTAGTTAAAAAGTCAAATCTTTTGAGGATGGGATATCAGGAAGTATTTTTGGTGTAAGCACCAACGTGCTGGGTAAATATTTTCATTGCTTCAACTCCAACAAGTGGGTTGTTACTTTTATTCTGTTTTATAGGCTCCTTTCAGAGTAGTCATAGGTACTTGACATTTTTCACCCCCAATGCTCTGTTTTATTACTGTGTGATTACAGCTTGAGAACAGGTTAACAACTGTGAGTAAACTGATAGGACAGCTAAGCTTTTGGCTCCCTTGGAGCCTAAACTACTCAACTGTTGTGCCACCAGCACACACAGGTTTTTGTCACCTTAATTTGGAGCCCATCAGTGTCTGCCTGGAGGAGAATTTGGGTACATCCATGATCTGCTTGTATTGGCAATATGAGAAAGTGGCAATAAGAACTGTGCATCTCCAAGAGTTGCCTTCAGGACCTTGTGAGCAGGTCTGCAGAGCAGGATCTTGAAGAAGTTTCTGGGTATTTATGGCTTTTTTTGGTTTAGTTTTTTGGTTTGGAACAAAAGAGTCTGTCTGCCTGGCCCCCACACATCCAGGGTATTTACAAACAAACAGAGAACACAGGCAGAGACAAGCCATGCACTGAAACATTGTTTCTGAAGAATAAATTTTATTTTTTTCTCTGAAAAAAACCCCATCCATATACATGTTCAGATCTGTTCAACCTTCAAAACATGTCTTCCTTTCCAAACCAACTGTGTTAGCATGCAGGACCCCACTGCAGCTTGGTAATGAAGTTAAGAGGGTTTTTTTTAATCCTGTAACTGTGCAAACATCCATTTGGAAGCTATTTACATTTTGCACCTCTCACTTCTAACAAAAGTAGCATCAGCTGCTAGATACATGCACTGTGGAGCAGGATTTGGCATTGACATCTGATTTAGGTGTAGAGTGAAAACCAAACCAACCTTCCTTTGTCCAGGAAGGGCAATTCAAATCAATGTAATTTCTTTGTTATAAAGGAGCTCACTTGAAGCACTCAGACTTCCCTGCAGATATGGAAATATTTCTTCCCCTCTAGTTTTCTGGACCATCTTCCTCTGGTCCAGCCGTGCACTTTGCTTCTCTTGGGGAATGGGAGCAGAAGGAAAAGATGTCTTGGTTTTCATGAAAGGTGGCAGGAATGCACTGAAACAGAGTTGGTTCCATTCCTTTCATTCTCAGTGAACTGAAAGGTTACTTAGAATATGTTTTTTTCTTTTACTACCTTAGACCATCTAAACTCAGCTGCAGCAACTTTGGTGCAAAAGGTCAGATTGAAGCTCACATTCCTAATACCTTCTCCTCTAATTTCCTCTCCATCCATCAGAAACCAGAATTCAATAACCAGCCAGCTGTTAGTACCCAAATCATGTGGTTCTGTTCTCATCTCCTAGGCTCCAACCTGGGTCAAAGAAGGCAGGAGACGTTCTTGCCACTGCACACTGCTGGGTACAATGAGCATAGTTCCCCTCCTCAAACCATCACGAGCTGTCCTTGCTGTTTCCTACGTGCCACTGGGATTAAATTCGGGTGCTGAAAGCAGGAGAGAGTTGAGTACGAGGTAAACGTGGCATTCCAAGTGATGGGTTTCATCCTAGAATCATCTTGGTTGGAAAAGACATTTAGGATCATCGAGTCCTCATCACCCATTATCACCCAGCAAAAGCTGGCCTGTGTTTCAGTTAAGGGGGACCATGGTGGCAGTAGCTGGTGTGTCAGGCTGGTTTTCAGCTGTGGAAGTTAAGCGAGCCATGTTCTGTAAGAGAGCACGGTTATTTTCATAACTGCAAAACTGCTTCAGAATAAATAGATGAAGTGGAGGAAGACATTGCACCTCACGAGTCGCCAGAGCTGCTGCTTGCTGCTGGGGCACACTCAGCTCACAATGGAAACCCTGCTTTCGGGCTGGCCTCCAAATATCTGGGAGAAGAACTCGAAAGCCAGGCGGACGTGGATGGGGACGAAGACGTAAGCTGTGTACACCACCATAGCAACAACAGTCACGGTGATGGTGTGGAACATGGACCTCTCCCAGGGCTCCAGCACGTAGCTGCAGGTGATCAGTAGGTACTGGTAGTACAGCCAGTAGATATAGTCCTTCACATGCTTGAAATCCATCGTCAGCTTTCAGGGGTGTTGAGAAGAGGACCTGTAATGATAGAGAAATTGGGATTGCAGCTGCAGTGGAAAGAAAGACCTGGAAGTAAAAAATGGTATGTCGATGGAACCACAGAAGGACAATATGGTGAGGTTGGAAGGGAGCTCTGGAGATGCTCTGG
>VWZY01001447.1:2608-47700 GCA_013399075.1 Chloroceryle aenea
GAGAAGAGCCTGGCTCCATGTGGTGAGCCCACCGAGACTGGTAGTCCAAGAACAATCAGAAGAGACTTTAGAGCCTTGTGACGGCTGGTGAGGGAATCTGGGACACAGGTTATCTTCTCCCAGTCATACCCAGCGACACTGCAGTGGACANAGAAATTAGAAAAATAATGAAAATAAATGCAGACATTTAATAATCCAAATATTTTTACTTAATCCTACAGGGTACAATTTTGTATTGCAACATATGTTTATTATGTATGTAAAATACACAGAAAAAGTACAAAGAGGAATCGAAATGCTGAATACAAATTTAATTAATGTTGTAAGCATTTGACTTGATTAGCAGAATATTTAACACCAGAATGTTAAGCAAAATATATAAATGCCTTTAAAGTCCAATCTTATACCACTATAAATAGTGATACTTTCAACAGAAGCAGGACGAGATCATAGTCAATGTCACTGACAGAAACTGTGTCAGCATGTTGGGAAGTAAAGAAGTTTCCTGAATTTCTGTAAAATTCTGGGGGAAAAAAAAAAGTTAGCTTATTTAAATGTGATTCCTCCCCCTCTTTTTTATTTTTTTCTGATACAATTCCCTGCATGTCAGTGTGGAACACAAAGGAAGCATCTAAACAGCTGAACTTGATTCAGGCTGCGGTTCTCTTGAGGGAGACTGCATTTGATAGGATAATCTCTCTTCTATGAACTGTGTGAAGTCAGCTGTGCTTGTTCTATATGCAGAATTCCTCTTTGGTGGCCTTGAAATAATGACAAAGGAATTCATGACACCTGTATTTTATTTTCCAGTTGTGTGCAGGGTGCATCCTTGGACAAGTCACTTAGATGCAGATCCTGAAAGGTTTTCAAGGCTCCAGTTAATTCCAAAGGCATCTTTAAAGGTTTGGACTTTAATCTTTCTAGCCTTTAATGTCCCTAGCTGTAAGAAGAAAATGTTACTATAAACATATCCTTGCAGCCCCTTGGAGACTCTTGGATGAAAGTTCCTGTAAATTTATAAACTAATTTTTTTTTTAATTATTTTCTTATTGGCCACCAAAGGGAATTTTGCATGGAATATAAGCAATTGGAACTACAGCAGTTTGCAGTGTTTATCAGAGTCAAGAAATTTGCCCTGCATATTGATGTAACTATGATGAAATAGAAACACCAAACATAAATAATGCATGAAAATATTTGAAACACATTTTCTATACTATTTTTTTATTGTTTTATCTGAGTGGACAGGCAGCACTGTTAAAACTCTGTTGAGAAACTGTCTCTGCCTCCCAGGAATTGAACTTCTTGGTAAGAGGTAACTATAGAAAATCGTTTTAGCATTAGGGATTCACCTGATTCTGGTTCAGCACTCAGAGGTGGCACCAGCAATTTGTTTGCTAAAGACAATTCACAGAAGTATATTACAGGTGACAAACTATACATTTATCTGAGATGGAGAAGAGTAGCAGGTCAAAGAGAAGTTATAAGCCCAAAGAGTCAAGAAAGTAAAAGCTATGCATCACCATTTCCAGAATGATCACTGTGATTTTGATTCGGGGTATAAGAATGCAGAGAAATTGGTGGAAGCTTTGTGTTAGCAACACATAAATGTGAAGGAATCAGTCCATGTTCTTCAGTGGTAGCAGGGTAGGTGGCAGGTCCTTTGCAGCTATAATACCCTGACCCCAGAGGAGTGGGGGAGCACGTCCAGAGTGGTCTGCACTACCCCAGGGGCTCCTGCTGCTAACCAGCTGCACAAGTCCCTACCGGGGAAGAGATTTCATCTATTTTGCATGCAGCAGGTTAGCCCTGTGCAGCCTGTTTACATGGCCATTTTCCTGACTGAGTCAAATTTACACTAGAAGGACCCTGTAGGTAGAAGTTCATCAAATCTTATAAATACACACCTCTGTCAGAAAGTTATCACTGATGCACTGCAGGAACCTGCTGGACTGTGTGCGCCTCGCTGTGTAGCCTTACCAGCAAATGAGCACCAGGGCACGTGATTGTGAGGCTACTTTCATCTGTCTGGAAGTCATTGCCTTCCTGATCAGGTGGCCCGCAGTAAACACCCACAAGAGTGTCACCCATGGTAGCCTGTCCATTATTTCTTACCCATAAGCTCTGGACTCATTCTTCACCTCCCCAGGCAGAGCTTGTCACATTCCCGTTGCGCTTGCACACAAGGAGCGATGGAAAGGCTGCAGTGCTGAGCCCAGTTCACCCGCCCTGGTCACTGGTGCTCCCCAGGGCTGTTTAAATCTCCCGTGCCAGCCCTGCTCTGGAGGCTGATGGCTCCCGGCAGGTCTCTCTGCTCTTCCTTGGTTTTCCCTGGCTCCAGGAACACCCGTGTCTGCCCCAGTCTAGCACTCAGCCACAGAACTGATCGTTGCTGCTGCTGCACTCTTTGCCAACTTCATTGATTTTCTATATCCCTAAACTAAAGGCTACCTACTGCAGCACACACCTGAGCTCCTTTCGCTCCCACCACAGCCCAAAGGAGGCCTGAATATCACACGCATCTCATTTCTGTCAGCTAAAGAGATTTGGTGAAGATGCTGATGCAATTTCATCCAAAGGGTACCACGGTCACTGATCTAAGGAAAACATTCTCCAAAGGCCTTGCAAGCTTTATCATTTCCCAGTTTATGTTTGTAAAACACTTTCTTAAATATAAAAAACGAAGTTTTCATAAACAAACTCCAGGAAAAAAATCTATTTTCATCAATAATTTCCTGTTCTAATTTGGTTTTGAAGCGTTCTTCCCGGGTACTCTGTTTTAGATGAGCAATGAAAAGAGCCAGCATACATTTTTAGCTTTATCCCCGTCTCTTTTTCATTCTAGCCAAGTTCATCTCTATGCCACCGAATTGTTGAACAAAGAAGCATCACTTTCAAATATTCACAAGGGAGGGAAATGATGTTTCCCTAGTGTGGGCTTCTTTTTGGTTTTGCTTTTGGATTTTTTGATGTTCCAGTTTGCTGTACAGCTATAATCTCTCCTGCTTTGTAGGGTGTGTGTAATAAATGGGGTTTGAAATTCCTTAAACATTTTAGCTTCGCTTGAGCTATTAATCTCAGCAGCCATTTATTGGTTTGTATGCTACAAAGCAATGGAGATTATCCTTTAATTAATTCCATTGAGAGGTTCAGCTGCCACCATCAACCACAATATGGTTTCATAAATTAATCTTGTAGGGGGAATATAATGCAATTTATTATAACATTTATATTAAAATGCAAGTAATAATGCTAGAAATCCTGTGTAACAAAAGGATATATATGTGCATATGTGTATCTCCCAAATGCAGTAATTAAAAGAACAATTGCATATTCTATTTTCATATTTTCATTTTATTTAACTGGTTTAAGGATATTTCAGCATCCATTGGAAAATGATAATAAAAAATATGAGTGTTTCTCACTCCTGCATAGGTAGCTGTCTTAAAGATTATGAAATGAGATCTTACATCTAGATACCTGAGAAATATATCATTGATCTTCAGAGCTCTGCTTGAGACCTGACTTTCTCACCAGTTTGTTTGTACTATTGTAGCATAATCAGTTCTCATAATGCACATTTGTACATGTGAACATATTATCTTACGAGCACTTGAGTGAGAACATCAAATACTGCCTAAAGTAGTGCCAAAATGTTTTGATCTCTGGAAGCTGAAAATCTTTGGCATGGGCACATTTTCTGTAACAGGGGACTGATTATGTTAAAAAATGTTAGCTGAGGTGTTTTATCTAGCATGACACTGAGCTGAGCAGAGCTGCTGCTCTGAAAAAGACAACAGCTATTGCCTGATTCAAGGGTAATTTGTGTGCTAACAGTGTTGGTGTAAGCAGAACAAGTTTCACTGCCAGGACAATGCTGGACAAATTTATTTTCTTTGAGTTGTCAAGATTTCTGCTGTCCCTAACTTCCAGCGGGGGTAGCAGCAAAAAGCTGAGAGGTGAGATGGTTCTTCTGTGCTCACCCAGACTAAAGTGAGAAGCTGGGCAGAGCTCAGGAATTCTGGCAAAATAAGGTGTCGTTATCAGTAGTGCTCCTTTCCTTCCTCAGTACTGCTCTTAGTAGGATTTCTTGCAGATTGGCAACCTTATCTGCTAAGAAATTATCCAGAGTGTGTGTTCTTCCTGAAAGTCTTCACATAGCATTATTAATTAAGTTAATTAATTAAGTAGAATCCTCAAGACAATCTGGAGAAATGGCTTTATTAAACCCCTGAGCATTGTAAGATATTGCAAAGCCTCTTTGTGGATTCGATGTAAGTCCTAATATTTCACTGATCTGGGCAAAGAAATGCAGGGCTTAAAAGTTTTCTACACTAATTATAACTTTTTTGGTTATACAAATCTGAATTGCTGAGGTTTTTTTCATCTTAATAGATAGACATTTCTGTGATTAACTAATTAATACTTTGAGGAATGATGCCAATATATAAGGTGTTTTCTGGCGGTGTAGGTCCAGTGCCTTGATCAAGTTTTGCAAGAACAGAAGCAGAGCTCTGTGTTTGCTGAAATATTATGGAACGTGCTGCTTTGAGAATCAGCAGTGTATAGCAGTAGAAATTGTAACCACTCAGTGTCACCTGGAAGCTGATGGAAAACCCTGTATGGCTGGAAGCTGAAATCATCACACAGGGTTAGTGTAAAACCACACTTGTGCCAGCTGTCCACACTCTGCTCTGCCAACGGTGCGCCGACCGATCTATTTGTGCTGTGAAGAGCGTTGCACAGTGGCAGCAAAAGCCTTTTCTCAGTGAAAGCAGCCCTGGGAAAGGCAGGTGTGTACCTAAGGAGGGAACAACAGAGATCAGGATGATGCCAGGATGTACTGTTTCAATGCAGGCCACTTGGGTCTGCTCAGGGACCGATACTACAGCTCATGGGCTGCAGCCACCATCCAGGATGAAGGTGGTCACTTAGCAGGAGATCCAGGGCATGAGGCTGTTCTCAAGAGCAGATCCCTGGTTCCACTCCTTGCTCTGGTGGCTGGCATAATTCACTTCAGAAAACCAACCTGTATGGTGGCAATGTACCCACCATGACCTGTTTAGCACTTGAAATGACCACCTGAATTTTTTAATAACCAAATATGGTTTGCAATCTATGTGTTTACAAATGGGTCTTATTTGTTTATTGCTATTTTTTTTTTTCTGTGCTGTTGGTTCCTCTGAGACCTCTCAGTTCATGCAAAGCAACAAGGCTCTACAATATATATTGGAGAAAAATGGTACAGCCACTTTAGAAACTGAAACTACTCTTGAAGCATCAACTTTGTGATCATATTTCCGTATTTTCTGGTTTACTACTTGCAATAGAAGGTATCATTTTTTGACTAGGGTTGCTTTTTTCAGTTAGCAACTGAAGCACGGTGATATGTTGAACTGAAAAACCCTGGATCTACTGATAAATCTGACTTTCATCAGACTTGTATTGAGCCTTTGATGATAATATATGGAGCAGATCAGAAGTGCTGCAACATTACCTTCATGACTGACAATAGCTGTGAAGTCATAATACTATGTGTATATATATTCAGTTTACCATCTGCATTGACTCATGATATTAATTTGTCTGATGACCAGATGAGAGGCAAAACCAGTTTGTTGGATAAGAGAAATGGAAAGCGTGGTTCAAAGCCTCCTCAGTCAAACTGTCCAGGAAGAGATGTGATACACTCAATTTATTAATGCTGGTTTGCTACTGTATTTAATTATTTAATAGAAAACCTTGGACAGTTTAATTGTGGTGTATAGTTGGATTTTAGTTAACCTGGGTTTTCTGGATTGTAGCCAATCAAAATGATTTAATATTTGCATGTCTTTAGAAATTAGTACATCTGAACAAAAGGATGTCCTTCTAAAACCAATAATTAATGCCTTGCAGATTCATATCTTACCCATGGTGGGCTCTTCAGTAGCTTGTTATCCTTCTCATGTTATACTACTGAATGACTAATGGGATGAAAAGGTTGGTTTCTACGTGCAAATCCCCATTTGTCAATAATGATCTGTTTAGATTTTTAAAACAAGGTATAAGTCATGGCTAGGACCATGAAATAGCTCTCTGATACACTTTCACTTTTAATTCAGGAACTTAAAAGGAAAACAAATGCTCTTTTGAGAACTGCTCAGTGAGACGTTGTGATAATCAGGAATAGCATTACTGTTTGTGTATCTTTTTAGGTAGGGTCTTCACATGCAGCAGTGGTAGGACTGTGGATCTCTTTGCCTTGTTCACCGTACATCTGCCTGGGACCAGCTCTCCAGTAGCTGGTGGCACAGTGCTAGCAGAAGGTGTCACTCGGGTGACTGTTGGCCCATGGTTAAGCACAGGAGCATTGGGAAGGACCCAGGAGTGCCATTCACCACATGATACCCGGCCTTTCCCCTAGCACTGGCTGCATTGACTCATTCCCTTTTCCAGTTGTGTGGTGGGTCAGATTAATTGTTCCAGCATCTCAACCCAGATTCCCAGTGCTGCTGCTCATATCTTAAGTGTTAAAACATTGTGTTTACTACCAGGCTACGATGCGTGGATCTCCTTCTTATGCTTCTTTGTGACATTCTTTGACTGTCCTGTCACTGTTTTCCCTTCCTCCTCTCTTGTTCTCATCCAGTTAGACTGTTATGCCTTAAGAAGCCAGCAGCAACTGAAAAGTCTGCTCCTTGTTGTGTCATTCCTTTGGTCTCATCTTGCACCAAAGGCAACAGATCCAGCATGGTAACTCATTTCACTTTTTAATTTTAGCTCTGTTCCCCTAAAAAAAGCAAAATTCTCAGCAAAAGTACATGCTGTGGAGTAACTGTAGAAGTTAAAAATAATTAAGAAATGTTTTAAAATCATCAGAGTTATGGCTTGAACTTTCTGCCTGTGAAAAATGCAGGTGAAGGTGTCAGTAAGAAAATTTGGAAAAGCTAGATACCAGACTAAGATGAGTACAAGCTGAGAAGCTCAGCTGTATGGAGTGCTTTTTGAAGCACATTATATTACAGGACAACCTGAGTAAACATGGACTTCAGAGTGTAGAAGTGCCCAGCTTTAAGCCCAGAAGAGAATTCTGAAGTATTTTTTTATACTCTACTATTCAAGAATTGCTTTTTAGATAAGCCTCAAATCGAGGTGAGGTAGATTCTTCCTGTAAGTGGTTGTTTCTCTTCAGAAGGCAAAAAGTGCTAAGTTGTGCTCTCAGCCCTGTTACTATATCCATGTGTAGAGTTTATGGTACGGTATGGAGAGCTTTCTTTGAGTAGGGCACGTGCAGCCCTGCAGTCAAAAGGTGGGGATGAGAGAGCTGCCTGAAGTAGGATATGCTTCCTATCTAGGCCACCTACCCTGGCCATGCACTGGGAACGGTCTCTGTGGTGGGCCAGGGGACAAAGTCCTTGCTCAGGGCAACATTCAGGATAGGTGTTCATTCGCTGCATTTTTTTCTGCTCTAAGAGCCAATCTACAAAATGCAGTCAGTAACAGGGCTGATGAATTATGCCTGACAGGAGCACCAGAAGGAAGGCCTGAGTACAACACAGTTGTGCACAGGGCTGAGTGCCAGCACTACATCTGGGGACAAATGAGGCAATGGGGACTAATAAGGCCCCAGTAATGCCTCCTCCTGCCACCTCCATTGCACTGCCCAGCTTCAGGGGAGACAGAATGTTCATTAGGCAGCTGAGGAGGTGATGGTGCTCGAGGATTCTGAAGCATTTTATCACACATTTATGACATCCTGTACTGAATTCCTCAGTGTCACAGAGGATCATGGGATGTGAGAGCATGATGGACAGATGAGATAATGGAAAATAAGGTGTTGCAGTGTTATGGACAAATAATAATAAGGTGTTGTAAGTAATGTGGTGCTACAGTGTTATGAACAAATTGGACAGTAAGTATAAAATTAAAGCATCCA
Source organism: Chloroceryle aenea (assembly GCA_013399075.1). Lineage (NCBI taxonomy): Eukaryota > Metazoa > Chordata > Aves > Coraciiformes > Cerylidae > Chloroceryle > Chloroceryle aenea. The sequence continues at coordinate 10,527 of VWZY01001447.1, forward strand.
GATTTCCTAGAGAACAGGGCTAACTACAGAAAGTTTTTGTTTTCAGAAAGGTTCATGTTTTCACACAGGGTAATTACTGAAGTTCTGTTGAAATCAGTATAATGATGTTGATTTACAGAAGTACAAAATCTGACCTAAATGGGAAAACAGGAAAAGAAAAGAATTTCCTCCCCTCTCCTCCAATATCTGATCTTCCTTGAAATGTGACAGGGTCCTCATGGAAAATGAAAGCAGATTTGGAAATAGTGAGAACATCTGAAAAACCCAGACTGTTCCAGGGATTTGTAATAATGATTTCTCCTGGCTATCACACACTCGTAGATAAAATAGAAGAAAATTTCTACCTGCAAAGAGCAGACTCAGTAGCTCTCTAGAGGTTTAATCTTTCACAGATAGCAAGAAATCTGAGCCGAGTAAAAATCCGGGGCTCTGCAAAATACAAGTTTCTGATGGAATGATGTTGTTGTGTTTTGTGAACTACACCGTTTATCTTTGTTTCTTTGTAGGTGATGCTTTCTGTGAATACTTCTGAACTAGGCCACGATAAGAGTAAAAGCAGATGCAGGAATGCATCTGTATGCATACAGATACCTGCATGATACAAATAATGATTCTGCTTGACAAAGTACTTTTGACATTTTAAGAGGGATACTGTTGAGCAATTTGCTCTGTTTGTCTCTCTCCCACGAAAGAGCTAATTTGGTCCAGTTAAAAAGCAGCTTTCTCACTGGCTCTGAAAAAAAATTGGTGCTTCATATGCAGCCCATACCCACAGCTTCCTCGGGAGCCAGCTTTATTCACCAAATGCTAGCCCACTCCTTTGCTGGCTGGCATGGTAAAGTCCTGGTGGATTTTCTGTCTAGCACCTATGTCTCCTGCAGAAACAGGCTCTAAATCCACTTGTGCAAAGTTAATAAGCCAGAGCTATAAAAGTATTCATGTCAAAGGCTGGCAATGATGATGATTACATTTTTTCTTGCTGTTGAATTCACGTGCCATGTTTTAGGAGGTTGCTGCAGGAAAAAAACAACTAACCAACTGACCAAAACCCATGCTGGCTGATCTAAGGTTGGAAAGTAAGGAAGTTTAGGCATCAGCTTTTTCAGCTAAGCTGCTAAAGGGAAGCTTGTCAACAGGGGCATTAGAGAGTGAGTTGACAATGTGAGCGTCGCTCAGCATCCCTGGGAGGATTTCCAAGCCCATTACTGAGATTAGCATTGCAGACTTTATGCCTGGGAATTCACTTCTGGTCCTTCAGAAGATCCCATGTGCCATCCTCAGGACTCAGCAAGGTGGGATGCGATTGGTACGATGGTGGAGGGCCCATCATGTTGCCAGCCACTGGTGTTTCAAGCAGGTACAATGCATTCTCTGCTCTATTTGAGACCAGACATTAAGAGTTATCTAGGAAAGGGAGAACTAATTAATCCTCTCTCCATCAACTTCTTGTATTCTTCAAGATGATGAAGGAAGAGAAGGGCCTGAGACCTCTAGTATAGACAGGAACAGGTCAAATACACTCTATAGAATCTAGCACAGCACAGTGGAGGTTTCTGAGCTGGTGGAAATTATTACTATTAATAACAGTCAACCCCCCAAATACTGTGTTTTGTCTTTTGTCCTCCTTTCTTCTTTAAATAAACTTCTAATTTTAAAAAATAATCTATATTTTGTTTTGGTTGATTGGTGCATTTCCCTTCATCAGAAAACTGTAATGCTGTCCTCTGCCAATATATCTGTAAGACTTGTCTACTTGTCATCCCTCCTTCTCATACTCTGATGATCAAGTTGCATTGATGCTTTGTTAATAAACTACATTCATGCTTTCTGAGCATCCAGTCTTGCTATCTAATAAGGTCACAGACCTTATATAATAAAAAAAAAAGTTAAGTGAGGTGATTATTTTGAGAGATTTTTGCCTCAGTGACTTTGCAGTTAAGACAGCCTACAGCCTATCCATTAAAATGGATTTTTTGCCTCCATTGTTAATGCAGCTTAGTGCCATATCTTTAATATCTTGTGGGTGAGGAAATCAAGTGGGGTGTGATATTAACGTGCATCCTAGCCATTTCAGGTATACTCTGAGATAAACAGGGTATCTTTGTGGGGGTTGTGAAAAAGGCTGTAAAGATGGAAAGGAATTGATCTGGGTTCTGTTTCCTTGCTTTCTTGTACATCTCATTTTCCTAGATTGGGTTGCATCTTTGGCCAACACTGGATTTTCTCTTATCATTTATTACGCTAATTTACAAAAATTAAAATGACTTCAGGTCTGAAACCACATTTCTCTAATAAATATATGTATCTGCATAGAACTTGGCATGAAGGAATTTAGTTCAGCTTTTGTTGTGAGGAAATACCTTTTTTTTTTCTCTCAATTTATTTGATAAACATGCTAGAGGAGCTCAAAGATGTTAAGACCACGTGTGGAGGTGTTGCAAAAGTCAGTGGAGATGGGGAAGTACACCATAAATCACAAGTTTCAGCAGACTGCAAGTGAGACTGTGACATTCCAACTAAATATGCACAAGGAAAATGACAGATAAGGTAAAACATCTACAGGGGAGCCCATTTGCCTTTGCTCTTGAGAATTTTCAGTACAGTCTTCGCTTCAGCTAAATGGGGTTTCATTATTTTAATTAGCCTAATGTCTTTGGCAGGGAACTGCTTTTGGAACAATACAGGAATAGGATGGGGATAAAATATAAGGAAATAGATCCTCAGCAGCACTGAATTAGTAGAAGTAAGTGCTGATGTTAGGTATGCTTGACAGAAAGCATGCAGCAGCACTGCTGTGTTAGTTATCAGACTGAATTTATATTCATTACACCTCTAAAATGACAAATAATTACTTTAGAAAAAGAAAGTCTCAACTTTTTCTCTTTTTTTATTATTATTTTTTTATTTATATACCACTTATGAGGAAGGGAAGTATCAAGCAGGATAATTGCAAGAAAGATTTAAAATGAGCATAAAAAGACTGTGGTAAGATGCTATCACTTTACTGGTAGTGCTTTTCTTAAAACTGGGGAATAATTTTATTCTTTGTGATGTACTTAGATGAAAGAACTTTTTCTCTAATATATTAGACATATTACCTCTAATTATTAGCCTCTTCTGGATGCAGATTCTCTGCTGTGGGTCTTCCTGAGAAGCTCAAGGAGAGCCATTGTGCATCTCAAATAGATCTGGTCTTTCTTACAGTGCAGCAGTCAGGGCTTTATCACTGTCCAGACCAGTCCCTCCAGTGTATGGACTGCAGCAACGCCTCTTCAGCGGCCCAGTCACCGATGTAGAAAGAAAAAACTCCTTGCTCTCAGAAAGGTGAGCAGAGCCCATGGCACAGCAGAGAGGGGGATGCTTGCTTGCATTCCGTACCAGCAACTCACGCTGGGCTGCACTGGCTCACAACCTGGAGCTTTCTGCCTGGGTGCAGATGGGAGCAAATGACTGATTTGATCTTCTTTAAGGCTTACATTGGTCTTCTTTATGGGAAGGAGTAAGAAAAGTAGGAGATATATTGCACTGTTAGGAAATAACTTTTAAACACACGCTACTCTGCAGTTTTCTGGTGTTTTTTCTCCCTCATGTTACTGTAGAATTCAATTCCAGCATCATGACTTTTTGGTCAGTGGAAGGAAGTATACTAAAACACATTCTGGAAAATGATTGCCCTCACTTATCCTCCTTTTCACTTTCCAACATTTAATTTGATTTGTAATCTTTATTTAAAGAACAATAAAGATTTGAGTCCTTATATATTGAAGAAGTCATAAATTTGGAGTGAAAATCATTTCAGTGAGAAAGAAGCTATCCAGCAGAGCTATTAAACTTATTGTCAGTAGGATTCAGCCTCTAAGATTTTCCCAGTCACACAAACAACACTGGGAAGAGGGAAGGAGTAGCATTTTATACAGTGCCATGGCATGTGCCCAATGGAGAACCTCGAGTGCTAGGAAGTTTATTGCAAGATTGTATAATTAACCTTTTTACTTCTGGTCTTCCTTCATCCTGCTTATGTTTCTGTGACTCACCAATGGTTCATGGCAAGAGAGTGTGTGGGGGTAGTTACACTGTATTTGGAACCAGAAAAAAAAAAAGAATTTCTAAAATGTGGGTGGTGTTTTCAAAACCAGTTGATTTCAGTGCTGTCCCAGCCAAACACAACGTTTTGCAGTACAGTCTTGTAGAAGATAACACAGTATTACATAAACAAATGCCATTTTTCAAGCAGCATTTACAGATAGAAAATAATCTTGACTATTACTTTTGGTGTTTCACTCTTCCAATAATTTTTGAATCCCTAATCATTAACTCTTTCATGACCCCACCAGCTTCCAAAAGATGATCTTTCTTTTCTGGGGTTGTTCATTCACATTCGTGGGGGTCTGCTTCTAGTTTTACTTCTATTCATCTCCACTGACTTCATTGATTCCACTGCTGGAGAGTAAACAAGATTTACCAGGATAAATAGCAGCAGAATCAGCCATACATTTAAAGCCTACACTTGTAACATTTGTACAAATGAAGGTGCTGTTCTTTTCCATGTTCTTACACTGTGAACTTCCTCGGCACTTTCTAAAACTTAACATATTAAATGTGACTTCATTTCTGTTTGTACCATCTCCTCCTTTCCCTTTTTTCTCTTCCTTCATAAATTCAACTTGGGCCAAACTGTAAGAGGCTTATTCCACTAATGAAAATGCAGCAGCATTACCTCATTACACTAGAATTTATGTGCAAGAATTAAAAGAAACATTTGGAGGGCTATTTAAAATAGATATAAATATATCTGCCTTGATTAAAGATAAGTAATTTAATTTAACAAAAACTGTTAAATAAACAGCATGTTATAATAGGTGGCAGAGCTCTGATGCCAATAAGTGAGGCTGCCAGAAGCTTTCAATCACAAGCTTCTGTTTTCAGTTGCTGATAGCTCTGCCAAATACGAACCATTGTGGCTCTAATACTCTATGCTGTATTTATCCCTTAGATAGTTTGCTAAAATTTAGTTTAAAATAAGCTCTCTCTTAAGAAGCCCTAAGAATGCAAAATGGATCTTCCCCAGCATTACCTCCTCCTGTCATGTAGATGATGAGGAGAAAGGAAATGGCTGGACAGGACAGGAGCAAAAGGGACTGTGGTAAAGAAAGATGTTAAGGGGATGCATATAGAGAGAGATGAAATAAGCATTCCCAGGGAAGAGAGAAGAAAGGGAGTAATGGCAGTTATGCTAAGGGGAATAACGTGGGCTTGCACAGGGTAAGACAGAGAAGTAAAGGTGTAGGGCAAGAAGGGGCAGACAGGAGTTGGCTGAGGAAACAGGAGTTTGGGAAACGACCTGCACAGGGGGCCAGAGTAAGGGAATGACTCACAGGGATCGTGATGGCCAAGTATTTAAAAACCTCAGATTATGCTTACCTTTGTTCAAGGTATAGAAATTAATCCCATCATTCATGAACGTCTGCTTTCCTTTATTTAGAAAATATCAGAGAAATCCAGGTGTGCCTTGGTCCTTGGAGGGGAGGACCAGCTGGAGGCTAACCCTCCAGACTTCCCATTGGTTCAAATACTTGAAGAAACTTCAGCATGCCTATCCTTTCTGAGTCCCCAAAATGATCAGCTTCTTTCTGTTGTGTTTGTTTTTCCTAAAGTCCATTATTACACTACCTCTGAGCTGCAACCAAAGAAACCAGAAATTATGAAACACCTGAATTAAGGTTACTCAGGCAACCTGAATTATCACCCCAGGCATGTATTCCTTTTAATCTCATCTTGCACTCCACAACCAACCCATGCTTTTTTCAGTTGTGTCTCCACTCACCACTGAATCTCTGCAGGGCAGAAGACCTCCTCTGTCCTGTCACGTCCTTCCTCAGGCCTGGAACTGCATGTCCTCTTCATGGGGTGGGGGGATTAAGGACATCCAAATGGTTTTCAGCAAATGGGTTTTCACAGTGAGCTTTTTCTTGCTCATGGTTTAAGATCTGTGTGTGAAAACTCAATTATATGCCTACCTTGTTGCTTAATGACATTTTGATAAATGTCATTGATCAAGAGCAGTATTATACCTTTTATTTTTATTTTTTTTTGCCACAGAATTAAAGAGAAAACCTCAAAACATTATTCTGTGAGGTAAGAGGTAAATTTAGTGATAAATGATTGTACTCTGTATGTCTGAGGGCTTTTTCAGTCCTGTTGTTAAAAGCCAGGTCATCCACAACAACAGGAGATTATTGTTGTTGGTTATTTTGCCATGTTGGTAAGAGCATGACCAAGAGCTGTGTAGTGGAAGGCATGAGGCATGTGTAGATAGGGGAAATGATGCTCCAGACAGTTGCTTCTACACACAAAATCTCTGAGAAGACTCTGCAGAGGTTTTCCTTGTTAGAATGTTTTTAGTTGAAGCATTCCCAAGTCTTTTTTTCTGGAAGGCATCAACTCACAGGCATGGGAATATCTCACTGAGTCATCCATTGGACTTTAGAGGAAAAGATGTTCTGCAAAAAAAGATTCTTTTCCCAGTAACTGAAACCATTACAGTCTTAACAGGGATTGTAATGCTACCTGTTCCCAGACATGACATGTATTTGATGGAAAAACATTCCCTATGTGATGTTAAAACCATCATCCTCAAACGCCTCCGTTGCAGCAACCAGTGTCTGCCAAAAATCAAAGAAACCATAAATGTCACAGGCACCCCATGAACAAAATGCAGGTTATGTTAATTCATAGTTAAGGAACCCTTTCAATAGCTTGTTAAATAGTAGAATTATGGTGGCTGTGCCAGTAAAAGAATACAAAAGTGGCATTTCTTCATACAAGCATCTTCCAGTAGTTGCATTCTGTCTTACTGGTATCAGCTTGTGTCATTCCTTCTTTTAATATGTATACAAAAATAGAATCTTTTACCTACCTCCTTAGCACACCTGTATAAAACCCTGAAAATGGAAGCAATACTGGCAGCATTTTTTTTTTCAAGAGTTGAACTTGGATAAAAGGAAAATATGTGTGCATTTAACACAACTCTGCCTCCACTCTCTGTTGCTCACTCTAAAATAACATGAGTTCATCTTAAATACCTTCAAACCAGAGCCAGATCAGAACCTAGCCCCATTTATCATGTTAGTAACTGAATTATTTTAACCTTTCACTGAGGGCAGAAGGTCTGACTAGTATTAGATTCCACATTCTTTCTGTTGCAATATTTAACTCATTTCATTTTGCAGTTTCACTACAATTTTAAACCAAGGTGCATATCATGCAAAAAATAAGGTTATGGAGTGCCTGCAGAAATACTTGGACAGAAACAGGAGAGTTCATGGAATTCTTGAATAGCTCAGGAGGACTGTAAACTTTTTGCTGCAGATTGAATTGTTAAAAATCTTTGCTATCAATGTTATTGCAAATATTGCACATATGCTAAAAAAAAATCAACTTTCCCCCTTAGTGTTGATCAGACAGGACAAGTGCAGGTCTGGAATTCATGAAGGCCTTTCAGTATTTTATGAGATGCTGTTTTCCTGGGGTTCTCAGACATGTAGGCAGAGTTTCTGAAAAAATAAAACAAACCCTCCCTTTCTTGCTCACCAGGAAATTATCTGTGCTGCCTCAGGACTCCTTTTTTACTGTCTACCCAGGGCTAAGAAGGAAAATGACAGTGGATCAGACAGAAGGGGAGAAAGAGTGCACTGGGAAATGGACAGGAATAATCAGGGGGAGCAGAAGGATAATTAACTAACATAATTATGTGTCATCACTTGGACAATCATATTTCTCGAAACTATATTTCTTGAAGTAATTGGATAATTTATATCCAATAATTTTTTTCCAATTAGAAAAGATTGTGCATAAAATGAGAAAATTATTTTGGATGAGTGGAACCTGATTGTTTTGAAATAAATATTCAAGAGATATAGTTCCTGCTCGAAGAAAAACCAGCTAGAGCAGGATTTTCTACAGATTTAGCAAAGCAGTTGGTCATAAAGATATATTCTGTCTCTGATTTCCCTAAATGTTTCTTGAAAAATAGCATGAAAATTCCTGCATATAAATAATGCTTTGTGTTTCTTGGAAGTCAGCGTTCGTTTTTCTGAAGGAGCCAGTACAGGGAACACAAATTGGAGCTAGATTTGAAAGAAAAGAAAGAAAACTGCTCTGGGGACTGTAGGGTTATTCACAGATGTCTTAAGTATTAGTCTTCTGACCAATTTTTTAAATATACTTAAACAAAAAAAAAAGGAAACAGTTGAAGCAGTAATAATATCATCCTCTCTTTCACAGAGCTGAGAGTGAGTGAAATGTCCATCTTAGCAAGCCAGGAAGAGACAGGATTTTTTGTGCATTGAACTCTTCAAAGCCACATAGAATCACTAGCAGAGGAATTAGGAGCATAGGACAGTCATAAAAAGATAGCTTGGTCTTAGCAAATCTCCATAGTTTGTTGTTTTCTCTAGCTGGCATTCCTGCCTAAGATATGGTTAATAATTTTTAGTAGTGTTTTACTGATTAATTGGTTGGAATTGGCAGGAAATATGGTAAAGGAGGTGACAAAAGAAAATTATTTCTATGTGGTAACTCTGACATTACAAAAGAGTTCAACTGGATTATACAGAGCCTCTCCAACTTTGACATTTAATGAATGCTACTCCATCTCATGCAATCTGGACAATTTGAAACCTGTACCTGCAGAATACAAACCTCCATCTGTTGGTGATCCTAGAAGTAAGCATCTCTAGTCATACAGATGTTCAGTGCTTGCATACTCAGAGCAGATTTCCTGAAGCCTACCGTGGATTCCTGTGCTGGAGCAGTGGTGTGTCTGAGCCTTACCACTTTCTGGGGACATGGAGCAGAGTTTTGGCCAAGTGACCTGGCTATGAATGATAAGGATACCCTGAGATTAGTTTTTGACCTGTTGCATGACCCGGGTTCAAAACTGTTTAAAAGAGCTCCACATCTTTGTGGAAGCCATTTGAATGTTTCTGCTGCACAGGGAGCTCTGATACCGCTTCTTTCTGGTGTTAGTGCAGAGTTTCATCTCACGTTTGAACTACAGAATTAACTGGGAAATGTCAAAGCTACTTGAAATGTCTCTCTTTATAGCAGAGATTTCTCCCAATGGGATTTTCAGAAGCAGTCAAAGTCAATTAAATGCTTAGGATAAAAATAACAAAAAATCTTGAAAAACAGCGCAAAGGTGTTTGGAACCCACCTTCCACTGCTAGCAGATAATGCCAATCAGTGGCAATTGCTTACTCTGAGCCTCTGGGAGGGAGAAAATTAGCATCACTAAGATGAAGACTTTGCCTAGATCTTTGCACATTTCGAGCTTCCTGTCAGCAGCCTGGATTTTTAGTGTAAGATTTAATAAATGCAAAGCATTTTTTGCAAAGACCCCAGGAGTGACCCTTGTTCTGCGCTAGAAAAGGCTGCAGCTTCCTCCTGTAGGAGAGGTTTCAAATGTCCAGACCTTCAGAGAGATTAGGTAGCCTCTCTTCTGTTCCAGCATCTCATTTTTTCAGCCCATAAATATGCATGGAGTTAGAAGCAAAATTAAGTGTGTCATTAAGACAATTAATTGAAGCTGCGTGCCAAAGAAAGAGAGTAATTCCGTTGTGGTTACAGGGAAAACTGGGTCACTTTGGCCAGCTGATGCAGTTTTCATTTCTTACCCAATTAAAAAATACTTTGTTGAGAGGAACTGTTACTTGCAGATTAGCAATCTACCATCATATGTCTTTCAATTATTTAATTATATAGGATATTTCTCTTCTAGGACCTACAATGTAAGGATAAATCTCAGCTTCGGTGATGTATTAATGAGCAATGCTGGAACATGTATTGATTCATTACATTCATTTAATGACTTGGAAAGATTTGATACTCTCAAAGTATTAAGAATGTTCCACCATCCATCCGTTCTCAAATTTCTATTATATTTTAAGGAAAGGTGCTTGAAAGTTGGGAGAAATATTTTTCCTGAAACTTGGGATAAATATTTAGATAAGCTTTAATAAGAAGCTGAGTATCTTTGCAAGGTTAAGTATGAGTGGCTGGATTATACAGTGGAAAATGTTCTTTTAGATGTTATATTTATTTAGCAAGAGATTGATTGTACTGTACGGGTTATCTCAAACACAACATGTGATTAAAAATGTCTGTGGTTCTATCCTGCAGGTACTTTTGCATTGCAGCAAAAGTTAGAATGCCTTCTAACCAAGTGAAAAATGCTGACATTAGAAGTAAAATTACTTAGTGTTGACAATGGCATCATTTTTCACTTTCAGTGTGTGTACTTTTAGTGAGAATGCTTAGCTATTAATTAACACATTGATAATATTTTGTCCACATACCACTGTATATGCATCATGTCCTCTGAAAATTATTCTATCCTCATCTATATCTTATTGGCATAAAGCACCAAGAGTTAATAGAACTGACTAGAGATGAGGAACAGTGCTTGGAACAATGAACTGTGACGGAATTTGAGTAATGTTTCTTAGAAAGAGGAAGGAGAATTTTAATTCTGGGGTTATCCTTTTTGTGATTTCCCTATTGAAGCTCATGGAAAAAACCCTTATTTGTGGCTTGTTGGAACAAAGATTCTAGAAGGCAGGTAAATAAATACTAAAGAAAACAGCTTAAATTAAAATAGCTGTTTCTTGGACAACTGTAATCGGAGCAAAACAATTTTGTAATGATTTTACAACTTTTTCTATTGGCTGCTTGAAAAGTTTATCTTCACATTTCTCTTTTTTAACCATTCTTCCAGTTATTGTTAGCTGGTTTTTCTTTTCATTGTTTCTCATGTATAAATTTGCAGGTTTAGTTTTTCCCTTGCTAGAACTTCTTGCAAACTTCCCTGATTTTATGCATTCTGTAGGACCTGAGGAGTTGTGTGGATTTTATTCTTACTTTCTCAAAATACATAATGGGTCAGGCTTATCTTTTAATCTGATATCTGTGAAACCTGGAAGAGTGCAAGGTGAGGAAAGGGGTGAAGAGCCAGCTACAGCTGCCTACCCCTGTCAGCCTGTCTTCTCTCAAGAGTGGGGCTGTTGACAGGAATCTACCCCTAAAATAATGCATGCTATTGCCACATTACTTTCCCCAGAATTATTTCAAAGGTCACGTGGCTGGATGACTATACCAGCCACAGAAGTGTGCCTAAATCTGAAGTAGCATCTCTAAATACACAGTTTGAGTGAGAAAAAGAATAAATCTGTCACAGGAAGAAAAGGTACCATGTCCAGCTGAAACTGCAGAAAGACTCTGCAGGCCAAGTACTAACACAAGGATTCCAATTGGCACAGGAAAACATGGTTTAAAATTGTGAAACCTTTGGAAGCAGTTAGCAGTGCTTATTTCAGCAGTCCTGACAGTCTTGCTAAAGTTGCTCCTAGCTTTAGTAAATCTCTTTCCCTGAAGCTAAGGCTTTAAAAGGTGATTGGTTTTGGCTTTTTGTTGTTTTTAATCAGCATCATATGCGTGCATTCATGAATACATACAATTTAAAATTAATCTGCTTCAATGAAAAGTTGATCTTGATATTTATGGCTAAAAGCCATTTGATTTACTTACTTTTTTTATTTAAATGAAAATCAGGTATTACTAATTTAATTGCATACAAAAATAGAATAAAAACATATTCAGTATCTCTGTTTTCATACCTTACAACAGCAAAACATCCTTACTCATTACTATCATCATCATGCCTTTCTTCAGTAAAACTTTTCTATTTCTTCATGGGCTTTAATTTACCTAACAAATAAGATTCAAGAAAATATTTTTCATGTAGACATTCATTTGAAGCTGAAGGACAAATAGAGTGAGAAAGATACAGGAAAGATTTTTTTTTTACATATGTATACTTTTGGAAACAAACCAAACAGCAAAAAAAGAAACGGTGAGAGAGGATGGAACCTGTTAGCACCCAAACAGGCCAAGAAAATCAGCTGGGTTTCCGAGTTGTGAGCTCAGACCAGGCTGCTCAGGGCTGTGCCGTGTTGGGGCTCAGAACCCCCTGAGGATGGTGATGGCACAGCCTCCCTGGTCACCCTGCTGCCCTGCCCAGGCCTCTCCCCCGGGGGGAAGGCTTTCGGGGCACTTCTCCTGTCTTCGCTAGGAGGAAGTAGTGTCTGGGAGAGGGGGGTGGTAACGCTTTGATGCTACAGGACTAAAATGTATTGAAGGTCTGAAGTCAGAACCTTGAGCTCCTTCTCAGTTTGGCTCCTCACACATCACAGCAGCAGCCCCTGCAAGTGGCACGTGGCAAAAATGCAGGACTTGATGGGCACAGTTCTGTCTCGTTCTTTGGAGTCAATGTGAAACTGGAAAAAACTCCTAGACTGTCAGCTAGAGTAGTGGCCAACAGCTGGTTTCAAGGGCAGTATCTCCTGTTTTCTCTAGTAGAAACAGTATCATTAATATGTAAAAGAATGATGTTATTGCACATTAGGACTGGACCCGCAAGACTAAGTACATGGGATGAAAACCTCTCAACTGAAATGGGTGACCTGGTGGCCATTTAAGCAATGACTTTTAAAACACTTTCCATTCTACCAGTAATGTCTAAATTAAAATTCCACTGAATATTTGTGCTGGATTGACTTACAGAAGTATGTAAAGCCATCAACTTTACCAAGCCAAAGGAAAACTTCCCAAGTTTGTTTTCAATTAAAAGTACAAGTTCGCTACAAAATCTTACTTTATGCTGTAAGCACACTGTTGAGGTTTTGCCCTTTTAGCATTACTTTAGCCATGTTATTTAAATTCCTGTGTAATTAAAAACCACATTTTGTCAATAACAGAAAGATACAGATCATTAAGCTTTAATTAATAGCACAGACTGATTAGCAATGGTTGAATACCATCAAAGTGACTTCTCTAATCTACTGAACGTGTATCAAACACTCTAATTATTATTTTAATTTCAAGAAATCTAGTGAGTTAAGCAATACAACCTCACTGGTCTGACATCTTTACAATAGCATTTGAAAAATATGGGGGAACACCAATTAACTAGTATTTGCTTACTGATGGTTTTCACAGATGCAGTGATGATCCATACTGAGATCACTTAAACATAAAACAGCAGTGAAGGCAATGAAATTCAAAAGCATCTAATTAATCAAGTAAAGCTATGTAATAACTTATCAAAATAAGCAAAGCTTAAGTGAAAGATAACAAAGAGTTCCTGGGATGTGTGTAGAGAGCAGCACTAGATGATAGTAAATTCACAGAGCTATGAATCTGTGAGAAAGTTTGGTTCCAAACCTACAAAAACATTTCACAATTCTGGTAAAGTTTTACGCACAAAACTATCTTCATGTGCTGAACTCTGAGCACATCATTTTACTGATCACGAGCACTCTGTGTGTGCTTAATTTTCAAAAGCATTCTAGTAAATTTTTAGAAGTTTAGAATTCAGCTGTGAAACTGCCCAGACACAACCTCTGCTCAGGTTACTGCAGATTTTCAGTACCTGTGGATGCAAGATTTCTCTCGGGAGATCAAAACATTATTAGAGAGGAAATCCATGTCACTTCTATCATGTGTCTCTGAAGTTAGTTTATATTCTAGATCCTGACCTAACAAGTTTTAGTTGTGAAGATTCTTTCTTCCTATTACTAATCTCTTACATAATGACATTGCAATTTATATTCTTCTAAATGTTGGTGGTAATGGATGTTGTGTAAAATAGAGCATTTGTGGAAGCTGATTGCTGCCTATATATTAATAGGGAGCTAATATAATTTTACAGCTAGCTCAAAGCAATAAAAGTCACCTTTATTTTGTGTCCCTCTGTCTTTCCCCTCTAATGTGCTCCTGTGATAAGGGTAGTCAGTTATATTTGTGGGAAATCTGTTTGTAGGTAAACAAGACTTTATCTAATACTTAACTTAGTTTGGTGAGCAATTAACATTTTTGGCTTAGTATTGGCTACATTCAATATTTCAATAAACTGACTCATTTAATAGTTCAGTTCTGGAGTTTAATCTAGAGAAGGGAAAAACCTGTCATTGTAATGAATATGTATTTGTTGAAACCACTTATTAAAATTCAGACCCAGAGTAAGAGTACACCTGTCTTTTTATAATTATGTTCCCTGCATCACAGCATCCTATAACCACCAAAATAAACTCAGTTCTCATTTAGGGTTATGACTGAAAAATATTGGATTCAATGATTAAGGATTCACAACTGGAAGCTGTTTCTGAGGCTTCGTAGAAATTGAAATGCACTCTGCGGGAAAAAGAGAATTAAAATCCTTTCTGGAAGTAAGTTCCTTGCCATTTAACTGATGCTGTAAAGTGCAAAAGGAATAATACCTGAAATAACTTTCTAAGGTTTAGGACTTGGGAGTTCTGTTCTTATATTTTCTAGCCAGCAGTCACGTGTCACTTTTTATTATTGTTTGCTTATGGTTCCAGTTCCTCAGCCTCCAGGCCCTGCCACCAAAACCTCAGAAATATTCTGCTAAGAGACTTAGCATAAGACATGAGACATTTTTAGCCAAGACTAAGCCATAGCTCTGGCTTATTCTTGGAGGAAATGACACAGTAATAAAAAACTATTAAAAAAAAAAAGAAAAAAGAAAAGACATCAACTAAGTGTCTGAGGCAAGAGCCGTTGTGCAAAGCCATAATGGATTGAGTAAATGTTCCCTGGGAAGTGCTTGGGAAGAGTTAAGCACAAGGCTGAATAAAGCCAAAGGGATAATTAGGAGCAGCACAGTCTCTTCCTCAGTGCTTCACACTGGATGTCAGTGATGGAGAGCTGCAGGTCTCTCAGTTCTCCTTGGTTAGATGCCTCGAAGAGGGACACAAGAAAACCAGCCTGGAGAAATGCTCCCTGCTTTTTGGGGCTTCACAAAGATACAGAAAGACACAAAGATAGAAGAATTTGTCTTTTCATTTCTCTCCGAGGCATCATTCAGAATTGTAGGGAGGCACTCTCTGATTTCAGGAACTGCAGCTTAGAAAAAATACTGGTTATGCATTTTATACAACAACTTTTGGCACAAAACACTGAACTACAATTGTTGGAATGGCATGGCATGGCATAGAATGGCATAGCTCAGATGGGAAGGGACCTCAGAAGATCAGCTGGACCAACTTTCATAAGAAAAGGGACTTAGATATTGGCCCAGTGCTGGCAGGGAATTCATACTTACCTCATCCCATGGGAGTGCACTGGCCATAGGTACATAACAATAATAATTATTGCTATTTTTAAGTCCTTATTGTTTTTGTTGTTGTTGTTGTTGATGTTGAGGAATTTAATTCCTCCTTCTAAAACACTGGGTTTACTTTTGACAGAGTTTCTGGGAACCAGGGGAAGTGCACTTGCTGGCTGCGTGGGGGGGTACGTGAGAGCTGTAGGCATTTGTGGTGGTTTTCGTGTCACAAGCAGATCTAGTCAGAGGAGTTCTTGTGTAACTGTGAAGCATCAGTCAAGGCTTGATGACTGCTTTGAGTATAGATACCTATATTCCATCATACTCACACTGTAAGCCCTCTTCTGGATCCGGCTGTCACATCCTCTTACAGACACAATTTAGATTAGAAATGTTCAAGGACTGGTTTTTGAAAGTCCTTAGGCAAAGCGAGACCAGCAGCATAATTCTCAAAGCAGCTGATTATGTTACATTTCTGATTCCCTCTTGTGTGCAGTCCCTTTCAGCTGACCCTGACGTGGTTTCAGCTGTGCGTGCCTGGCTAACTGTAGTCTGACTGTACATCTCCCCTGTTTTCCTTTAATACTGTACCTCAGCTGAAGAAATTGTGCTGATGTGGGAGTCAAGAAACTTTGAAGAGCCAGGCTGCACATAAGGAGAGCTACTTTCAAAGCACACCACAGCTGGTGCTTCAGCTTCATTTTGAATTGGGAAGGTCTAGTTTTCTTTTTAATCATCCTAGGCATTTGATGTCACTATTACCTTGTGGTAGTGATCCTCAGATGAATTATATGGTTTTCTTCTTTGACATGAAAGTGTGTTTGCTGCAACAGCTCCCTGCCTAAGCATGAGAAACTCAACCCTGCAGATACTGCTCTGCATAACCAAAAAAAAAACCCCAAACTGTCTGCTGATCTTTCAAGCAATATGATAATATGTTCTAAATACAGAAGGCAAGATTAACACTTAAAAAGAGATTCAACAGTATTTTACATTAATAGAAATATGATCTCCAGACTTTAATATTTAAAGCATAACAACATTCACCACTGGTAATACAGCAGTGATAATGAACTGCAATAACAAATGTATGATTTTTTTCCCCCCCAGTTGACAGACCTTTACAAGACAGGTTGCAATCTCTCTGCCTCTTGTTCACCTCTGTAGCATGACGTGCAGTATGTATAAACTCTATTTGGAGACATCATTTGCCAATGTGAGAGGTTACTTATTCACAGAAAGTCAAGCAGTAAAGCAGAAAATGTCTGAATGAGATTTTTTGTTGGAGTAATAATGTCATATTCTCTGCAGTACAGGAGGAAGTCGATGCTGTTAGAAGCAATAAAACTCCTTTCTTATTATTACTGTATTTCTGACCTTGGCATTTTGTAGAACAGCCCCCCATTTAAACATAAAAAGTGATCAAAATAAATGAACTGCTCAGATTAGGAAACAAATGCTTCAGAGATACTTAGGGACTAGTAAAGAAGCCTCTAATTTCCTGTGTGTTTCTGTCCTCTAAGTGGAGTTTTGAAATAGAGTATCATACCCAACCAGTGAGAATTTCACATCCATAGAACTCTCTTCCTTCTTTCAAGCAGTAGAAAGAAATCTTGGAGATTTTACAGCAAAGATGTTAAAAACCCAAGCCCTCCTGTTAAACATTTGAACCATTACAAACCATATTGATAGGTAAGAAAAGAAGAAAAATAGAAATCATTCAAATATCAGTAAAAACACTTTAAAACACCCTAAATACACCATCACAAAGAGAAAAATTCCCAAATCTGAAATGTGTTCTTCTTCCAAGAAAGTATGCTCTATTTTCCTGCTGCTTATAATGCTTGGAATAGATAAAGGGTTGGAGGTAGTCTCTAGTGGTGGGTTGTGCTGATGTCATCATCTTACCTCAAATGACTCAGAGGACTTATGTGAACCAGAAAAAAAACCTAGTGTGGGAGTGGAGAAGGGAGTGGAGAAGGGAGTGGAGAAGGGAGTGGAGAAGGGAGTGGAGAAGGGTGTATCTCCCCTTCTCCCCAGGTACAACTGAAGAGGTGAAAAAAATAAAGGAAACAAATGTGCAAGTCTGATACACATTAGAAGGCCAGTGGAGGGCTTTTTGGTCTTTTGGTTTGTTTTTAATGGAAATTCCCACATTTTCAGGGTAAGGAGAACCTTATTTCACCATTAGTCTACCTCAGAAATTGGTAGCAACTATATGCATCGCATGGTTTATGTTAGCCTTCTGCACTTCACCCTATGGGAGGGAAGAAAGTCTGCAGAAAAACTGCATATGCAGAGGAAACCAAAGAGTAGAAATCTGGTCACACTAAAGGTGAGTTTCCCCTTTCAGATTAAGACACTCAAGTTAGGACATCTACGAATAGGATTAAATTTACTTGCTGAACATAAGCATCTTGCTGCCAGCAAGCACAGAACTGTGAGGGGAGCTGCCCATTTCTGGAACAGGACAGTGGAGGGATGCTCTGGGTTGCCTCTTGTGGCACTGTATGCATATGTTTAAGCAACTGAATCCTTCACTAGGTGTCTGCATAAAACCCACTTGTCTAAACCATCGTTAAACCCGGAGGGAATGCAGTCACTGACAAAATGAAGGTCTGTTGGAAGGTGATGTGGACATATCTGTAAGCTCTGCTGTCTCTGTGTAATGGGTACTTGGATCCCAAGTAGGTGAACAAGCACCCACCTGTAGGCACCTGATTTAGGTGTCTGATTTTGTGAACTGAATCCTACCCTTTATCTGTGGAGATTTATAGTGAATATTGTTAATATCAGGATGTGAAATTCAATGATGCAGATTAAAAAAAGAGACAACATATTGCAGCTCAACGTATTTTATATGTGACTGTGAGAGAAATCCAAATCTGAATGACCTCTGCTTTTATGTGAGGAGAATAAGGGTGCAAGGATTCTTATGTAAAACAACAGACTTTTCTGAACGATTCATTTTATCAACAGCTCCTTGCAAGTGAAAAAAAGTTGGGAGAATGTAATGATGCTTATAAAAAATGATGTCAGGAAATTTCTGGGGTTTAGGAAATGCACCACAAGAGACCCCAGCCAAGTGGTTGGAAAATTTCATTTCACATGAAATACGGGACAATTAACGGAATGCTTCGGAGCTGCTCACTTCAGCCTCTCATTTTCCATTCCAGATATCTTGCAAACAGGCACAGTTCTGGGGCATCTCATGTCACAGACCAGTGCTTCAACCCTCAGGCTGTGGAATAAATGACCAGTTCTTACTTAGGTCTCAGCTACACCCCGGATTTCTGCTCTAGTCAGTCTGGAGAATAAAGCATGACCCAGCATGAATACACCCGTGCAACAAAAAACCCACGCTACCTAAATTGCACCAAAACCTGATTTCTTTTTTTGAAAGAAAGGCAAAGTACGACTGATACAAAACGCAGTCAGTAAGAACAACTTGTGAGTGCAGCATAATTTGGCATTAGTAAAACATGTTTGTTGTGGATATACATTTCCTCTCTCTTTTTGGAAAATGATTTACTTCATAAAACTAATATTCACTGGATGAAAGGCAGAGGAGCTGGCAGTTTGTCAGAAGGCTGAGTGTAGTAGCCTTGAATATCACAAATAAAAATGTATGTTTGTGGCTACCTTAGAATGTCAGGGTGAGAACACCAGAGTTTGTGTTTCCTGCTAAGTGACAAGACAGGGCTTGTTCTGAGGTTCTTTTCTCACTAGCTCATCCTTATTCTCCTTTTGCTTTGGTGCTAGAAAACTAGAACTGAAAGCCCCATTCCACTGACATTGAGTGGGTGTTCAAGGGCACAGAGTGGCAAAAATGGTCTGGACTCTTCCTGTTTCCCCCTGGTCTGGCAACACATCCAAATCGTATCCAAAGGGCAACATCTGCAGCAGTAGAGCTGCTTTGATTCCCTGACTGAATTATTGCTCATTAGCCTTATCTTTGGGAACAAATTCCCTTTCTCATGCTGTGCAGGCCCAGTGAATCTTAGGTGACATGGCTCCAGGCTCGCTCCAGTACTTGTGTACACATCCTGTCTTAGATTTACTGAGATACAAGATGAATCTCAAGGGCAGCACATAGAAGCCTGGGCAGGTCTAGTTTGCAGATTCCCTTTTACTGTTATCATTTCAATGGGTCGTTTTTCATATCTGGTCATCAATTTCCCAAAGATTATTTCATGTTAAAAATAAGAATTAAGTCAAATATGGGATTTTGCACCCAGTTGTGCAATAGGCAGCAGTTGTGTTGTCTCATATCAGTTATAAAGATCATAAATTCACAGGACAACATGGACGTGGAAAAGCAGGGAGAGGGAGTTTCACATGTGGATGTACTGGTGCCACCAGTTGTTAAATAGCTGCTTGTGCTTTGAATACTGCTGGGCCTCTTCATACTGCTATAAAAATGACCAAGGTTTTACTCTTGATAATTCATTCTGAATTTTTTTTATGTTTTGTTTGGAATAGCTTTTCTTTTTTCTTTTTTTTTTTCATAACTGCCCTGACTGGATTAGTGACACCACGTTGACCAATTCTTATGGATTTACACAGTGGCTTTTCTTTCCAAAATGTTGCTGAGGCTCCTCAGGTGGAGCCAACTCCTGTCTAACATTACGAGATTTTTATAAGCCACAAATATCTGAATTAACAAAATCTTCAAGAACTTTTAAAAATAGAATCATTTAGATTGCAGAATACTGATTAATACTGAATCTGCTGTTCTGTTGTTGTCTGAAAAGAACAGCAGTACTAGAAACCTGTGCTGCAAACCATGACTGGCAGTCACGTGGAAGATGAAAAAGTAATTTTCCATATATGAGTTATTTCAGTTGTGGGAAATATATGAACTTGTGACAGACAATATATTCAACCCACTTCATAGTGAGGAATGGACTGATACAAAGATGAATGAGAAGGGTAGAATATTAATCGTTCTCTTTTTATTCAATACAGAGTTGATTTGGAATATAATTACCTCGATAAAGAAAGTCTGCCTTTTTGAACAAGAAATGGATTCTTTTCTTTTTTACTGACCTTGTTTGGCACTTGTTAAAGTTTCACTCCTGAAATAAGCATTTGCTTCTTCAAACAGAGCAGTGTTTTACCGTGCAGAATTACCACCAGCTTATTTGAAGCACTGGGAACTCTGTGTTTCTGTCATGTAATAAAAATGATTCTGAAACTAGACTATCACCTTGAAAAGGTGAATAGACTAACCTGTTAATCACCATCCTCAAGAGCTGGTCAAAGTGGACAAGAAGGGTGCATTACTTTTGATAAGACAGCAAGGCAAAATCCATTCACCATTAGTCTAATGTAGCAACGAGCAAAGAAAATTATAGGATATGCCCATAAGTGTTTGACATGCAACTGAGGAGTCAGCCAGCCCTAACTGACTACTCATTAGCGTGGGACTTGTGTCTGTAGCAGTTAGAGGTCATTGCATTCCCCTGCCTCAGTTTCCCTGCTCTTACACTGAGGACATAGTCTTCATTTACTCCTCCTTAAAACTGTTGCAGGGCTGATCATGGACAACTCTGAAGAGCTAAAGGATTGTGAAAATACAAAGCTTTTGTTCCTGTGTTGTGTAGTAGTACATAGTTCTCTCGTCATCCCTACTCCTAAGCATCAAATGCAATTTGTCCAATCAAGGTATTACAACCTTAATCCACGCTATGATAACTTCAGAAGCCGTAACTCTGTGCTTTACTTGCTTCATAAATATACATGGGTAGCTGGATGGCAACTCTTTCTCTAATTAAATTGAGGGGGCAATAGTTTCCCTTCAGCTTTCTGCTTCCACAGAGCTTTCCTGGGGCTTACTCCTGGAGTCAAAGTGCTCTTAACACTGACTCAGGAGCAACATTACCTCCCAGATAAGTGCATTGCTCTATTAAATCCCTAGATCTCCCTTTATACTCCAGATCAAGCAGAATCGCCTTTCTCCTGGGACTAACAAGTCCTTTCTCTTTAAAAATAAATGAAATTCAAACACAATAAATATCACAGGCAAAAATAATGCAATGCAGGCTTACTTGTACGTTTATAGCCTCATGTAAACTTAGAGTTGTGCACAGTTTTTTAATTACTTCTGTTATTAAGCCTCTTTATAGAAGCAATACATTTTTGTTAACAAAAGAACCAACATTTAGCATTTCATAGCAAAAATAACCTTCAGCAACCACCTGACGTTTCTCAGCTTGCCTTGAGTTTACTTCAAAGGAAAAAGTCAACGTGCAACACTTGGGAATCTCAGATGTCTCCCTAACTTATTCCCAGTGTAAGCCTTTAGATAGAAAGGTTTCTGGTTTTCACTGACCATCTTCTGTGCAAGCAAAGGGAAAACAGAAGGAAAGAAAAGTGAAAAGTATCATAATAAAGACAAATTACTTTTTTTCCCTTTTATGTTTAGCTTTGTCTGCTTTGTGGGAGCTGAAGGGTGCAGAGGGTTACCTGCCTGTAGCAGGTAACAATTCCAGTTGCTAGCAGCCTGGCAAGCGCCAGAAGGGCTTGCCAAACTGTGCCCTTCTCCTCCTCTGATGGAGAAAAGATCCTTCACACTTTCCAGATCCCTGTATTATAAGGAAAGGAGATCCTAAGTGTGGTGGGCAGGTGATAATTCTACTAACAACAATCACCCATTTGACCCATAGGCTGTATTCCAGGCAAACTTCCATAGAATTGGTTACGTACCTATCAGTCAGGAGAAGTCACAAGTCTCAGGGTACTCACTTCATCAGAATTGTCCAGGCCTTTCTCTATTTGATGTAGAAGAGCAGCCATAGAAATTCTTTATGAGTACATCAGCCTTCCATTCCCACTCACTGCTTTCAAGACAAAAATGGTAGAATTTTTGTAAGATACGAGTTGGGCTTTTTTAGTATGCAAGGTGACACTATTGCTATTAAAATGGTGTGTGTTAAATTAATCAGCAGCTAATAACTGATCAGCATCTTCAGGATATTTGGTAAGAAGTGGTATTCCTCTTTTCTTTGTCCTAAAGGAATTCACTCAGTGAGTGCTCTTACTTAAGAAGTTTTTAACTGAAAAAAAAAGCCCTTAGAGCAGAGTGTAGCTAAGCATACATTTGGTGGCTAAGAATTCTTGATGGTTAGGAGACTGCAGTACAGACCCCTGCAGATTTATCCCCAGAACTGCTGGAACAATGGGGAGCCCCTCATTATCATGGAGCAATTCGGGCTGCGCTCCAAATGAGAGAATTCCTTTCAGTCTGTTTATACTGCAACTCTCTGAAAGCTGATGATGTGTTCTGGAATTTAAAACTGCTTGCTCTAAGTTACTGATGTCACGTGAAAAATAGGAGTGCGAGAAGAAGGGGACTGGGATTGCCAAGGGAAAACGAGCAGGAGGGTGGTAAGACAGTGCAGGAAAGGGAACTGCTGTGCCAGGAAGCAGCCTGCGGGGAGTTCTCCAGAATCAGCTTCAATTAATGTTCCAGTTCACAACACTTGTACAAAAGCTGAGGTCTGATGGAGATTGCTAATAGCATAAGGCTATCCCTTATCATTTTAACTCAAAGGAATACATCATAAATGAGATGAATGACATCAAAGCTTGGAGTAATAGAAACGGCCTGAAGTCTAATAGTGTGAAAAAGCAAGGCTGGAAATGTGTGGTCACTTAATGAAACCTCTAATTAGAAATTAAGTGTTTATCAGTAAAAGACCACTGAGAAAGGGGGGGACCTCAGGCTCATGCCAGAAATACTATCAGGCAGGAATATTTTGCAGCAATAGAGAAGGCAAGTATGTAATTAGAATTTATCAGAGAGGTTTTCAGCAGAGCAAGGGTGTAACTATGAGGGCTGACCAGCCACCAGCAAGGCCTCATCTTAAACACAAGAGCTTTCCATAGGAAATGCGATGGGATTCATCTGGGAATAAGTGCAGAGAAGGGCTGTAAAATTGCTGATAGAGAGACAGAACCTATGAGACCAGGCGAGTATGAAAGGGATTGTTTCATTTAACCTAATAAACTGGAGGCTGAGAAGGGAGAGAATTGCCATGTGTAGGTAGAAAAGTACATGGAAACTCCATGGAAACTTAAATCCAAATCAAACAAAAAAAGAAACTAAACCCATCTGAAACATAATTTAGTCTGGGTAGTAGAACAAATGCATCTAGAATGGCCCAGAATAAATTCTGATGGGCAGCTGGATATTGGACTATTAAAGCACTGGGGTTCTGCAAACACTGCCCAGAGTAATGGAAGGAAAAACCCCTCTAATTCCACTCACGGTGCTAGAGTTGGCATCCGAGAGGGCTGGCACTTGTTTTCTCTTGTGGCCGGGCTTCGGGGAAGCTGGGACTCAGCCATTTTCATCTCGATGTGGGAGCAGTAGGTGGGGGAGTAATTCATCCGCAAATGGCAAAATCGGTGATGATGCATCGCTTGGGAGAGTCACTTGGATGTTTTACTAGGGATTGAGGAGAAGTTTCTCTGAAGATCAAGCAGGTTAAGGCTGAAATGTCTTATTTGCTTTCCTCACAGTATCAAACATAGCTTATTTTCATAATATTTTGCAAGCTGGTGATACTGCACTGCTCCAGTGTGTTCAGAAGTCCTTCAAAGTTAAACATCTGCTACTGTAGTGGTAGCATACTGATTTTCCAAATCCCAGAGTTGCAAGACAGCAGATGGAAGCTACATCTCAGCAGATGAGATCACTTTACCTATCGTGGTCCTTTTTACCTAACAAGATTCATAGCTCCACTGAAAGATTGACGATTTTTAAATCAGTGTTCTCAAAACGACCTAAACTGTGCAATACTGAGCTCAGCTAACAGCTGAACAGCTACTTCTGTAAACAGAAACTGGGAAGTGATAGTTAATGCCATGACTTCAGTCATCACTTCAGCTATGACACTACCAAAAGCATAAATTTGCAGAAATAAATATTTGCATGTATTAAAAAAAAAAAGGAGGAATAACTGAATGCTTCTGAATAAAAACAGGAAAAAAAACCCGGGTGAAAGACCACTGTAATTTGCAGCTGAGACTGTCACTATCCAAGTGGCTTTTTCAAGCAAGTTGTGTAACTAAAATGAATGCCCAATACTGAAAGTTGGTCACAGGCCTCTTAGCTGAATGTGGCAGGCTGATCCTGGCATGGCCAGAGTCATATATCTGCAAATGTAAGTAGACTCAACAAAGGGAAAATAGTCCATTAAGGCTTCAGTGACTATCATTAATCTAAAATAAGTCTTTAGCATGATTGGTTTTTGCACCATTTTTAGCTAGTAAATTTACTTCTCAATGACAGTTTATTTCCTGAGACGTAAAAGTCAATGTCAAAAAAAATGCCATTTGACATTTTTGAGAGCCTACTATACCTACCTTTTAAGGTTTTTTGACCAGCACAGAAAATGTGGAACAGCTATTAAACTGCTGTTCCCCTAATAAACCTTAATTACAAGACAGCAGGTGATTAATCACTGATAATGAGCTATAGATGACTTTTAATGGTCAGCTAATAGTGTCATGGGCCTTTAATACTGAAAATAATTAAAATTAATAACAGATTGTGTGGTGAATATGCATGACAAAAATGTGCTTACAGTTCAAAAAGCAGGCACCCAAATATAGGAGGAATGTCTTTCGCTGTGGCCATGACACTTCAGCTCAGAGCTTAGGGCATTTGCAGGGGGGCAAAACCTGAATTATTGGCCTGGTTTTAAGGAGCATTTGAAACAGGGCTTGGATTTGGGTTGCAATTTACAACTGTTGTTTTTTCCTCTGAAGGTGAAAGTCCTAACCAGCATGCTGCAGTTATTTTCCCTTGTTCTTCCCAGCGCAAGAAATCTTTAATTATATCATGGAGGGTGAATCCTTAATGGGAAGGAAATCTCTTCCATCACCTTTCCATTTCTAGAACAACCTATAGATAATTACTAAAGCACTCGTTTAAAAACAGAGATGTGACTTGAAAGCTCTCCCTGGCTGAAAGAAAAGGTAATCCTGGCTTTTCCATCCGCCATGGCACCCAGCGAGATGCCGCTCGGTCGAGTCCTGTCTTCTGGGGAGGAAGAGCAGTTCTTTAACAGAAACAGAGTCATGGCCCTGACAGGGGTTTCAAAGCTTTATTCTCAAACAGCTCCCATCCATACTGACTAGTTCCTTCAACAGGTTATCTCCCAAACCGTGGTTGGCACTGCTGGGAAAGTGCTACTTTGCCAAGGCTAAAAACATGCCAGGGAGTCTGCTAATAATTAAATAGCACAGGCAGTTGGAGGGTGATGCTTGAGCCCATGTCCTGCCCCTCTCCACTTTGCTATTAGAGATATATTATAGTCTTTGGCATCTAGCTGATGCCATTACAGATTCTGGGACCAGAACCTACCTATTCGATCTTACCATGCTGGTGTTCAAATATTTTTTTTCAAGGACCCTCTTCACCATTAGTAGCCAAATTCATAATTAAGAATTCTAATGTTAAGGCTATATATAAAAGCAAGGAGGTGAGAAAATTCAGGACAATCTGGGAAATAAAGTTTTGAGATTTTTTTTTTGACATAGTATGTAAAGGTCACAGATTCGTATAGGGTTTTATAACTCAAAAGCAAAATTCAGTTCATCGGGGTGGGAAGAGATGTGAATTCAATCTCTAAATGGCCTTGATTTTGCAATAATTTTCCTACTTGATTCTGGTTTTTCAGCCCCTGTCACCATGCCATGTCATCACACCGTATATTAAAACCCACTCCGTTACACGAGTGAGCAGCTTTACAAATGCCAGCAGCTACAGTAAAGTGAATTCGACTGCCCCTGTGTGTGGTCACTTGCATGTGCAAGCTTTTCTCACATGAGATTGCAAGGTCTTTGCAGGTGCTACAGTACTAGTGAAACTTAAGGGTTTTAGTCTGATTTTACACCAGGGTTACTCCATTCACATTATTGGTGGAGCTACTTCCACTCCACAGTTACGTAGAGAAAAAGGGCACGTTGTTCAGTGTTTTTCTAGAACATAATAGGCTTTGAATATAAACCCCAGCCTTCTAGTCTCATTAAGAAATCACATACAACATCACAGAATTAATATTATTGATTTTTACAACTTCTTCCTGTGCTTTCTTGATTAGCAAAAGATTTTTTGTAATCATAACTGAGCAACTTGGAAAGATCATAGGAAGTAGGGAGCAAGGGAAGGAGGAAAGGAAAGACTGGGAGCAGAGATGCAGGAAGAAGGAGCAAGAGTGAATAATAAGAAAATACGAAGAAAATCAGACTGAATGTTCAGCAATATGATATTTGTCAATGTTACTACTATTAATTTATTTATTATTCGATTACTTTGTAATTAAAGCTGATTCCTTACAAGGACATGTGGGTCATTAGAAACTTTCAGGATGATTACAGTGTTTTGCATGAGAGCTCATATGAGCTTGCTGCCAAATC
The DNA here is from genome assembly GCA_013399075.1 of Chloroceryle aenea. NCBI lineage: Eukaryota > Metazoa > Chordata > Aves > Coraciiformes > Cerylidae > Chloroceryle > Chloroceryle aenea. Next base: position 37,138 of record VWZY01001447.1, read on the forward strand.
TCAGATAAGACATAAAATCAACCTTCTGACACCTTGTAGTCATTAAAGAGCAGAAGATGCTTTTTGGAAGAGTTGCACTGTAGGGCACCCAACGTGCTGGCCAAATTCCAATATGGAAAATTACATTCTGCCTACTGACAATCACTTCTGTTTCAGAAAGTCCTGTTTTTTACCTGCTGTCCTAGATATTAGACATGTGGCTAACCTTGAGCATGGTGCTAAATCCATCACGTGCTTATCTACTCGCTGAGTTGTCACCCTGATCCATTTGTTAACTCTGTTAAAGTAGTGTCCCATTTTTAATCAGTGGGATGGCAATTTAACTTCTGTATAAAATAAAAGAAAGTATTACACAGAACTTCTCGATCAAATAATTCAGAAGCTAATAATTTAGGAAAGTGACATGCAAGGTTTCTTGTGTTAATCATTTGCTACACTTCTTTACACTTGTATGCTGTGAAACACGTTTGAGCAGGTGAGTGCTTGCACAGCTTGAGGCACCTGCAAAACACCATCAGTTTTGAGCTGCAGATACACAGATTGTGGGGTTTATTTAGAAGGAGGAAGGTTGAGAATCTAAAATCTCAAATTACTTAATTGGTCTTCTGCCAACACTGAAGCTGGAGCAGACTGAGTGTAATGTTGAACCCTTCCACAGACACCTCAATAGCAAAGGCAGGTGATTAGAACTTCCCTCTTTTTAAAGACAGTTTTGTTCAAGCAGAATCTAAGTCTTTTCAGGTAATAAGGTGAATATCAGTGAAAAAAATACTGCATATGTGCAAGCTCCAGCAATCCCAGAGCTCAAGGAGCAGCAGCTTCAGTGGTTCATGAAAGCACCGTGGGATCCTGCGGGAGGAATGGCAAAATACAGCGAGATCCTTGCCATTATTTCAGTAACAGGGCTCCAATTAGGACAGGATTGTTATTTCCTTGTTTTGCCCTGCAATTACATACAGCATCCTTGATAAGATTAAGTGCTGTGATAAACTGTGCATTTTTGCTTAGCTTAAACTCTATGTGTTTTCAGATAAGCAGATAATTTAAAATCTCATCATCAAACTCACGTGTCAGGACTCCTTCAGCAACTGAAATCAGTCAGATTCCCTCTCATGTTGAGGCACAGGATTTGTGCAGTGGAAACAGACATAATGCTTCCATAGCAACACATTAATGCATCAACTCCAAGCCTTGAGAACTACTGACATAAGTTTCACTGGAATATTCAACTGTTCTAAAGAGAAAAGATTTTTGTTTATGCTTCATATATTTATATGCAAGTACATCTGGGATTTCTTACTGATGATGAAGTGAAATTTACTGTCTATACCAGCAAAGCTGAAGAGAACCCTCCACCCCTGGCTTATGTATGGTACAATATCTATTAGTAGATGGACATTTAATAGCTGTACAAGGGTATCTTAATGAACCTTAGGAAGGCAGAGCTTTCCTTGTAATTGCTGACAACTATGTTGCTTTACTTTTAAGATCATGCATGCTTATCAGAGATGCCATTGACTTGTACTTGTTCTGTTTATTGATTGCTTAATTAGTTTCCAAGATAGCTAATCAGGGACAGATGCAAATGTTTAAACAGCTCTTGCTGTGTCTTACTCTGAGCACAAAATTGCGAGGCAGCTGTGTGATTTGAAGAAATAAATTAACTCCACTAAAGGGAACTGGTTTGAATCATGGCAGAGGATACAATGCTGGGGTAGCAGTGCTGTCTGTAATGTGAATTCATTTGGGGGAAGCTGGTATGCTGACTGCTCCTGCAGGAAGGAACTGGAAAGAAGGCTTTCTCGGCTTTCCAAATGATAAGGTAAAGAAGGGGTTTTTCTTTCTCTTCCTTCTTCACTATTGTTTGTTACATGTAGCCTCTAACAGTCAGAATAAAAAGGCTTTTGCTTACAATAACAACCTCTAGGGATTTTTCTGTCACAGAAATAAAATCAAGTAAATGTCAACATTCTTAGTAAGGAACATTATATATCACTGGTGAAGCTGGGTAAATACTGGGCTGTGGAGGGTGGTGTCTGTATCAGGTATTTAAAAACTCAATTTAAGCTAACACAATATTTTGTTTTGATGAAAGCAAAATTCTTTGTTTGAAAATGGCTCTTTTACAGTGGCAGTGTTTGAAAATGGCTCTTTTAAAGTGGTAGTGTTTATCTTGAATGAAGTTACAGAAAATATTGAGAAGATAAAACTATTTCAAACTAAAAAATCCAAATGTTTTTGGATTAAAATCTTAATATTATATTTGTAAGCTTGCTGCAGGACTGTATTCCTTAATGAATAGTTTGGTTTAACAGACAGCAATTCATGTTAGTTGAGCTTATTAAATCTGCTTTAGAAAACAAAATCCTTGGCGTAGAAGACAGGGCACAGTTCTGCCCATCAATATAATCCTCATACCATACATGAGTATAGTCCAGCTCTCTAAGCATCAGCCTAAAGCTAGGCATTCCATATTTATGATGATGTGTTGTTATTTCTCATGCCATTAAAATCTAAAAAACCCTCTTTTCCCCAAAAGAGTCCAGTACCCAAAAGTACACCTTCATGATTTGAGAAACTGTGCTGTCACGATACCCACAGCTGCTTAACAGAGACAGACCAACTCTGTTCAAGGCTCCCCTTGTGTCTGTAGTCAGGAGATCTGTTAAGGTTCACTTGGCAATCAAGCTCACCTTTAAACACAAAGCACACTGAACCAAGCAGCACTTAAAGTCAGTGCAGAAGAAAAGTGAAAAAGGAGAAAACCAGTCAAGAGTCTATTACAATAATTCATGATTTGGAAACTTCTTAAGTTGGGTAGCGATGCTTTTTTGTCTGGAGTTGCACTTTTTGGTGAAGCAGACCACCAAGGATTCAGATTTCATTTTGACTGTCTGTCTGCATGATAAAAATGAACTGTTGTGCTAAGTACTCCTTTTAAAGGCCGTAACTCTACAAGTCTTGGGATTATCTTGTTATTTGAAATCAGATTTCAGATGAGAATTGTGTTCAACTGAATTCAGCAGCTCTTAGGACAAAAATGCTTGGCCTTTTCCATTTACCCACAGCAACTAATGAAGTTAAGATGCTCCCAGTGAATGTCTCTCCTGGCTTTATTTCCTCATTATTTCTACTTTAAAATGAGCAGGAATAATGATTCCATAAATATTGTGAACCTACATTCAAATAAGCATAACTGAATATGGGCCATGGAGCAAAACAAACTCAGTAAATATTACCACTGCAGCTTTTCAGGCATTTCTTTTTTGTTTTAATTTCAATAGAATCACAATTCTGATGAGTAGAACTAGAGAAAAAACAGCTTACAATCCTGTCTTTGCAGAAACTGGAAATGAAGCATCTCCAGAAGTAGCCCAAAATACAGGTTTGAGTATTCAAAAAGTGTACAGTTATCTGATGGGAAGTTTTATTGGTAGATTACAGAGAACACAAAAGTTTGATGGCACTGTGATCAACAACAAACGACTGTAGAAAGTTAAGAATCACTCGTAAGTAATAGGATCAGAAAATTGGAGGACTGCTTGATAGTATTTGCATGACTTGGATAGTGTGTAGTAGTTTGGGGACATTTAATACAACAGTCAGTGTGCTATGACTGTAATCCTCTTGCAAATGCCAACTAGAGACAAAGGAGTAACAACAGCTCGTGGTAGTCAGTTGTTCTCCTGAGTCCACAATCATATAAATCATCATTTACCATCCACACCAAGAAACTTCCTGGTGCATCAGCATCAGGCTCTCCAGAGCCACTGTAAAGATCTAAAGAATGAATTTGATATGTTTACTTATAGTCCACATCAGATCCCACCTAATAAAATACTAATTTCATAAAATAAACCAACAGAGGCAAGGGAAGTTTAGAAAAATCCAGCTAACAACTGGGATGGGGTTGAATATTCGATCATATCATTGCCATGCTTCAGTAGCTATTTTCTAGAAAGGCACCTTGGCAATACACTGAATTTCAAAAATAACCTGCTGCACACTTCATTTCTTGATGCAATGAGGTCACTCACTAAGTGATGTCCTGAAAGGCTGCAAAATAGGAGATTTGTCTGAATGCTGGTCCAAAATGCTCAGTGTTAGCTGAAGGAATATGTCATTAATTCTCTTAACTTGATTGAAGCTCTTCAAAGCTACCTTCTTAAAATGGGTTACTTAACAGAGCTCCAACATTTCATTGTAGCCAGTCTCAAATCATCTTAAACTGATACTGAAGTTTTTTTTTTTAACAACTACACTCCCGGTGTATGGATTTACATTTAAGAGGCTTGCTGCTCTTCCTGTGCTGCCACTCAGGGAGCACACAGAGGTGGCAGTCGTGCGAGTCCTTCAGCAAGCTGTAGGAACAGCCAAGGACAAACAGTTCCTGGAGCCACCAGTGGCACAGGCAGTGGCAGGGTAACGTTGCTTCCCTCCCTTTGCCAAGAGCATTTCCAAGCTGATGTTCTGTATCCTTGGAAATGTCAGGATTAGTTGATTTCCAACGCTGCAAGCCCACGTTTTACAAACAGTCTTCTAATATCACAGAGTTTAATTTTGAGTCTACCCCAGGATTCCTCTTCCCGGTAGTGGATGCGTGCATAGATTAGATAGCTCTGCGAGAGCGAATTCGTGTATGTCTGGTTTTAATTGCAAAAGTGGATTTATTGGTGAACAGCTTTGCTCAGTATGGTAGCTACTATTAACTCTGTAGCCTCTGGAAAATCATGCTTTTATTTAAGGTAAAAATAACCCACTAAAAGCAGATTACTTCAAAATTTATTAGACTTGATAAATTAAAATTCTTCCGTCTATGCCTGAACAGCTGAATAATATCCTTCTAACTCCTCAAGCTACTGAATTTTAAGTATTCTAATACATTTCTTTGCTCAATGGGATTTTTAGAAAGCCACAAGATAAACATATATTTGCAATTTTGGCCTATTTTCCAAAGGTTTAATACTGAAGAAGTGCAGAATGAAAAAGAAAAAAAATATATCAGAAAATTATAAGAACAGTGTCCTAATGTGGTTTCTTTAAAATCCCAAATATTTTTTTACTTCAGTGGTGCATATAACTTGATATCTACTTTGGTTCTGATGAAGGGGAAATTGTTGTCGTGCCAAATCCACCTTTTCTGACAGAACGTAAAATCCTGCTGATTTCCTGGGGTATAATCCCTTTCTCCTTTCATGCACATATACCCCAGGTGCATTTCCCTAGCTCAGAAAGATCTCATGAAAAAAATACTCTCTTGACAACTGTACCCTCTTGTCCTTCTAGTTACCCCAGTGGCTATGTCTGGAAGGCTTTGTTTCCCAACCTGTATACCATGGAAGTATTAAACTGTGTAGCTTGTCATGTCTGGAACCACAGATGATCCCAGAGTCATGAACAGATCTGCTGAAGTTTCAGCCATGACGTAGTCTGTATGTTCAGAAAGAGAGAAGTACCAACGTGTTCAGATGGTCAAACAGCTCTCCCTGATCTCTGCAAAATGGGATTTCATACATTGCTTGCCAGGCTAGGGAAGTGTAAAAATAAAAAGAATGCCCTTATTCCTCTCTCCAGTCCGCTCAACTTGACATGCAGGGACAGCAAAAGCAGCACTTGGTGTACAGGTGGTCCTGAGGCTGTGCCTGTCCAACTTCAGGACTGCTCAGCAGCTGCTGCTCAGAGGACTCCACAACACATCATTAATGCTGCTTAAACAGCATTAACTTTGGCCCAGTTGCCATGCACTGAGATGCACTAAATGTGATGCTGCAGAGAAAAGCTGATTTTTGGCTGCTAAAGCCCTGTCCTCGATTATGCTGAGAAAGCTCAGCTGAATACCCATGGAGATACTTCTAAGGTCTATTAAGTGGGAACAGCATGGAGCTTGCAGTTGCATCAAAGATACTGTATCAGATCAGTGCTACATAATAAATTACCACAGTCTTAAATGGTGAAGAAAGAACAGCATGAATATGGGAGGCTGATATAATTAATGTTTCCACTTTAATAGTTATGATTTGGAGAATTTTAGTTTCACAGTATGTAAGTAGCTTAAAGAAATCTTTCTGTTGGGTATGGTTCTTAGTGTTGACTTAGACAGTCATTTGCTGAATCAAGTTCCCACATTGATAATGCTACTCAAAACTACAGAATGGCAAACTAAGTCATACCTTTGACCTTTTAAACTTGTCAGAGAACTGGTTTTCTATGTATTATACTCACTGGTAGGGTTTTGTTAAAAGCTTTTTGGTTTCTGTGGAGTCCAGCTAACATCCTGGCTTGCTGACAGTATGTCTTTTTCTGTTTCATTTTTTTTTCTAAAAAATTATTACCATAAAGAACAATCAATGTAAAGTTCAATGAAGTTCCTTACTTAGTCTCTGCTGGTGGAAACAAACACCCCTTATACATCAGACAGTTCTGCCTGTCCTCCTTTCAAAGGAATCCCACCATTCATGCCACTGCATGACAGACTGTGTGCTGCACGCTCCATTCGTGCCGTACCCTTCTCAGTGTTGCCCATGGACAGGGCAAGAGAAATGGACACAAATCAAGAGCTTCTGGTTTCTGAAAAAGTTCAGCATTTCCTTGAGAGTGCTGCACCACAACAACCATGCTGCAGCTCTTTCATCATATTTCCATTCTAGTCACATCCAAAAACTTGCTTGCTTGTGAAGCCACGTCTCTCTGTGGACTTTACAAGCAGCTGAGATACGTAGCAGTGCTTGTGTTGAAAATTCATCCATATGCGTGCAAGGTGATGGCAAAAAAAATACTAACCTGAGGTTTGGAGTTTTCAACCAGCACCCACGGTGCAGATCTGTGCCAGGGAGCAGCCAGAGGCCGGCTGAGCCATGAGGGAAGATGAGCTGGGAGTGGAGAGCGGGTATATGTGATGTGCCAGGGTAAGATGGTGAGGGAGGCAGGGTGCATTGACAGTCCCAGACAGGGTGAGGTGATGAGTCAGATCCAAGGGGACCCCGAGTGCCCCTTCAGGAACAGTGGGAGACATGGCTGGAGACAGGGCAACCTACAGTGCGAGGTCTACTGAGAACCCACAAACAGGACAGCAGGGGACAGGTCTGGGCTCAGGGACACCTATAGCTTAACTCAAGGCAGCTCTGCATGTCCAGGCATGAGCTTGAACAAAACTCCCGTGCTGTGGGCAAAGAGAGTGGGTGTCAGCACTATATGCTACTTTAATGTACTGTTGTTCATAGGCATCAGTGATACGAAACAATTTTAATTGAATCAGTGTCTGTATTCATTTAATTTGCTGCAAATGTATTTAATGCAGTGCATTTCTAATTTTCCTTAGTTTTCCTTCCTCCTTTGAGGATATACACTGTCCAGGGACGTTCACTGTTTCTCTAGCTAGCTGGCAGTTCTATTGCATATATGTATTTTAAAGACATTTCCATATCTATCAGAGTATTTTTGTTGGTTTTTTTTTCCTATTCCTATTATTATTTCAAAGCACAGAAGAGGGGAGGCACGACTGAACTGCCAAGTGTTTGCTTGTCTATTTAAAGCATCTTTTTTGAGCTCCTCCGAATCTCAGCCAAAAGCAAAGCCCTGGCAATAAGAGGTAGGATATGCATGAAACCAAACCAAAATCAGGTAATGAAGCACACTATTTTCTATGCAGTTAGCAAGAACCTGCTGGAAATGTCAGTCTAAATCCTGTTCAGTAAAAGCAAGTCCTTCCACTGACTTTAGCAGATACAGAGGATGGCCTGGTGCAGCACAATCTAAACAAGCAGAGAGAAGTCTGTTGGCAAAGAGCTCTTTGAATAGCCAGGGTCCAAGTAATCCTTAGATGAGGGCTGTCTTGTGGGTTGCAGCATCTTCAGTCTGATTTTTTTATTGGATATAAATAATCTTAATTTTTTTTGTACCACACGAGCTTTTCAAGGGCTCTTGTTGTAGTTCTTGCATAGTTTTAATACACAATGAACATTCATTACAGCAACATTAATCTGGCAGACATTACACTTCAAATAATTGCTGCCTGCTTTAATTCCTGATTTGTCCTTTTGTAAGCATTAATTACACATGTCAACAACAATCAGTTTAGAGTAAGATAATTGCAGGTATAGAAAAAGGTTACTCTTATCAAATATGTGCTTCAAAGATAATATCTTCATAGTATTAGGATTTTATTTACTTCAAGGCTTTGAAGAATTTGTTAGAGGCCCCTTAGCTTAGCTATATAAACAAAATGGACAGTACATAGTAATTTGTTGTGTGCATGTTTATCACACTTGCTAACAGATTTGGGATTTTTTATTCATAGCAAACAAGGCATACAGATGTTTGTCAGTGATTTGGCATAAATGTGGATATTTGGAGATATGTATCTCACTCCAGGATGCTAAAAGGACCACTCAATACTACGCCTTTTTGAAGATACACCTAACACTTTTTGCCAGACTGAGTCAATAGCAATAATTTTCATTAAAATTTCCAGTGCCAGTGACACTGCTCTCGTAGAACACCATACAGATGCTCATCATTCCATCAGCTATAGACCCAGTGTATTTCTCAGGGTCTACAAGCATGCCTTGGATCCCAGATTTGGTATGACTCTTTTTTCCCAGATCTTTCTTGTTTTCAAGAAATCTCTTGGCAGCTCTCGTAGGAGAGCCTGATGAGGTCTGGGTGCTGCTAGGGCAATGGTGACCACACCTTAAAGAGAAGCCCCTGGGGAGTGCAGTGACTGGAGTGGGCAAACAGAGCACAGGGCAGCAGCTGGCACAGGAGGGTGCATGGGAAGGGCACTGAAAGCTCTGACAGCTCTGCCCAGGGACAGACAGTTTCCACCTGGCAGAAAGCTGTGGCCTCTCCTTAAAAGCTGCAAGGCCCTGCAAGTGGAACTTAATCATAATAGCATCAAGGATGATGTTTCATCTAGCTTAGAAGTGTTGCTGAAATTGCCAGCCTGTGCCCTACATCAAAACCACTACTCCAGAGAAAAAAAGACAGGTCACTGTGCCAGGGAGCTCCCTTCTGAAGGGAACTGAAGNACAATCAGTTTAGAGTAAGATAATTGCAGGTATAGAAAAAGGTTACTCTTATCAAATATGTGCTTCAAAGATAATATCTTCATAGTATTAGGATTTTATTTACTTCAAGGCTTTGAAGAATTTGTTAGAGGCCCCTTAGCTTAGCTATATAAACAAAATGGACAGTACATAGTAATTTGTTGTGTGCATGTTTATCACACTTGCTAACAGATTTGGGATTTTTTATTCATAGCAAACAAGGCATACAGATGTTTGTCAGTGATTTGGCATAAATGTGGATATTTGGAGATATGTATCTCACTCCAGGATGCTAAAAGGACCACTCAATACTACGCCTTTTTGAAGATACACCTAACCCTTTTTGCCAGACTGAGTCAATAGCAATAATTTTCATTAAAATTTCCAGTGCCAGTGACACTGCTCTCGTATTTCACCATACAGATGCTCATCATTCCATCAGCTATAGACCCAGTGTATTTCTCAGGGTCTACAAGCATGCCTTGGATCCCAGATTTGGTATGACTTTTTTTTCCCAGATCTTTCTTGTTTTCAAGAAATCTCTCGGCAGCTCTCGTAGGAGAGCCTGATGAGGTCTGTGTGCTGCCAGGGCAATGGTGACCACACCTTAAAGAGAAGCCCCTGGGGAGTGCAGTGACTGGAGTGGGCAAACAGAGCACAGGGCAGCAGCTGGCACAGGAGGGTGCATGGGAAGGGCACTGAAAGCTCTGACAGCTCTGCCCAGGGACAGACAGTTTCCACCTGACATAAAGCTGTGGCCTTTCCTTAAAAGCTGCAAGGCCCTGCAAGTGGAACTTAATCATAATAGCATCAAGGATGATGTTTCATCTAGCTTAGAAGTGTTGCTGAAATTGCCAGCCTATGCCCTACATCAAAACCACTACTCCAGAGAAAAAAAGACAGGTCACTGTGCCAGGGAGCTCCCTTCTGAAGGGAACTGAAGGCCTGATACGCGGACCAGGCCTACTTAGGGAAGACAGCTGCCTCCCTGGGGACTGGGTTAAAGATGTGGGGAGAAAAATTCCTATGGCCCTCAGATCAGACCTCGGTGCCAGGAAAGGTTATGGAGCAGATCATCTCGAGTGCCATCACCTGGCACATACAGGACAACCAGTCAGTGTGGGTTTATGAAAGGCAGGTCCTGCTTGACTAACCTCATCTCCTATGACAAGGTGACCTGCTTAGTGGATGAGGGAGAGGCTGTGGCTGTTGTTCACCCAGACTTTAGTAAAGTTTCTGACATTGTTTCTCACTGCATTCACCTGGAGAAGCTCATGGCTTGGGTGGGCGTACCCATTGCTGGACCCATTTCTTAAATGGGCTGAATGGTGAGGCCCAAGGAGCTGTGGCAAAGGGAGTTAAATCCGGCTGACAGCCAGGCAGCTGGTGTTTCCCAGGACCTAGTGCTGGGGCCAGTTCTGCTTAATATCCTTGTCAATGATCTGGATGAGGGGATGGAGGGCACCCTTGGTGAGTTTGCAGACAACACCAAGTTAGGTTGGAGCGGTTATTTCCTTGA
>VWZY01001447.1:50586-100390 GCA_013399075.1 Chloroceryle aenea
TGTCCAAGGAAGGGCAAGAAAGCTGGTGGAGTCCCAGTGAGGAGTGGCTGAGGGAACTGTGGATGTTTACCCTGGAGAAAAGGAGGCTCAGGGGATAACAACTGTCTGAAAGCAGGTTGTAGTGAGGTGGGAGTTGGTCTGTCCCTCCAAGTAACAAGTGACAGGACAAAAGGCAACGGAAAGGGCTGTCAGGGCCTGTCCCAGGCTGCCCGGGGCAGTGGTGGAGTCGCTGTCTCTGGAGGAATTTAAAAGACATGTAGATGTGGTGCTGAGGGACATGGGCTAGTGGTGACCTCTCAGTGCTGGGTTAGTGGTTGGACTTGATGATCTTAAAGTTCTCTTCTGACCAAAGTGATTCTATGTTTCTATTATCTGCTTTACTTACAAAGTCAAATCAAGTGTGGCTTTGTCACGCATAACAGACTTATATAAATATTGTTAAATCATGAAGGGAAAATGAACCAACAACCTCTCCAGCTATTTTGATACACCATTTCATTATTTTTACAGGCAGAAAGCCTCTCCTAAGATGATATATATGCAAATGAGAAATCTTCTTGTGCTGTTTCTGTTGTGCATACAGGAGGACTGCTCAGTAAATTGATACTATAATAAAATTTCACATGTTGGAAGGCTGCTTCCATGTTGCTACTTCCTGTCCTTCACAGTGGACGTTTCCTATTTCTTCTATTTTTCTTGGCATGCTTAGCTTTACAATCAGCTGATAATTTCACATATCTGTGGTTAGAATTAACCTCCTAGATACCTCCAGTTTGTCCTGGGGCATATCGGGACCCATCTCCTGGCTGCAGCTTCTGGCAGAATGACACAGCACTTCTGTTCCTCATAAAAGCTTTCTCTTTAAAGCTGTCAGAGTGACACTGCTTTCTCTTCAAACAATAGCACGTTCTGGTTTTGACCAGTGTGCAGCTTGTGGGCCAGGGTAACTCTGAGGTCATTTGATCCTGTGCTGCTGCATACCTCCTTCTCTCCAAATATTTGCTCCTTAGAGCTGATCTTTTGCTCATGTCCATCTCAGGCACTTGCAACACACAGTAGGTCTCAGGAAGGTAGAGAGTCGACAGTTCCAGACCTAATGTGCTGTCCTTGAAATAAAGGATGACAGGCAACTGCTACCTGTCAATTAAATCTGCAAAACAAACTTGGCTTCATGCTACCAGAACCATCTCCAAACAGAGTTATAATCCCATAAGCAAATGATGACTCTTTACACATAGGTGATTGTATTTATGATAAGATATAAAATATTTTTTTCTTGTGTGCGCTGACTTCCCAACAAAAACTTGCTTTGGAACTGCAGCATATTCAAAGTCACAAATGGTGAGATTGAGACAGCACTTGCAGGAGCTGGGTGAAGTTAAACATCAGGGGTACAAGTTTTATATTACCTAGGATTTCCAGATTTTGGTTCTTTTTTTCCTAGACTGTTTTACTATGAACTATATAGAGAGGAACAGAAACCCCTTGTTTGTGTCTGTCTATCCCCACCCTGTCACTGGTGTATTTGGGGCAGCTGGGAAAGACTGAACAATTTCTCTTAACGATAACTTATATTGAAATGTCTCAAGATGATGAGTTGAACCAAATATTGATTAAGCTAAAACAGATAGCAGCCTTCTTGCAGAAGCTGCTCAAAGCATATAAATACATGGAAGCTCATTATTAAGACCGCATCAGATTAGAAGTTATGAAAGGATTTTTTTTACAGGATAATTATTTTTGATCTACTCCTGTAATCTGTCGATGCAGTGCATTAATAAAATATCTAGCACTTTCAGAAAAGGCTGCTAATTAGTTGTCAGCACTGAACTACTAATGACAGCTGTAGAGGATAAATTCTTAACTTCTATTTTATTCAGGTACTAATTGTTAACATTAGAAGCATAATTAGCATACCAGGACATGATGATTCATGCTGTTATTGATTTTGTTGCAGCCACCTTTATGCTTCCATGCCAAAATTGTCATATTGATTATTTGTGGCTACTGGTATGCAACCCTTACATCAGGTTCTGTCTAGACAGTAACAACTTTCATAAAATATTTAGTAAGAGTCTCCATGACCCAGGAATTTTCTTGAAGCTTAGTTTGACTTGCTTATGTTCTTTTTAAAGACTGTCAGCAACTGAAAATGTAATGTGATTTTCTGATTTGGAGACCCTGAATAATCTCTTTCTGGAGGCTATATTTTGCTGAATGTTACTTTAAAGATGCAGAGTATATTATGGAGCTAAGAATTTTAGTATATTCTGTTTATTAATCATAAAGAGGCTGCAGGATACTGGAGGCTGTTAAGTACATTTCCCATCAGCAGAAATTTAGCTGGAACCTTAATCTGTCAGCTAGCTATGAGGAATGAAGAGCTGGATGGTCTTTCGTGTGGGAAATACCCACACAGAGGACACCAAAACCTGTCAAATTCTAAACAGGTTTTGCTTTCCAAAAAAAAAAAAGCCTATCCATGTAATTGAATCTAATTGAGACCCACCACAGTCATCTCCCTGGAAATGGGAGCTCAGGAGAGGAAATTGCACACTCCCCTCCAGGCTTCTGGGGCCACCTAAGTCAACGGTGATGCAGAGTGACTCGGGCTAGAAGCATACAGAGAAAAGGATGTGATGTAAAAATGGAAGAGAAAATTCCTCTGTGATGTTTGGAGTAGTGGCAACACACAAAGGTTATTATGTGGGGATCTGCTCTGCATAGGCTGTTGGACCCATATTTATACTGAGTTCATGTGCTTGAGTTTCAGGGTTAGAAGACCCAGATACAGTGCAGGAAGGAACCCCAAGCTGCTAGCATGAGCAGGTGGTATGCTCACATCCCACTCAGGACAAACAAGCTCTCAGCACTTTGTGTAGTTTAGGATTGTTAGGCATAGGTGTTGGTCAAGGATGTGCTAAATGGAGAAAGGTTTCACCACAGTTAGGAAATAAATTGGGATATATATATATATATAAAAAATAATTTAAAATATATATATATTTTCTTTGACTACTTTAGGAAAACAAACAAACAAACCAAACACAAGAATCACCACTATCAGGAGCACAGAAAGGCATGTTTAAGGGTTTCTTTATTCACTCAGGATAAACTCTGTCCCAGTAAGGCTTGTTACAAGAATGAAGTAGTAACAAGATAATACCACAGGTAGATTTAAAGTACAGGAAAACAGTCTTTCAGTCTCATATCATTGAGGTACATATGAGAAATTGGTGACAGAATATTTGTAAGCATTTGTTCCAGTTCAACATACCAGCTGAATCAATACCCACAAGGCTATTGATTAGTATTTATGAGGATCCATGTGGATGTGACTTGCTTTGCATATGCTTTTCAGGAAGGTCTCTTATGTGCATGCAAAGACATGCATTAGAAGGAAGAAGCATACATGTTATTCATTGTTCATCAGTTGTCATTCTCCTTTTTAAGCAGTTTTAATCATCTCAGGATCCAGTGGAGGCACAAGCAGCTCTGTGTGCCTGAGGAGACCGATCACACGAGTTAATGACTGCCAGAAAGCTAAACTGAACAACATCCAAAGACATCACAGACTGAAATCTTTTCTGTTAATTACTGAATAATTGCTAAGACCACACAACGTGTACAGCAACGGGGTCATGTTTTGTAAGACTTTATTAACAAAAAGAAAGGGTATCCTCAGTTCACAATCTTTCGAGGTCAGGAAGTTTTCCTCACATTACAAACATCTAGCCATGGACAATACCTAAGGAATAATGATAATCACAGTGCAAAGAGAGAAAAAGTCAAATTCAGAGATACCCAGAAGACTTCCTGAGCTGCTATTTGGTTTACTTGCTACAGCCTTCATTGTTGTATTTAACAAATAGTCTGAGCAAAGGACTGGATCCACCAATCCCATGAGAGCTAGTTTAAAGTAACACCATGCTGGGGAGTTTCAGTTAAGCATGTTTCCCTTTATGAAATCAAAATAAACACTAGGCTTTCTGCTAGGAGTCAGCAACAAAAAGTGCTTAGCTGAGAATAGATAGAGGATCCCCTATAAATTTAATCAATAAGGATGCTTCAAACTTCACTTGGAAACCTGGAAAAACTAAATATCTCTGTTGGGCACTCATGAAAGCTAATGGTTTCACCTCTTCTGAGCTCTCACTCCCGAACAAAAACCGTATTGATGGAAAAGGAAAAGAAAATGGATCTGGGAAATAATAGCTAAGGATACCCACGAATAAAGGAGATTTATTAACAGCCTTGTAGTTTCTTGGGTAGCAGGTTTTTCCTCAGTATTCCCATCTGTCCGATGAGTCAAAGTAATAAAAAACCTTTCATGTGAACTGGCTGAAAAAATGAGATTTTGATATAGACTTTTTTTATCTAGTCTCAGTTCAAACCAAACTGAATGTTTTGGGTTTTTTTAATTTTCCATACATTTTAATTTTTAGAACACATGACTTAAATACATTGAAGCATACATTTCAAAAAAAGCAGAAGAGTTTCCTTCATCCTGTAGGGCCATGGTGACATCCACACCACCGTGGTAGAGCTGAGCCTAGGTGTGTAGCTGCACTGAATCCAAAGGAGCTTGGCAGCTGGATCAGGTGGACTGCTCCAGAGCCACAAGGTTACAGAAAAAGTCCAGGTCCCTTAGCTTCACAATCACAGCAAATAAGGGAATAATCACCTTGGTTTACCTCCCCCAAACATCAGCGAAAGACAGGACCTTATCTGAGCTGGTAGAACTTTGTTGCTGCCTTGCTTGCAGCTTGACCTCTGGCTTGCAATTTTAAGTCATCCCCAGAGACCTAAAGGTCTTCAAAATGCAACAAAGGCAGACCTCACCCACACGTTGAATACAGTTTTTAAGCTACTAGTGTTTGCTTTCAGAGTGCTTCAGACTCGCTCCTCCTCTGTGACCTGTTCAAGCCTAAGCAGCCAACTTCTCTCTGCAACGCCACTGAAAATCTAAATAATCACTGCCTCTGCTGCCCCACGTACTCAAATGAGAGTGCATTTTTGTCTTCTGTTTGCAAGAAATACATCTTTTTTTATTTCATTTTTTTCCCCAGGCAAGCTATTAAATAATACATACTGAGCTACTGCTAATTCTTTATTTGCCCATGGTAGCATCATCCAAAATGAACAAACTTAAAAGTAACAAAATTTTGACCCTCCTTCCAAAAAGACAAACACTTCAAGATAAAGTAGCTCATACAGCTTTTAGAGGGAATAAACTTTCTGAAGATTATCCATGTAGCTATTATACCTGGCTAGATAACATTTGTGCTAATTTTTTTTTGCCTATGCAATACTTGTCTAGAGTAAGAGTGAGGGGGTTTTGATAACTTTTCAGTACATTGGATGAAAAAGAAGTATGACAGGAGAAAACATCTGATAAATTAAATTTGACAAGTTTTTTATCTATATAAAATGGATGCTGAACAGCTGGTAATTGAGAATATTTTAGCAGTCATTTTTGATGTGGAATATTGCTTCTGTGCTCAACATTAATGAGATGTGAGTTGCACTTCATCAAATTGACAGTTCTTAGGTTTTCTTGATGAGCACGTGACACATTCCTCAGAGCAGTGGCTAATGGATACATTTACCTGGGAAGAAGAAAATTCTTAGTTCCGTGACTTGCTAGTGACCTAGTTTAGCACCCGTGATGAAGCTGTGCAAACAAATAGATGGGTACATCTAAGTAGAATAGAATGGAGTAGATAGAAAAGGACAGGTAAATATAAACAGAAGATCTTTTCAAAATACCACAAACCATGAGCACTTACTCTGAAGGAACGGGATATAAACCAGACCTGTCAAGAAGAATGAGATGACCTAGATCCTGTTCAAGAATCTAGGAACATTTACCTTTCCCAAATGACTAGGATTTCCTTTTCTGTAAAACCTTTTGCTGCCCTCTTTATTTTATAGAGTCTGTCTTGTGACTCGTTGAGAAAACAAGCCGTGAGGATACACAAAGTAGCTTCTGGCTCATTAGAAGTTGCAGAGAGGAGTCAGAGGGATTATTCAAATATTCAGTGTTACTCACCCACATAAGCAGGATTAGTGCCTTTGATTGCACTGTGAAAGGAATATAAAGAAACTACGACTGTTCACACTCATGTCTGGGGAGATCATTACAGAGCCATCCACAGTTGCCTCGGCCAGACGCATATGTGATTTCAGCTACATCTGCATAAGGTCAGTGGGTGAGCTGTCATGTCTCAGAGTTACAGTTCTTGGGTTTGTAATGTTTTTTTAATTGTGAGTCACGCTTGCATACGCATGAACTAGCATTTAAAATTAATCTTGCCATCCTGACGCGTACCAGGGACCTAAGACTTGGAATTTCTTTTTCTGGTGGTGAGCCTGCAAAACAGTCGAGAAAATCTCAATAGAAGCAATGGGAGGAAAGAGTGGGCATCTAGAAATTGATTTATCAACACTGCTGGTTGAGGCTGAAAAGGTAAAAATCTCATTGTAATGTCATACTCCTGACTTCCAACTGTAAAAACACAATAATATGTAGGTGTTCACATTCTGCTGAGTGAACCTGGGAGTGCTGGGCGGTGTTCACAGTAGGAAACAGTAAATAACCAACAGCTACACGTGAGGTTCTGTGCTGCCAAACTCCAGTGGAATGAACTGAACATAGTTTGAGGAATTTACTTTGGTTTTCTAGACAAAGGAATAGGAACTGTTCTTCATATCGATCTGGTCTTCCTGAAATGTTATATAGAAAAGGGTTTGCTACAGTGTAATTACTTGGAGAATTGTAAATGTGTTAAAGGGATACATCTGCTAAAAACAAAAATCGGGAGGCATTAAAAATATTCAGGAGATAGATAGGAAAAACTGGATATCCTTGAACACTAGAATAGAAGAATGTGGATAAAGCTCAGTAAGGGAAAACCCAAATGTTCTTTTCTGGTTTCTTTCTTTATATATATTTTTTCCCTTTTTTTTTCCTATGCCATTGAGGGCATATCAGTTTTAGAAGACCTGTGTACATTACCTAATCACAGGTCATAAGTTAGACCCAAATATTTCCTTGCCTCTCCTTCATTCCAGACACAGCCATATAGGAGGGTAAAGGCAGTCCTGAAGTTAACTTCAGAAGCATCCAATTTTCCTACGAGGTTCTAAGTATGAAAAAAAGACAACAGTAATTTAGCATACCTCAGGAGAATCTTTCTCTCAGAGGTGTGGGATGGGTAGTGCTGATCAGCTTCCCCGCAGGAGGATTAGCTTCCCCACAGGAGTTAGGAAGACCCTGAACATGTGATGTAAGAACCTACTGGCTCTGATGGCAGCAGAGCCTCCTGCATTTGATCATCAGGAAATCCCTTTGGTTTAGGGATTTCCTCCATTACAAGGATGTTTGCACAGTAAAAAGGAAAGCGTGTGTTACAGAATAGGGAGGAAGAGAATATATTTGGTGTTGATGGACTTATATTAGATCTTGGTATAGTCACTCCAACTGTAGCTTCTAACATTTGTGTATTTGGTACTGCAGGTCAGCAAGGACACTCCTGTCATTCTGAACTATCTATTTTTTTTTTATCAAGAACATTTGAAAAATAATTTTTAAATATCTGTGTATGAAAATAAAGACTAGCATAATACATAAAAAATAAAATTATAGTGATAATTAATATAGAATCATAGCATGGTAGGGGCTGGAACGGACCTCTGGAGATCATAGAGTCCAACCCCCCTGCCANTACAAAGGGCATCTAATAAGAAAAATATTCTTTCTCACAAGCACAGCTTTTAATTTTTTTTTTTCTCCTGGAGAAATCCACCAACCCTACATAATAACATAGGGCTGGGAGGTCTTCCATGATATTTCAGGCAAAGATCTTCTTTGCAGTAACACCATCATAAGAATCTGCAAGATAATAGATAGGAAAACATCCTGGAGCCTGAAGGAGTGGTGGGACAGAACTGAGAAGTGCTGAAAGTAGAATAGTACCTGAGTAGCCATCAGGTCTGGGAATGAAACCACAACAGCATAAGAACGTGATAGCTCTCAGGATCTCAGTTCTGATTTGCATCTAAAAGTTTATTGCATTTTAAAATATGTTCTGATTAATGGGCACGGTTCCACCCTATGAAGACCTGACTTAAATCTCCCATGGAGACCAATTTTAGTAAACCTTTACAGAAGTCAGTGAGTACAGGTCATTATTTTCCACGTCTAGCATCCCTCCAAGCATTATGCTCATCGAATCCAGGTCCCTTTCTTAAACAAATGATAAAGCTCATGTGCATGTTTCTACTGTAAATACAGAGGAGACAGGGAAAATGCAGTTGTAGTTATTGTATCAACAGCTTTAACAAGCTTTAGGGAACATAAATATTTGGTTCTGTTCCTCAGATGAGTGCAGCTATGTAAGTAGAAGCAACAACTGTTCTCTTTCTGAACACTGATTTAAAGGACCTCAGCAGGTTACAGAACTCAGCTGCAGATCAGAAGGTGAATATATGAGCTTTAGTGATTCCCAAGAATCTGCTGCAGCATTGCTTTGATTCTAATACAATTTCTAGCCCTGTAGTTTTTCAAACAAAATCACAAATCAGGCTTCCAAAATCATTATTTTTATTTTTTTTTAGTGGGTAAATATTGAATGTTTACATTTTTCTCTCGATGTGAGTTTGTAGCATATATTTTGCTTACAGCTCAACCAGAAACTGTAATCACAAACTTCAGACATATAATCTATTCAAACGGAAAGCAAAATACTCCAGCAATTTATAGATCTTTGTGGTGCAGCTCTGAAGAAAGATGCCATACATTGTGAGACACACCATAAAATCCAGTCCTGTGGCAGTGCTGCACTCGGGGAATGTTTTCACCCTAGGAGGCTGGCAGACTTCAGGTGAGGCTCAGTTCGTGGTACCTCTTTGGCTTCATCCCGTTGACTTTGGAACTGTGCTGTAGGAAAACACCTTGTGATTGTACAAGCAAATACATAACTCAGGATTTTAGTTCTATTTGCATGTGGTGTTTTATGAAGCAAGATGAAAACTAGGAAACTGGAAATTGTTTCAAAGGGAATATGGTGAATGGTAATGATGAGAACACCTAAACTGTTGATTAAAAGGGACCAAAAGCTTTCTTTTAAAAATTTTAACACCCTTATGAGGTCAAAAGGGTCTTAAATCAATGTTAGATAATTAGAAATCTGTTACATTTTTTTTTACTTACACTCAAAAACTGCCATAATTAATTCATTTATTTCTTGTCAGAAGATGTGTTTCTTCTTCAGCATTTTTCTCTTTGTAAAGACAATTTCATTAGGAAGATAGAAAAGAGTCTCTGTTTCAAACAGAGTAGTTTGCAGTTGTATTCAGTACAAGTTCTTTGCCTGGCCATCGAGTCCATGCTGTTTTAAATCCATTGTGTGAAATCTGAAATCTCATCTCTGGAAATTTCCAGCTTGTTGCCGTTACACTGGATAAATCTTAGAGATGGGAAACATTCAGCTGAACCTGTTACCCTAAACAGATAAACAAACCAACATATATACCTCTTCTAAATACATCAGCACCTACCTTCCAATAGTGTTGTACTTAGAACCAACCAGGTACTGCTCTTTGGGTTACTTTTTGTGGCCAAATTGTCATTTCACAAATATACTATGGCACTAGTTTTATTTGTATTCTAATTTATTTGTAGGCTGAAATAGACACACTTGAATAAAATTTAAACCAGTCCTTTAATTTTTCCTGTGTATGTTCTGCTTCCCACATCTTTATGTCACAGGCAGTTACTGGAAACAGAAAGTTCACTATGTCATTTTGCCTGAGCCTCTTAATTTGACTGCAGCCCTGCCTGGTTTATCTGCAACAGCGTAGATCCTCCTAAGGGTTTCCAACCAGATGGACTACTGCTAGTACACGGACTGCCAGCCAAGGGAGCTGATTGCTGACAGGCATAAACAGGGTTTAGGAAAGGATCTTTCAGATACACAAACTAAGCAAAGTCTTTTTAGCAGTGCTGCTTCTCCCACACATTGCCTTATAAACTAGGAGTCATTCTTCTTTATTTTGCTTGGTAGATTCATAAATAGAATGCATGAAGAATGAACTTTATATTTTAACAGCCTGTTTAAAAGGTAGCTATTTCTCTGACTGCCTCCAAATGCATTTTTTTCTCTAGTAAAACCTGTAATATACATAATATTATTTTCTTTGCTGTTGCAGTCTTACCACGTGAACTACATCTACATCAGGTTTTGCTCATTACTATCTTTTAGACCTGATTATTCATTTGTGAGGCTAGCTGGCCTAATCTGGAATGTGAGATAACCATTTTTGTTCTAGGATCATCACTTGCTTTTTTGGTTTTTTTTTTTGAAATTCCTTCAGAAATAAATGGTACGAAATGTTTCAGAAAAAAAATTCTGTTAGGACAATAGACCTTTGACTTTCAGGGGATGGAAATTATGTCCTTACAGCTTTTAGAATTTTGCCTTTTAATTGAAAAAGCAACTCTGATATGCTTTCTGTAGTAGAAGTTTAAGAAAACATCCCCCTATTCTTAAGCATCTTAAATGCTGGAAGCCAAATTATAGAGGAGATATGGGGAAGAGTAAACTTCTTACTTAACACATAACAACCCCTTTCCTCTTTTGAGCAGGATCACAGCAGAATATACATATTTCAAGGCTTAGTAGTTTGACATGCAGATCAATAATATTGCTGTTTCTGTAGGAAGCACCCCATCCTTTTTGTGCCTAGACAGCTGAACAAGGACAAGAATCAATATCTAGAAGGGGCATACGATAGTACGTTTGCTTCAAGGCACAGTCTCAGGAGTAAAATGTGCTTGCTGATATACTGTTATTGGTTGGCCATATGTTCTGATTCTGTTTATGTAGAAATAAACATCCTGGATGTGCACTGACATTTGAAGCTGTGTTTTTGCTTACATGTAGCATATGTGTTTCAGTCAAGGTATGTATTCAGAGCACTTAGAATATTCTCATTCTGAAGCTGTAAAAGAAAAGCCAAGCTCTAATTTCATTCCCAGTATTGGTTTTCCCTGCAGCAGAGTCTGTGATGAAGATTGCGAGTAGTATATTAAGGTTTTGAGAGAGAAGTTTATGGTCAAGATAATGTCAGTGGTCTGTACTACAAATATAAATAAGGAGTCTGATTTAAGTCAAAAATTAAAAGTAATTACAGATTTAATTGTTCTTAAAAAACCCCCAACAGTACTTGCACCAAAGAGGTAAAATAGAGCCTTTACTTGATCAGACCAACACCACTCAAGGACGGATGCAAGTGGTTAACTAAACTTTTTTTAAAGGTTTTATCTGTGTATTTCACTTCTGTGAAAATGATCACCAGTAGCTAATATTAAAAGTAGGGCTAGAAGACCAAAAAAAGGTATTTAAGTAGTATCTTGCCTTAAGGGGTCAGATTCTGATGCAGGTGAAATTAGAAGGTTTTTCAGTCGTTTCCTTAGAAATACAGAAAGATGACAAGCAAGTAATTCACTTACAGCTACTCTTCTATGGGACACTTTCATGCAAGCTTATGGTTTAACACAGATAAAAATAACTAAATAAATAAAACAAAGAAACTGAGAGAAGGAGCCCAAAGAAAATGCACCAAGTCATTGTTACTGGCACACTTTTCTGAGACAGCAGTAGATGCTGCCTGTGAATACTCTGTCTCTAGTGTTCCACGCAGAGTTTGTGACAGCCTAGGAAAAAAAGTGAAGGCTATAAGCAAACAAGGAAAGGTGAATACTTTAGAAGAACTCATCCTTCTTTTTCTTGCCTAAGAAGAAAAGAAGTTCCTGCTGAAGCAGGAATATATGTAAACAAGTTAGGACCTGTGGATCTCTGTGAAGAGGTGAGGTAGAGTGGGAGAAGAAGTGAACTGATGAAGGTGCTGCCCGGAGGAGGAGACTAAGCATGCAGATAGTGAAGAGATGCGTACTCCTAAGTCAACAGACAAATCACTGTTGGTAACAACAGAAGACTTCAGGGCTTTTAAGGCTCTCAGAGACCTAGTTGCTTTTGGGGATTGATTTTAATTTTTGTATATGTGCTTTTCCATATGAAATAGTTAAATATTAATTATTAGGACTGCAGTCGGGCAGATCCAGAATGTAAAAATAATAGGACTGACAGAGGCAGACTGAGTCAAAATTAACAAATGGGAAACTTTACCACTGCAAATACTAGAAGAAATCTCTAACCATAGAATGGTATAAACATGAAGTCCTGAAGACTTTAGAACTTTTTTATAATAGGATAGAAAACAGTGAAGAAAATATAGCAGAGTACTGCTAAAACTGTTCTGGATGTTTCATTTTCAGGTGTCCAGGTGAATACACATTAATGACCTCTTAATAATAGCAAGTACTGTCTATATCTTAGATTCTTTTAGCACCTCTCTACTTAGTTACTTGCAATTGGAGTCTCTGCATTTTCCAAATACACTCTGACAGTCTTAGCAAGCAAATAAGCACTGGAATTCAAGGAAAGTAGATAGCTGAAATAAATAGTGCAATCTGAACACTTATTCAGACAGTGTAAGACAAAAGGGAAAATTTCCAATCTAAGAGTTTAAGAGACTGATAAATATATACTAGGAGGAAATAGAGGGAGAATCCTTACCAAACACTTCTTAATCCTACATTGCTTTGCTTAGCAATACATATTTCAGATCATATATTTTAGCTATTGAACTAGTGTGGGCATTGCAGAATACAGCTTCTTTGCAAGGTCTTTTCCTTACTTCACAGAGCTCCTGAAGAGAGCGTCAGCTGTATCATCTCCTAAAGCAATATGCTTCTTCTAGGCTCTTATTATTGGCAATAACAGCAGGAAAATGAGAACAGGAACAGCCAAAAAAACCACTGCCATGTCTGGCTTAGAATGCCAGTTCTGCAAAGGTTGAATTCTGAGCCTGGCTAAAACTGCCCGTGTCTGCAAAATCCATCTAGCAGGGTGCTAAGTGACTTTTCTTTTGTCTCCAAAGCAAAGATTCTCTTCAAATTAATCAGTTTTATCTGCTACACCCTGCATCAGCTCCATAAACTACCAAACCAATTGCAGGACCAACATTTTCTGAGTGAGAAAGCTCCCAGTGATGCCCCAAGGAGCAGTAATGTGCTCACAGTGCAGCTGAGGCACACAGGTTGTATACAACAGATGGTAACAAGCATGTGTTTTAGGCAGAGCTTCATGACATTTACTCTAAAAGTGTTACTTTCTCTTAATATCTTTTCTTGGTGTTTCTACTACGCTGTCAGTCCTCACTGAAAATCTGGGGAGTGTTTGCTTCAGACAGGAAGCCTGGAGGAGCTCTGGCAGTAGCCAAAGTGTTTCTCTCTTAGTTGGGCATTAATACACTACAGAAGCCTTTCCTTGAATCATAGTTTGGAAATTATCACTTCTTATTTCTCAGTAATAGGATATTAGTTGAAAAAAAGCTCTATACAAAGGTGCAGGAAAAATACCACAGTCTGTGCATGGAACTGCTTTGCTGCTTACCCATTAGAAACACTTCAGAGTGAGCTATCTTAGCTCAGGCCCCTGTGTAGGCTTCCCACTGCACAGAATGAGAGAACAGTTACTTTCTGCAATCACAACTGCATTTATGAGACTTCCCAGGCAATGAGGTCAGGGGACATCCAGCCAACTTTGCTGTTGTGAGCACCATGCACGGTCATGGGGACAGAGCCTCTCCTGCTTTGTGTTGATGAGCAGCCTGCTTTCTGCATCATCTTGTTTTTTCTCCAAGTGTCAGACCTTTCGTTCATGTTATTTCATACTCTGTAGGTTTTGGTACTCAAAAACCCAACCCTCCTTTGGAGAGCTCTAAACACATGCCAGAAACTTAAACTCCAGTGGCAAAACAAAACAGCAATAAAAAGAAAACCCTTTTTGAAATTAAAATCCCTTGAAAGCAGGGCATGGTCTCTGATCACCATGCTGTGATCACAGACCTAAGGTTATCCCTCTGTGCCATTCAAGGATTCAGACAACAGTTCAGTCTCCTCACTGCATTCTCCACAGCCCTTGAGCTGTGCCGCAGCCCAGAGCGGCCTTTAGCAGGACACAGATGCCTGGGGTGCAGGAGCTGACTCACATCCAGCCCCAGCTCTGCAGGCTTCTCTGGCTACTGCTCTGGCTTTTCCAAGGCACCTCACTAAGGTCTTTGTAGTTTTTTAATCAGAAGAAAACTTCAGTTTTCAGACAAAACCTTCAATGGAAACAGTATGTAGGAACCCAGAGCCTGTAGAAACCTCTTCAAGGACTAACTTCTTTCTCCACTGGAAACAGTCCTTCCATACTAAGCTTATTCAGGATTAAACAAAACACTGTCCCAAATGAATGTGATAAGCAATCAGAACTGGGTAAGCCCACAAATATCTTATTACAATCTAGTACTGCTTTTTTTTTTCTTCCTTTAAGAAGTAGGTAATTGTCACTGGTGCCTGGGCTGAAAAAAAAGGTTTCTTTTAGCCTTCCTGTGGAAAGATGCTAGAAAAAAATAGGCCTTCAGTACTAAAAAGCTGATACTGTGGATTAAGTGCAGGACAAGGTGGAAGGAAGCAGTGCTACAGTTTAACTGCTGAGGACTGTGTCAACTGAAGAACTTTTTCTGTGCGAGCCCTCTAAGCTGAGATGAGTCCCTTATTCCCACTGGTTGGCTTGTTTGCTTTCCTGTTCCACCCAGAGGACTGCTTGGATTTTAACTAATTAAAGGAATTGTAGCAAGAAAATTCAGACAAGTTAGGCTAACTTACTTTAGTCAGTATTTCCTACTTTTCCTCATTCTAACCAAAAGTGAGCGCCTCTGAAGTCCCAATGACTCCAGCAGCATGTCAAATCAGAAAACACCCTCTTTGTCATTTCACACACACACCTCTTTTTTTTTCCTTTGTCATCTCAGGTGGTTTAACCTTGCTTAAATCATGGCAGCAATTGAGGTTAATTTAAATGAACTGCATACTCCTATAAATTAGTAAATAAGACAGTCAATTAACCAAATTAAATCTTATTGGAAATTGGCTGCTGCCATCTGGAAATTTTTTATTAGACTTTATAGATGGCGTGACCTTTAGAGTGGAGCTAGAAGGATTTTTTATTTCTCTAAGATATGCCTGACTTAGAAGAATGAAGTATTTGTAAAACATTTTTAATATTCCCATACTTGAGAAATAACTACAGCAGGATCTAATATATTCCTGTCAGTGAAGAGGCAGTGAAGAGGTATAGAGTTTCACACTGCAAAATCTGAATCACGTGTCTGCGTGCGGGAATCTGTGGTTGTTTTTTTCTCTTATTATATTCTTCAGTCTTCTAATACACTGTTGAATTTATCATAGTAAGATCAACCTCTAAAATGCTTAGCTTCTCTAAATTGCCAGGTTTCTTTTACCTTTAAAACTTCCAGGGAAATCAGAGGCGTGCTTTTATTGAATAGAGATGTTTAAGGTATTATCATTTCAGTGGTTTCCAAGCCATCCTGTCTACGGGCAGCTTGGAAGCGTGCTGTCCAGACACAGTGTTCCTGCTTTCCCTTGCCTGGGGTAAACAGCAAGGTGATCTGGTTCTGAGGGGTGGCTTAGGGGTCACTGCACCCTGCTTTGTTGCATGGTATAATTTCAGGGCAGACAAAGGATGTTGCTGCATGAAGTTGCCTGTACCTTTAGTTGATAGGAGCTTTTGTAGCTTGCTGACCTCATCCAGGATGCTTAACCTGGAACCTGCAGAGATTTGTAGGCACTGACTTATATTGACTTTAAGTCTCTTCCTCCTTCTGGTAGCCCTGTTTCCTCAGGAACTTCAGCAGCAGGTGATAGATGGCATAGGTAGGTTGCCTAGAAAAGTTGTGGAGTCACCATCCTTGGAGATACTTGAAAGCCACCTGGACATGATCCATGGGCAACCGACTCGAGTTGGCCTTAAGTGAGCAGAGGGGGCCGTGGCACATTCTTCATCGTGATCAGGTAACAGACCCTCCCAAAGAAAGCAACGGTAGGAGTCAGTTGCCAAACTCCTGAGTTGTTCACCGAAGCCCTGGCCTTTTGCCTGTCTCTGAGAAGCCCCTGGGATAAAATTGTTTGCTTCGAGTCATAAACTGCTTTTGCCTGGCTGAAGGAATGTGGTACGTGATGCATGACTAACATGCAGTAAAGCTGTCACTCTGCTACACCCATATGCACGAACAGACGGGCTGGGGTGCCCAGATGCCACAGCACTGGTCACACGGCCGGGAAGTTGCCTTAACTGGGAGAAGAGATCTGGAACCAGTTTGGGCAGAGAAGGGATTTGTATAAAAAGGGCACTGTTGTGAAATAGATAGCAAAAGCTTCATATGCATACCTGTGTTTCACAGATAGGTGCTGCCGAACCACAGTATGGTTTCACCATACTCTGGGGTCTAGCCCTACATGGCCAACGAATGTGCTTTCTTTTTATTGTATTCCCAGTGATGTTCTGGGGGGGGTATCACTCTAAAATGGACTTTAGACTTTGTGTTGTGCTCACTTCCCCAAAATAATTACCCCAGATAAGCATTGCTTAGTATAAGCTCTCCAGCTTGAGCTGTCTTCCCTAACCGGGTCTTTACAATTTGGCAGCTACTGACAACAGGCAGAACTCATGCCACAGTTCCTGGAAATGGATCTGCTACCAGAGTTAGGTCCTAGGGGATTTTTGTGCGATGCTGACAGAACTGAAGAGCTCCACTGTAGAAAAAAATTAGGCCCTTGTGAGGGGCAGCAAGTGGCTGAATGAGCAGGGAGAGAATGTCTGCTGCAAGGCCTTCACGTGATCTACAGGGAAACGAGAGGATGCTAAAATCACCCCCATCCTTAGGTGTATCAATTTTTCCTCAATTCCACAGGGTTGTTAGGATACTACAAGAGAAACTGGGGTCTGGAAGACTTAGAGTGCTGAGGTGTCCTAGCTGTATTTCTTCTTAGAGAGCAAAGACTTAGACCTATCCTAAGAATTCTGTGGCTGGATTTGTCTTAGTCCATTGTAATTGAGAGGCTGAGTACCTGGGGAGCCTCAAAGAATGAAATAAACTGGAAACAAAGCTGTATATGACAGTTGAGAGTTTTATTTGCAATCAGGTAGGGATCCATTTCTTTGCATGCATTATGTAATATGACAACATAAATATTGAGTGCCTCCTAAATTCTTTCAGGTAGACCTCTGGGACTCCTGTTTTTAGGGGCTGACTAAAGGCCTTTGGTCCTTTCTAGCTGCTTTCATAACAGAACCTTTCTTTTATTAACTTTCTTCAGAGTGCCTTTTAGGTAATATTGTGTGTGTGTGTGTAATAAGCAGTAGAGAAGAGCTTTTTAAAATTCTGCTGAAGCTCTGGAAATAATGAATGAAAATGTCAATAATTTATACCACTGTTTGCAAGTGTCTCCTGTATAAACAGGAAAACTAGGTATTAATCTCCTGCTCTTGTACCCTCTATAGTGGACAGAAATACTAGCTGATCTCTCTTGCAAAGATGTGCTTAAATACCTAAAGCACCCTGTGTTCAGGGCAATGTTTAGTATTGTGCTACAGCAAAGACAGAGCAAGCCTTCCAGAAGAGGGACAGAAATTGCTGTATTGTGGTGTGATGGGGAAAATCCAAAGAGACTCAAATTCTCTTTCCATTAGGCAGCTATGTAATTACTCAGTGGCTCTTTTTAGTCCCTAAAATTAAACTTTGTTGGCTTTGATTTCTGAAAAATCAGGTGAGGAGAAAATCAACCTGTCTCTGTTTAATGTATCATTCTGGGAAAATACCTGAGAATGAGAAGTTGAGATCTTCTGTGAATGTGATTGGGAAGCCAAGCCAATTTTACTAGTAATTTTACTCACAGATCTACAGAAGACCAAGTGATACTGGGAAAAAAGATGGCAGTTATTAGTTCATTTTCCCCTCTGTTCATGTAGATCTTTATTCAAGCCCATATGGCCAAGTGACACATCTCTGTGTTTCATGGAGTTTCTGAAAACCTTGTATGCAGTTACTTCTTAAGAAAGAATTTCTTTTTTTCTTAGCTATTAGCTAAATTAAATAGAAGACAAGATACTGAAGGTAGGTAGAGGACAAATATAATTTTTAAAGGTACATAATTATCACTTAATAGTCTTTGAGAGACTATTCCAACCTTTCTTGCAGGGATATGACTTGCAAATACCTAGTTTGAGATAATTGTGGGTTAAAATGCTGTGAGTGGCACTTTAAGTATAGGGTGAAATAATCAGCTGTTTAGAGTGTTCTGTATCTTTAACTTTCTCAAAAACTTTCTATTTTATGCCTGTATTATCTCAGTATATTTTTCTTCTGTGAAGTTTTCTCTGACTGAAGTTGTATGGAGTGGAACATGCATGTTTCAAGAAGCAACCCTTGTGCCTTATTTATATCTCTGTGTGGTCCATAGCAAGTTTTGCTTTCTTCCTGTATTGTAATTTGTTTGTCATAAACTTCACAAAACATCAAGGGAGACTATTGCAGCTGACAGAAACAGGTGCTGCACCACTGATTTAAATGGATTTTTGCCTGCCTACATCCATCATAGATTTGGTTGTCTTCCAAAATATTTTTTCTGGCAGACAGGACAATTTCAGCCTGCTCCATTGCTAGTATTGCTAGAATTAATGGTGCTAGGCAGTGAAATGTAACTGGCCACATTCTGCCAGTTGGTTTTCTTATTAGGCAACCTTATTCTCACTTAGATTGCTATGCTTCTATTTTATGACAAATGTAGTTTTTTGAAATTAATTCCAGTGCACAAAAAAAAAACCCCAACCAAACAACCCCACCCTTTCTGTTTTGATAGCCTTCCCCAAGCTTCATTACTGTGTTGATATGCGTAGGGACTGCTGCTATAAACATTCTGCTAGCCAGTCATTCGGACAATATTGCTTTCTCTTTGATGCATCAGGTGTTAAATTGTCTCCTCTTTCAAGGCTCTTCACTCCTCCCTGCTTATTTCCCACTCGGTGTCAAATGCCTGACTCCTGCTCCCAGCCAGCTCCTGATGACAGTGTTTTCCCCACCTTCCACTCTGTATTTCAGCAGACTCTCCTTTCTCTCGCTCCGTCCCTCATGCCCGAGCAGAGATTTTTGTCTATCTCTGCTGGGATAATTCATTATCCTCTTCAAATCCCTCCTTAAGTCCCCTTTGCTCCGATGCCTGCAGGGATCGTGCCGACAGTTAGCCTGGTGATGTGTTATGACTACTGCCAATATGGTCCCACGCTTTCTGGGCGCTCCCCTGTCTGCATCCATCTGTTCTCCCTCCTCTTGCGCTCGGGCTCTGCTTATGCGCCTGGCGCTGTTGCTGGGGAAATGACAGGAGAACTGAAGTAACTTCACATTAGCTTCCGAGAGCACAAGCAGCCAAGTGGAGCTCTCCTGGTCCTAGGCTGCAGCACAGCGCTAGCCCAAGCCCTAGGGAGCAGGCCATCCTCACCAGCTGTCTTGCTGAGGGGTCCAGCACTAAACTTTGCCCCTCTCCAGGTACCTCTCGTCCAGCTTTAAAAACCCAGCCTATTGGAGGCAGTCATCTGAAATTTAGTAAATAGTAGAGAAAACCAAAGGGAATTGACTTTTTTTTTTACCCACTAAATTGCTACTGAATTTTGGTTCAGTGAGAGGGAGGTACACAAAATGAAAAGGATGTGCAACTCCAATACATATTAAATAGAAATCAGAACTTTTCCAGTCCAAGCTATTAATACTGCCTCAAGACTGCAAAGAAAACCTTCCATGTGTTGGTGCTGACAAGTTCTATCTCAGTAAATCAGAAAAGATAATTTCACAGAATCAGCAACCCTTTGACATAACCAAACTGTTGGCACAAATACAAATAGAACAAGTTATAAAGAGATGGGACAAATTCCACATCACTGAAGGCACTGAATTCCTGCTGTACTGGGCAGCATGTCTTTGCTGGGATCTGGGCATGACCGAGCCTGCTTTGGTAACCTCAGCCTCATTGCCTCGTCCTTTCAGCCTCTGAACAATCCTGAGCATTCCTGGAAGTTAGGTGTTCTGATCTCTGTGCTTAGGAGCCCTGAACAGCTATTGAATATCAGTAGAATGGGAATTTATTTTGAAGATTTGAGGAATAGATACCCTAAAGCCACGGAGCTTATGTAACTCTCCCTAATCGCATAGGGGTTAACTTTTGAATGAACAATGTTTAGACAATTTCCCTTCAGGAGGGCTGGGTCCAAGACTTCAGGTGGATTTAGATGGATTATATTTTGTACAAAAGGGTTTGGACATATTGTGAAATGTTTATTTTACTGATTTTCTAGAAAAGAAAGATTTTTATTTGAAAAATATGTTTGACCTTCAGAGTCATTTCACCTAATACTGGCCAATTTGTTTTTACAAAGTCTTTTGTATACAGGAGACCAAAAATAGTTTCTGATTTTGTAGACAGAGAGAGAGCTTTAAATCTTTCAGGAGGAAGTAAATTACTATCCATGCCTGACTGTAACAAAACTAACAGCCAAACCCAACCACAACTCCCCTCCCCAAATTTAATACGTGAGGATGATTGAATATTCTTGGCTTTTTCTGAGGAGGATAAGAATACTTTTTTCCTCTGAAGTAATTCTGAAGCTCTCTGATGCTTCTCAATTAGGAATGGAAAGAAGTTGCAGTCAAGTACCACTTGAAATGAGAGCTAGGCAAGACAAGAGATCAATAATTCTCTAGAAAGACTGGGAAATATCTAGACAATGAAGTGTTGCACAAATTCAATATGTTCTTAACAAGAATTACAAGAGAAATCCATTTAAGATCATTAGTCTGAAATCTGGATGCAATTGCTACTGGTGTTACCTGTTGGTAACTTGTGACATATGGTGGCAGCATAGTCAGAGGTAAGGATGTGTACAGCAAGGCTCTCAAAGGATACTTGCAGTTCTGAAGTGCTAACTTCTGACTCAAGTGGATCAAGAAATTTTTCCTATCAAGCATTCTGCCTGGGGGAATATAAACAGTGAAGTGCAGGGATTTGGGCCTTTGTCTTAATCTGACAGCAGTACTGTCATTACTGAAGACCTCCACTCTTGATTATTTAAATGCAGCTAATTCAGCAGGTTTAGTGAGTTGGAAAAAGTCTCTTTTCTCAGATGGTTCCTGCTTGCCCATCCCTCAGTCCTTGTCTCAGAGCAAGTAGAACCAAGAAGTTATTTTTCAAGGAGTAACAGGGCTCAGTGTTTAGCTGACTTCACTGTCACACTGGGAATAGTTAATCTCCATTTAATCTCCTCTGCAGTTTAATTAGTAAACATAGACTTCCACAGTTCATAGCAGTACCCTTTAACACCTATTTTACTGCTTATTCCTTTTTAAGTGGTTTTCCCTCAGCAAGTACATAAATAACCTGCATATGATATTCCACCTTGACTTTTTTCTGGTAGAATCTAGAAATCTAACATCTCCACCTATTCTAGCTTATTACATGATGATTTCAGAATTATTTTGGGGGATATTGGACACATGGAAACAGAAAACTAAGCAAGATTTTTTAAATTTGCTGTTGCTTTTGGTTTTCTTTTAAACAAAAGGTAGGATTTCTTTTTTTTGGAGAAAAGTAGCTACATACACCCTTCAGAAAAAGGACCAATTCATATCTGATTTTTTTCTCCTTTTTTCCTATTATTCCTTTTACTTACCAATAACCTCCAGAAGTGGTTCATAACTTGTTATCACAAAATCCCAACATTTCCTACACTTACATTCCCATTGAGATTTTTCTTATTTCCTCACAAGCAAACAGTGTAATTACCTCTTACAAGGAGCTCTTGATTTGAAGGGCCTGATTCAAACCCATTAATGCAGTCTGAGTCTTTCTGTTGACTTCTGTCAAATCTCAGGCCGTCTTGCAGATTTAATTAATAGGACATATTACTTATATTTTTGATAATTTAGTCCTGCTGATGGCTTAAATATATACTGCTGATTTCTTTTTCAGTGCAATGTTTATTGACATATGAAACTGTCTTACTCTAATACTGAAAATATCTCCACTGAATGGCAGAGCAGGCTGCACAATGTTTCTGAATATTTAGATATAGTTTATAACATAATTTCTGGGGAAATAGATGCCTAGAAAAACATGATTTGAAGGGAACTTAAGGAACTTTTCAAGATGATCATGGAAGGAAAGAATACCCACTTTCTCCAGTAATTATTTCAAACAGCCAGTGTGCTTTACTGCTAGAAATAACTTCAACTTTTTATTTTACTGCATGAAGAGCCCTTTACAGATTACAGTAACAGATAATCCAATAGCCATATCAAAAAATTGATAGAATTTTTACTGTATACTTCGGACCTCACACCTAGGAACTTCTTAGCACTGGGGCTCCCAACAGGAGACCTTCTGCTGCTTCTGGCCAGTGCTAAATAGAGCCAAGGAGGGAACTTAGGAAGTTCACTTGCCATAAGCATTTCTCCAGAAAACATGATAATAAACCAGTGACTGACAGAGGGGAGGAGTTTTTCCTTCTCCTCCTTTCCCCTTCCTTACTCTGAGTTCCACATCACAAAGATGGGTCTGCATTTGTACCCCACAATCTAAACTGCCTGGAGATGGAGCAAAGACCATCTAAACCCCATAGTGATTGGATGGTCAGATATTGCTGTACCATGGTAGCTTGACAGAGCAATCTGTGTACCACAGGCACCTCTGAAAAATACACTGCCTCCTATTTTATAGAGATTACCAAGGTTTAAGTGTCTGGGGCCAAAGCAGCTACTGTAACTCTGTGTAATTTAAAAGGCTTGAACCCAGTCTTGAACAACAACCTAAGAGTTTCTGATATAAACGAATGACATTCCAAGGAAAGATAGAATTCCCAATTATTGTGCTTTGGGGTTCTTTTGTGGGTATTTTTGCAGGGGATGGTGAGCTTAATTTGGATAATGTGTGGTTAGTAACAACTAAGCAGACAGAGCTGGCTCATAGGAGTACCCTGAGGAGCTAACAAAACATTTTTCACTTCTAAAATTTACATACATGGAGAATATCTTTAGAATGTGGGGACAATCTATTTTGAAATGATAAAAAAAAGGAAAGTTTCCAAAAAAAAAAAAGGGAATGTTTTAGGATTTTGTATCTAACTAGACAGCAGAGCAAAAACTGTTCATGTGATATCAGTGGAAAAACCCAGTTCCTACAGCTTGTCTTTCTTAATGGACTGTTACTACAGCAGTTTCCTGCTAATCCAAAAATCTCAATTATACCAAAGTTTTAATATTTAAACTTCTAAAAGACTCGGTGTAGATTGATCTTTAACAAACTTGAAGAGTTTCTGTAATGCTTTCAGCACCACTACGAATAGGGTGTAGGTTCTGCTCCCATTAGTTATTCCCACAGAAGTGCCTAAGTGATTTGTAAGGGAAGAATTCAGCTCTGCATGAAGTCATTGATGAAAATGAAATTTGTTTTAATAAAGCTCTGTCTTAAATATTATCAGGTAAGGGCATTTATGTTTCTGTCATGTTATGCTGTTGTCCAAAGGAAATTCCTGCTTGTCTCTCCAGTTCTTATTAATTATTTTTCCTTCCTAAATGATGCATTATTCCATAAATTACAACAGAATTCTAATAGCAGAACTTCCAAGAGAAGGATAGAGAGATTCACTTCTGTCCTAACAATTTATCTATACTTTACTGAAGGTTTCGTACCTGACTTCGCCTCACACTGATTCATAAACTAAGAACACAAAACCTAGCATCAACACAATAAGCTAAAGCTTGTGCTAAACTGAGCAGTATAACTTGAGTGTTATGTCACTTAAAACACTTTTATTTCTCCAGATTCAAGGAACTGTAGATACTCTGATTTTCAACTTCTCATTCAGTTGGCTTACTCTAATTTTTCATCTGTTTAGATGACTTTTGTGTCATTACAGCAGAGTTTCTAAGGTTTTTCCTGCTGAGCTTTGAGATGAACATGTAAGGGATGTACCAGTAAGTTACAAAGTGGTGTGACCATACTGGAATGCCCATGAAACAGGCTTTCCTCATGGGGCCCTTCCCTTGTTGCTTCTGCTTCAGAGATGACACGACAGTGCTGAGTTTCTCTGCTTTCCTGCTGCATTTCTGGTAGCTCTGCATGGCTGCTGCTGGATCAGCAAGTGTTGCCCTGCTCCCTGACCTGGCTGAATAGGAGGCACTGCCAAACCTGACGTGGATCTGTAAGCTGGGGCAGAGCTGTGCCCTCCCGCGTCTCTAAGGCACTCAGAGCGGAGCTTCCTTTGGAATTCAGCAGCTTTTCTTTTGGCCAGCTCCAAAAGTAGGACACAGGACCACCAGGGCTCCAAGGATTAACTTTTTAAGTGCCTTCATGATCTTCAGGGCTATGCTTTGCAGGATGTATTTAAATTTCCAATGTAAGCACTAATTTAAATCAAAGTGGGATAAATCTTACCTTAAATAATTGGTTGTTAATTCTTTATAGTATTGGCTATTTTTCTTAAGTAGCTAAAAAAAACCAAACCCAAACCTGTTCTAAACCAGTGTATTGTAGCACTGTGAGTATCTAACTCAGAGGTCAGGGCCAATAACTAAATCCTTTTGGAGAACACTGATATTCTCCCAGACACTGCCCTTACTTCCTATGTATAGATGCATACAAAATAAACTGTCTTGACATTTCCAGGGTTTTGGTTAGTTAAAAAATTAATGCTTTTTGTTTGTCTAACTAAGGCAGAAACAGTCGACCTGTACTATTTTGGGTGGAACTTCTGAAGACCTTTTTAATATTATATAGTTACTTCAACAATGTGAAATCCATTTAAAAATATATTTACTTAAAGCAGAGTTGGATGTTAATATGTATTTTAACCAATTCCACCTAGCCATGTTCTGGCAGAATATTAACCTGCATTGTTTTGCTGCTGCACCACAGTCATTCTTAGAGAAAACTGTCTGATCTTTTTGGAACACTTGAACAACACAAATCATTATGCACAGTGCAGAGGATTTGGCCTCTTGCTGAATATGCTGCTGTGGACAGGAACAAACACATTACCTGCCTCAAAAAGGGGCCAGATATTTCACTTTTTGCTAACTGTGTTACCAGACTTCCCTTTCATTTGTGGATGTGAAGTGTGGTGTGCATTCCGGAGAGAAAACTGAGATTAATGAAAATAGGTCAGATATTCAGAGAGTGTGAAATAGCAAGGAAAGAGATGCTGGGTTTCACTTTGGTGAATAGCAACGTGTATGATACAGTTCAAGGAAATAATTTAGCTCAGAATTAATTTGAATCGGAACTCTGTTGAATAAATGCCCTGGAATTATAATGTTTAGTGAAGAACATCTCTGTACAGATATTTTTAAAGGCTTACATAATATAATGCAGTCTGCTCAGCATGGATTTTCCTTCCTGAAGAAAAAGACAACAGAACCAAAATAACACCAACGATATTTTGAAGGCCTTTGAGCCACCTGATATAAAGTTTCTGATTTTTCTTGTATATACATAAAAGTGAGTGAAAAGAGAAAATATCTCAAAACTTAAGCAGCACTATTTCCAGCCAACAGTGTGGATAGAAATAACAACATTTTTTATTTAACTGTGGTTTTCAGCCTTGTCAGCCCATCAAGATTTTAAAGGAAAAGCTCCCATTTTGGGTCACCCAAATGGCTTTCTGTTCTTTTAAAAATTCACTGAATTCTTTTAAAAACATCTTTTTAAAAACCTTGACTGGATGCAATTTTCATTAGGTGGATTGGTTTATTTCTCTTTACTTTTATTTTTTTCCCCATCGTATCAGAATTAGGTTCAGGATTTATGATTAATATTTAATAAACCTGTGGTATTGTTTTGGGTTGGTTTTTTTTTATAATCTAGGGTGCCATGTTATAATTTCTTAATATTTTTCTTACTTCTAACTATTAGATTTGGTCTTGGGTATATGTCCATTTAAGCAGTATGAAATATAACAGCTAGGTATCAGTGTCATTGGCAGCCTGCTTCAATTCCATTTATCCACAGCTTCCCTGGACAACCTGTTCCAGTGCCTCACCACCCTCAGAGTGCAGAAGATTATCTTCACTTGCTTGTAAATACCCATCTTTGTTTAGCAACTGGTATTATCCAGCATGCAATCTTGGTCTTCTGTGGTAATGATCATTATTTTAATGGGAGAAAAGAAAAAAATATCTTACAGTTATTGCCACTTCCTAAAGTCTCAAGTTTTTTAAGGGAGGAGGAGGTTTTGGTGGAATGTAACTGCTCAAATAACTCCAGTAGGATACCTCCAGTCAGAAGAACTCATGCCAAGAAAATCAGTGATTTTTTGGTTTTGTTCTAAGATGATCCATGTTAAAGTGAACACAATGAGGGTTTTGTTTTGTTGTCTTATGTTCAGCCTGAGTAAGATGACTGAGAAGCACCTGGGAGCTATATGACCAAAAACCAGTCAGGTCAGCATCCTGTGGCTGGGACACCAATACATCCTGCGGTTACACAATAAGGAACTGTGAGAAAGAATGTCTAGCTTATCACTCTGTGCTTCAGGTAGCAACCCACAGATGCTGGAGAGGGCTTTATTCTCATGCTTTTAGCTTTTCTTGCTGTGATATCTCTCACGACACTGCAGAATTCTCGATGCTACTCCATCTCCACTGTGCTTTATCCTGTTACTCCAGTCGCAGATTCCCAGCCAGAAGGTAGAAAGCTTTGTTTGAGCAAATCTCCGTTAGGAAGATTTCAATTCCAGCAGCCTGGAGTTGAAAGCTACACATTTGTGTGTGTATGTGTATAAATCTCTATGTATGTGTTCACACACATGTCGATGTCTTTTAATACTTGCCATTCCTGCAGCAGGTGACTTGTGTAGCAAAGGGGTGGGTGTGGAAGGCAGAAGGATAGCTATGGAACACAGAAGGTAGAACTGGGAATAGCAGTGAATTAGCGGCTTAAGGAATTGGCCAGGACGTAGAGTAAGTAAGGATGCAACTGTGCCATCACCTCCTTAAGGATGCAAAAGACCAGTGTAAGCAGATAGAATGGTGAAGAACTCTAAGCAACAGTTATTGTTGCTGGACCTCAGTTTGTGAGGCCTGAAAGGCACAAAGACATACAGAAGATTTAAAAGTTAGATAAGAGAGAAATTCACATAGATCCATGCTTTTTACGTTAAACCAGGGATCTTCTAAAGCTATTGTTTCCCACTTGAAAGAATACAAATCTCCTAAGGCTTCTGAGAGAATTTTTGTATGCAATTTTTCCTGCAAGGTGCATGTTTCAGTGCTGTGCATCTCTCCACAGATGAAGAAATACTGGATAAAATTCTGGCACTATGGAAACTGATGAGAAGTATCCCATTGGTTTCAGCAGGGAAGGATTTTCCTTTCTTTAGTCTGTATTGAAGAAAAAGAAGCCAGTGAACCAAACCGGTTTGTGTTCCCATCTTTAGAACTCCAAGCAGTACATGAACACACCTTGTTAGACAAGGTTCTTACTCTCTTTCAAAATGTCTCCAGAGCTTGAGGTGTGCCCTTTTAGGAGTACAGGATCAGCCTCAAGGAACACAAAACTCACAGATGCAGCAGGGGCAAAACTACAGGTATCTAGGATGTCAGTCCTACGAAGGCAGTGTCCACATCACAGCCTCTGTGCTCAGGGGAACAGGTATTCAGCTATTTCCTATGCTACACTGCAAATAGCCCACATCCCCACTTTCACTGAGAGCTGCTGGCCAAGTCATCTTCCCCTCTGTCTGACAGGGGGCTTACATCTTTCAACAACTGTTCTCTCGTGATCCTTCTCTTGAAAGTGAAATCTTACGCTGTGAATGCGATTTGCATTCCCAGCTTTCCAGAAAAATGGATAGGATCTGCCTGCAAACAATGGCTTCTCACAGCCTCTGAGCTTCCTTCCAAATATACCGAAGGGTACCACAGAAAGGGGGAGTGTGCTATTCTCCTAACTTGCCAGTGTTCTTGCTGGAGGCATAGTGAGGTCTGCAATATATTTAGGCCACCAGTCTGAGGACAGCACCTTTCACCAATCAAAATTAATACCTATGTATGGAGGAATAGGAGGTGAAACTAAAAATATACTCAAAAGTACTTGTCAAAGAATTCTGAAGCTTAGAAAACTGATGGGATGGATATAATAGCCATGGAAATATTCCCTCTGCCCAATGAAATGGCACAGATTAGGTTTTAAGAAATGCTGATTTTTTTCTAGGCAACCCCCCCTCGCTAGCATTGTAGAACTCTTACTGTTTGATAAGGTGGGCTTGCAGATTCACTGGGCTTGAAAACAGAAAGGAAACTATAAAACCATAGGCGTTGTTTGATGTGTATTACAACAATAATTATTAGTTAATATTTAAGATAGTTAAACTTTAGAATGAAGAGACAAGTCGTTATCAAAAAGACTTAGAAAGAAGTTACTGAATGGAGTGTATTGCCAGTTCTAGATGAAACCTCTTTAACTTGTAATCTGAAATATGATCTAAAAGCCTGGAAAGAGTAAGAGGCGAGCAGACATGAGACATCAAAACTAAAAAAGGATGTACAAGTCTTATTCACACAACTGTAACACCATAGTTGTGACTGAGATCTTCACATTGTGACTGGGAAACATAAAGTGTTCTTTGGCAAAGGGAGTGGGAAGCTTTGTTCAGCATTTATTCCTAACTCCTTCCCTCCTGCTGAACATTATTTTCTCCAGAACTGACAGATATTGTTCACCAGGTAGGAAATTCTAAATTTCTGTTTGACTAAGGTGTATTAAACAGACTGTCAAAGACCAAGGAACATCCCTTAAAAAAACAGGGTGTACTTGAAACTTAAAAGCTGAGAAATCATTAGAAGGGATGAAAATAATCTTTACAGGTTTTATGGTTGTTGGACTGACAAACCAATGGCTTTTTGGTCCAAAATAAAACTTAAGCAGCAGGATCAATGAAATCTAAGACTATACAAATATTGGATTCTTCATTCCTTTAATGCTTGAGAGGATAAAATCTAGTTTTTAATAATATAAACTAATGCATAAAATAACAACAGTCTAATTTTTCCTTCCCAAATTAGCTATAAAGTTGTTATAGAAAACATGTATTAGGTAAACATCAGAACATTAGCAATGTTCACAGCATCTTCAGAAAGCACTGTTTCCATGATTATAAAGCTTTTCTATTTCACAATTTATCATATCAAAAGTTTTCAATTTGCCAAACCTCGTGCATCATGCATACAGATGAACAGAGAAAATGCATTAATGAGGCAGATCACCCAGAATTGGATAGAATTGGCAACATCTGTAGCTCAAATTTTCAATGATAATGAATTTAAGAGTTATTGCATGAATCATACATAATTTATTTGGCTCCTTAGTGAATAATAATATCTAAGAAGGGAAAATGTACATATAGCTTTACAGATGAAGAAATACCCGTTGACTTTAATGCACCTTAACATCAGTAGTCTTCCAGGGAATCGTAGATTTCCCAATACACACGCTTGGAAAAATAGTTGTTATGGATCTTCTGAAACTACAGTTGATGTGGCAGAATTTTTTTTTTATATATATATATGGGTTTAAATCTTCTAAACTGTGAAATACAC
The DNA here is from genome assembly GCA_013399075.1 of Chloroceryle aenea. NCBI lineage: Eukaryota > Metazoa > Chordata > Aves > Coraciiformes > Cerylidae > Chloroceryle > Chloroceryle aenea. Next base: position 80,197 of record VWZY01001447.1, read on the forward strand.
AGGGAGTGTAATGTTTAAGCAGCGTGTTTTACTGTGGATCAGTAGAGCTTAAATTATTCTCAGAAAGCCTAGAAATAAATTTTAGTAAAATCATTACTAAACTTGAATGCAGAGGTAGAATATCACTGTCACTACTGGAATTTGTTTCACGACGGCAGCCCTGAGTTCAAGAGAGTGGGAGTTCAGACCTTGCTATTTGGTAAATCCTCACAGATTTGTGGGAAATCAGAGCAAATAAATTAACATCTCTTGCTTTAAATTACTCACCTATATGTATGCATAGAAGATTTCTGCCCTGAAAGATTTTACAGCACATGAGTCATTCATATGAACTGCTGGGGGGGAGGAGGAGGAATGTTTCAGAAGGGGAAAGTGCTTTGTGTTGAAGCACTTTCATAAATGGATTATACCGTTATCCGCTTGAAAGTGGTCTTTGTTTCGAAGGTAATTTCATCTGCTATTCTAATCCTTTCAGGTGTTGATGTTTGCTATGCCTCCGTGAAACTGGAATAGGATTTTTGCATGCTTCTTGACTTTTCTAGCCACTGAAACAGTCGGTGCCAGTGAACTGGCAGAAAACTGGTGTTACCCTGCCATGTCATTCCTTGTGGAGTCCTCTGAAGCTCAGCAGATGCCCTCTGTAGTTTGCTTAAAGTGTGACTGCAGTTGTAAAAGTGATAAACCATGTGACCACAGTTTGGGAACTGGTTTCCATAAACAGGGGGTGTAAAGGTGATAAAGCTGGCTCCTTGGCTTATTCCCATTGATAGAAGGCAAAGCAGACTGATAAACCATGTGACCACAGAAGGGTAATTGTTAGTTACACTGCTGATCTGAAATGTATGCAGTACCTGGGGTGGAGCATGGGGTTTGTACCTACTGCAGTGACTGTTACAGATCTGTTCTTTCATGGTGGTGACTTAATTGAATTTTTCTAAAGTTATTCCTAAGCCATTTTTTTCATCACTTTCGTAACAAGAACTAAAGATGCAGAAACCAAATCTTGAAATACATTTCAGTGATCACTTAAAGATTAACAAAACAGGTGAACTGTGACCACCAAGCAAACTTTAATGCTGTATCTACAGCAAAAGCAACATGATAAAAACCCCCAGTACACACTGAAAACGAACAGTCAGCAAACTCATTCATCTTCCACGGGGAAGGTGTCCTACTTTGCTAACAGATGGACAAGGAAAATTTTGAAACTTCTTTTCTTGTTAATTACTTCGAAAGTAAAAGTGCAAAATGAACATGAGTGGTGGTAGGAAAGCCTATTATTGGTTCCTGCTCTGGCAGGGGGTTGAACTGGATGATCTTGGGAGGTCCCTTCCAACCCCTACCATTCTGTGATTAGCATTATTATCATGATTACTACTATTATGCCATAGTTTTCCAGAAGAAAAAGAGCTATCAATGGAGAGTGGGCAGCACCATTTTTCTGCTTTTCTTCACCTAGGCTTGTTACTCTCTGAGGACATTTTACATTGTCCAGTAGAGTTTGGAGCACAACAGTCTTTTTAGGTAGCTTGCTGCCCTTGGCCCTTAAAGCCTAGCCCCTCTGCCCAGAGCAAGATGTGGCAGCAGTCTCCCTTTTCAAGAGTTCAGACCAGTATGTGAGGGATTTCCCATATCACCAAGGAAAGAAGGAAAGAAAAGTAGCATTAAGCAGAGCTTTTTTCTGACTCAGCTTAGAAAGGGTTCATTAGTGAGCATGTCCTACTAGAATGCAAGGTGGATTCACAAATGCATCCCTTTGTCACTCTACTGTAGGAGATGGACACTGCCAACACAGGCTGAATCATTTCAATGGTTGAGCTTTTATTTTAGAGAGGAAAAGTGGTTTGAGTAGAGGGAAAAAAAATAGAATTCATAATTATGAGAAGTTAGTAAAGATTTTTTATTCCTCCTCTTTCTTCCAAGCCAAGTCCAAGGATGACATCATTCATCCCTGCCCCTCCTCATGGTGTTCTGTCCATCTTCTACATTGGTTTTCATTGCTGCTAGGAATTCCTTTATCTTGGAGGTAACCGCAGAGGGTGGGAAAAGAAATGGTGACAATATGGCTCCTTCAGCATATTAGACTAAGCAAAATGGAGATAGAGGCTGTCTGACATTATTTCCACCTCAGGAAATCATTTGATAGACCTCAAAGCATAGACCAGATTCTCCACATGAAATATTTTGGTGTCAGCACTGACGTTCCTTTTGCTGGGCCTGCACCAACGCGGATGAAACATTCGCTGTAATCCAGGAGGGGGTTTTAGGCCTTCCTCTCGGAATGGGTGCTTGGCCTACACTGGTGTATAGGGCATGGGACCTGCAGATTTTTACAGGTGTGGGAACAGCTGCATTTCCAGGGCATCCCCATCTCATAGTTACTCCTCGGTCAAGATGAATTCAACTGCCTTCCTAGACTGGAGTGCTAGAGAAGGAGCACTCCTCTCTGGCTCTGGCTCTGGCTCTGAGCCTGCCAGCTGACTTCTATCTCAGAAAATCTGTTTTAACTTTGTATGTAATCTTAATTCTACGTAGGGGGCAAATGTTCCTAAAAATCCCTAGAAATAAAGATGCTAATCCATAGACAGCTCTAAAAAGATGTATTACAAACTAGCACCTTGATGCTAGGAAGGACTCTTTTGCCAGATGATTGGGTCTTGTATCTGGTATTGAACAATTTCCTAGTGTTTCTGTGTTTAAAATGCTTGTCTCTGAACAGCATCATTTACATGGAAGCTATTTGAATTTTTTTCCAATGTATCTGTAGTCCTTGTTAAGGGATGTATAGGAAGACTCCTTAACCTTCAGCATTCTGAGAAATACCCGGAAGAGCAGGGCAATAAAACCTGAAAACCAAAATTAAGTGACTTGCCTTATGAAAAATCTTTGCTCTGAAAACTTAATTTAGATGTCTTAAAGCCTGAGATGACTTACTCAGGATCCTCTCCTCTTTCTCCAGAGTGAAGCAGACTTCTGCATGTACTTCAGCTTCAAACTGCAACACTAATCAGTGAACAGCTTTCATGCATTAATATTCTAAATGTATACAAAAATTTTAACTGCTTTGCTTTACTACAGTTGAGTCAGATAATATGTAATTAAAAACTGAAAAATTCTTTTCCAGTGTGCCTTTGTAGTAAGTAGGGATATATTATCTATGCCTCCATTAGTGTGGTCTAGGAGAATACCTGTTTCTGAAAGATTTTTATCATAGGCACACTACTCTCAAAAGATTTGTGCTCTCACTTTTGAGATAAAGACATGCTTCTACTTAGCAGCCTAATTTATGAAGGACTGGGGGTTTTTCCTTGTGTAAAACAGGGTAAAAAAAAGAAAAAAAAATTGCAATACAGACCATCTCAAGTATGTGCTTCTACACAACAAAACTTGTATTCTTTATTCCCTTTAAAGTAGTCAGATTGTCCATGCAGTGATCCTGTGAATCAGTAATGCAGAAGAATGGGTCGTTCACTAGCAACGCAGAAGAAATTTGGTTGAAGACCAATTTCCCTAAACTTCTGAAAGTTAGTGCTATTGCTGGATTTTTAATTCACAGCCTCTTGCTCCACTCTTCACATTTTTGTGGATAAGTGGTTAAAAGGAACTAAATTCAGAGTAAGTCAGCAACGGCTTGGAAGGCAGATGCTATTTGATGACAGTGCTGGCCTGTCACCGAGAGCCCAGAAAAATCAGCTATGCACTCTAGGAGTATCTATTCCTTAAGGAGGATTTGCTGAAACAGGACAACACAAAGCCTTGATTTCCACAGTGAAATGACCAGCTCTGATCCATAATAAGTGATTTTTTTTGCCTGGTCTTTAAAAGCTGAAAAATTCTTGTTAGGTAAGTGCCATCATAACACTAGCCCTGCATTCTGTGCATTTTCTTGACTTTCCTACTTTATTCTAATTGAACTGCAGCTTATTACAGCTATTTTAAGGTTCAATACTCCTTCACAGGGGCAGGATGAATAAGAATCAATCTGAACACTTCAGATCCTTAGTCAGGAATTGCTTCAAATAGCAGCCCTTTCTCCGCAGTAATCTGTGCGATTCTGTTAGCAGCATCAGTCACTGACAACAAGACACCTGAACTGTGTTTCTTTTCCTGTTCATTGGGATCTTTCATTGTTACAGAGACTGATATTCTTTCTTATAAGGTTAGAAAAGATCCATAATAGCTTTTATACCATTATATTTTAAATTCCAGACTTCATTAAAACACTCTTCAGCTCCATCACATCCAGCCTCCTTGCTGCTTATGAATTATTCAGGGTAAATTTCACTTGAGGTAAATAGTTTGATTTGAAGGTTTTTGTATCTGGGTTTAGATGCAACGAGAAGTGTTAAACGCTCAGAATTTTAAGTGAGGAGAATTGCAGAGGCTCAGCTATTAAGATGGAAGACATTTGCCGTTAGTGCTCTGGGGCTGCCATTGAGATCTCAGCACGGTGCTATTTGTCATTCTGAAGTAGGTAGGCATTATGATGCCTGGAGTATAAATCAGCCTTTACATAGTGTTGAGTCCCGAAGCACTTTGAACACTCTAATCCACTTCTGAGTTAACAGAACGGGTTGGGTTTTACAATCTTTAAAGTTTCCCTTTTTATTTAACCCTATCCTCATGTTATTAATCATCATTATTTTCTAGAGTTTTATCTACCTCCCCAAATAGAGTCCTTCATGTTTTCCTTCAAAGTTGTGGCGATGCCACTGAGGTGAACTTTAGCTTCAGTCATCTGGAAGAGGTGTAGTTTTGGCAAAATTAATTTTATTCATTCTCCTCAAATAAAGAGGAATACTGGAATTTTCTCTTAACAGACTGGACAGGCCAGCATTATTTGGCTGCTGTACCAAAGGATGCGGTCTGTGCCTTGGCTCCTTTGTCCACATGTAGTATCATGTTAGTGTTACCTCCTGGGCAAAGCTGAAATGGAGGAGTAGCAGCTTCCATGTGACTCTTCTTCAAATACATGTGCAGTTCAGTAGTCAATATTAGCTCAGCACAGCAAAGAAAACTCTTAAATCCTGGTCACCTTCTTTCATCTGGGCAGCTAGCCCCCAGACAAAGGTTAGCTCAGAAACTGTACATACTATAGGTTAACAGTTCACTGAAGCTGTTGCTGTTCCTGCACTTGCTGACTAAATGTTTTAACAATCAGAGAGCATTCTGTTTATTGCTGTATAGGTGATTGTATAGACTTAGTCGGACAGTACAATTGTGCAGTCGGTTGAACTTACAGTGTTTTTACAGGTGGAGTTGTTAGCATTAATGAAGTCCATTAAAATCACTTTATTTTCCAGCCAGGCAGCAGAGTCAGCATGCAAGAGCTGCACGCCTGCAATTGCCAATTCCCAGCTATGGAGTCAGTTATGAAGCAAGCAGTTACTCCTGGTGAACTAACAGTAACCCCAGTGCAGCTGGGGACATCATTACCAACCTACTTCTGGGCATTGCACTAAAACTCCACCATGGTGCAGTGAGTCAGGAACTCTGTGCTGTACCTGTCAGCTTGGGTGGAGGGAGAAGAGCTGGATTCACTCAGTTCAGGGTATTTCTACTCACTCTGGAGTAATGCAGGTTACGTTTTCGATTCCTTAGTCTGTGGAATGGAGAGTCCTGAAAAGGCAGGAGGTCACTGAGGACAGTGTTGTCAGATTTTATTTATCTGTGTATTTATTAAATGCTGCTTCTTAACTTTCCTACGTTGGAACATAAATGTTACAGATCTAAATGACTGTAGCCCAAAGTTACTGCTATCTCTGCTACAAAGCTTCTTTTCCTACAGAGCCAATTAAAGCTGTTGTTTTCCTTAAGTGCTCATGCTCAGTAAGGAAATATAATAGTTCACTGGCAGAGTGATTGCTTGTGTTAACAGTAGCACATTGAAGTTCTATGACCTCTCATTAATCTGCACTTTGATAAGGTCCTGGAGTGGTAGGATTAATGACATTCCACTGTCAATTATTCAAATCCCTGCCTGTGCACTGACTAGCTCTTTGGAGAAACATGCAAGTGATACTGAATCCTTTACTGCCTGAGAGAGTAACATCAGTGGTCCAGGGACAGAAATTTGCTCAGCTGGATTGGGGGTCACGTGAATCTGCCTAACAGTTAGGCACTTTCTTTTGTTTTTCCTTTTCTCCCTTCCTTTTCATTTCAGCTTTTGGGCCCCCTAAAGCATGATGAGAGTTAACTACCTAGACAGGCTCGGTGACATTGACTTCACTGGTCCACAAGACTTTCTTGTCTGCTTATGTTTCCCTTGTGCCCCGTCAGCCTCATCAAATCCTATTTCTCCTCTTGGCTCCTTTCTGTCAGCCTGCATTCTTCTGAGCACTGTCTCTTCAGCTGTATCTCATCCCCGTGCAGTGCTTTCAGTTCCTGTGAGCAGCGTTACCTCCCCTGTGAGGATTATAAACCCTACTCCCAGTGCAGCACAACTATGTGGATTTTGTGGCCAGGACAACCTTTCTCTATGGAAAAGAAAAATGAGCATGTCCCTCTCACTTTTTAAGATCCCTTCCAGACATTCATGGACCTGAATGTCAGAGGCACCGTTAGTGTTTCTGGTACAGTCCTATAGGACAGCTCACAGAATTACTTCCTCGGTTATCCCTCTATCCAGCTGAGTAAGCTGTGATTAAAAGGGACCCTAGATCAATTTACAGGAAACAATACATCTAGCAACGGGGAGTTTTCCACATCCTTTAACCTCCATTGATTAAATGTTTATCAAGTGTTCAACTGGGAATCTAACTCCTACTCATGACTTTCAGAGCTGTTGCTTAGACAGGAGAAAAACAGTCTGTTCTGCTTTCAGGTAGCACTCTTCTATGTGCCACTGTGGATGATATTCATGTCACTTGGAAATATTTGTCAGGTCAAAAGTAAACCCTTACGCATGACAAGTTAACTCTAATCTTTCACATTTTCCATTTTCTAAGTGTAAAACCTGAATATAGCACAGACCCTTGTGTTGTCTCAGCACTGCACATGGAATCACCTGAAAATTTCTGTTCTTTGTATCTCAGAATTGTATTGGCCATTGTTGCAGCAGCTGGAGTTGAGGCTTAATGTTTGACAGAGGAAAGCTGAAGTAAAGGCAGTCAGAAGTATTGTCAGAAGGTGAACATCCTGCAGTGGTGTGCAGGCTTGAGCAATGTCAGCTGATAGACCTCCCTGGCTAAGGAGTGTTCTCTTGTCAGCACAGGACCATGCCCAAATTCTCCTGGCAGTTTCTACTGGTAAGAGCTCATTTAATTTGGTTTTGTGTGGCCCTAAGGCTGCTGGAGCATTCTGGGTGTGAGTATCACTGCAGAAGGGATGGCTCCCCAGGGACTCTTCCTCATCTGTCATCTCTGGTGCATCTCTGCACCATAGTTTTAAATGCTATGGATAATCCTGTGCTGATTTCCATTGTGGTGTGCAGAGACTTCTCAGCAGTTTGCAAAGCACTGACATCCCTTTGTCTAGTCCATAGCAGGGTGACACTTCCAAACAGGTTCACAAACCTCAGCTCTACTCCTCTCCTTCCCACAACTTTTAGACTGTTAACAATTAAAAGAGCTCACTTTTAATCCTCGATGGTCCAGTGTTACTGGAAATAGTGCTGCAACATTTTAATTTTGCTGTCACACAACAATCTTTAGAATTAACCATTTGTGTATCCAGAAGTTGCCCGTAGACTTGTTACACCAGTGCCTCTGCCCAGCGTTCTGCAGCCCGGGAGGATATTGTTGTTTGCTGAGCTTGTACTTTTCAAACTACATTAGCCTGGTTTAACAACAAAAACAGATTTCAGGGACTTTGCTTAAAATCTTTTACGGCAGCTTGCCTTTGAAAGTGCTACAAAATTGTAATGGCTTTTCATTTTGATTTGCTGGCAAGAAACAAGTTGACTGCCCTTTCTTTGGAAAACTTAAAGGCTGAAGAGAAAATGATTTGCTGACGCACCAAATGCTTTTTGCAACTGAACTGATTTTGTTCAGTCATAAAAGTTGATTGGTATAATGAAAGAATGTTTTATGTAAGCAACACACAGTGCAGGCCCCTAGCCCTTCACTGACACACACCACATCCTGAAGCCATTTGTATCAACAGGCTTAGCCACGTGCTACGCACTGCAGAATAGAACGCAGCAGAAAATGTCAGCCTCCAATTATTTCTCTCTTAATTTTTCATATATTCATATTAGGTAACATGTTATTCCCTTCCATGCTCCCTGAAATGTATGCACGTCTGTAAATTCATGTAGAGAGGTACATATATTCACATACAAACACACATCTGTGTGTGCACATATGTATTATCTGTATGCTTTCCATTTATTTTCAGCAGTCCATTTGCTATTTGGCTGGGGGCCTGGGGCTGCCACCTCACTGTTAACTTCGTGTTGCTCATAAGACAGAGTTTTCCAAATGGAAGCTCCTTTCTTCTCTCTGTTCCCCAAATGGATCATGGAGTACTCCAGGGAAGAAGGCTTGAAAGCTGCTAGCATGTTAGTGGCTGGTAGTTTCTAAGCAAGCTTTCTGAGAAGCAAAGGAAAAGTCACTGTTCTACTTCCCAGAGTACAGCAGGAGAGGAGGGAGGCATCACACAAATGGTTTCTTACTGAAACTCAAGGAAGCACTGATGTTTTATATTGCCAGCTCTGTCCCAACTAATCTAAGCTTAAGCTGAAGATAGATGCCTTGATAGCTGCCTGTTCAGTAATGGTTTCTACTTGAGCAGTTTAAGATTGCTATTCATTCGTTTATTTAGACACTCCCCTTTTTTCTGCAGCCTTCTTTGTCTTTTGTTACTGAAGCATTTAAATCTAAGAACTTGTGCTCCCATATGCCATAATTGAGTTTAAATGTTAATTTTCCCCATTTCCTGAAATGTATGGTTAGCAGGAGTTTCCTATCTTATGCAATGATATTTATTTTGCACCAGAACAGCATCATAGTATGCCCCAGGTTGGAAGGGCTCTCCAAAGGTCATCTAGTCCAGCCCACCTGCAGTGAGTAAGGACATCCTCAACTAGACCAGCTTGCTCAGAGCTTCATCAAGCCTGAGCTCATGAGCTGATTAGCTAATGCTCATCCAGTTTTTCTTTCAAGTAATGGAAGCTTCCCTCTTTGCTTAACCACTAACACCTTCCTCATCTTCTCTGTCAACCTGAAGAACTTCCTCCCAGATCCTCCCCACACAGCTCCACAGAAGGTTCCCATTGCCTGATGCTGGTGACTATAGAGGTACCTCAAACTTCTCTTACTAATTATTCTCCCAGTTCCCTTTTGGCTTGAAATTTATCTTAGATTATTAGATACTTCTTTTCTTTTCCTTACATTATTACTAAAAATCAGTTCTATTCAGTTTGTCAGTTTAGAAACACAGGAATGGAACGATCTCTGGGCTAATCAAGTCTAGTCTCTTGCTGCTGTTCTAAGAAGCAGCTCTTAGCTGGCCAACAAAGCTGCTAAAATCAGTTTCTCTTTTACTCAGGGAGTTTTGATTTATTCAGTATTGCAGTCAGGCAAGTGACTGCACTTCCCTTGTCCATGTATACTGTCTTGGAGTGGTTCCTGATTGTGGCTAGCTTCTGTCTAGAAGAGACAAGAGTATGTGTGAACTTCAGAAGGCTTCTCGATGCGGGACACTTAGTTCCATGAATTTATCACAAAAAACACAGGTTCACTCTGAGGAGCACACCTTTCATAAACTCAGTCTTTGCTTGTTGTGGTGGATCAGATGTGCCACTGTTGCTACGTCACCCTTTCTAGGGGACAGGACTGTTCTGACAGTACCTGTAGGTGCAGAGCAGATTTGTTTGGCTTTCTTCCATGCTGGTCACATTCAGTAGAAGGCTCCTTTAAGTAAGGCTGGCAGGAATCCGTGCTGTCCCTCACTATGGGAGCAATTAACTCTATTATACAGATAACCAAGCTCATAGAAATGAGGTATAGCTACCATTGCATGCCCCTGCAACATTTGTTTAATTGCTGGAGCCCTTGTTTATGCACTAAGCTTTGCTGGAAGTAAATGTATTAACTATAAAACAATGATCTGTCAGGCCTAAAGCCTGCAACCTTGGGGGGGATCATTACGGGGCTCAGATCAGAAGAACAGAAGAAACTTTGTCATATATCACATGTCTGAGATCTAAGCTGCTTCTTGCAGTTAGCTGTAAGGCAGTTTTATGGACTGTCAGTATGAAGAGAGTATTTACGTATTTTTATCAGCCAGTAATTGGGTTTCTTACCATTTGTGTTTTCTGTCTCCTTGAATTACACTATCTCATGTTGCTCATAGAAACTGCAGCATTGTCATCTTAACTGCCACTGCTATGTTTCCTCAAAGCTTCTGATTTACTTCCTTGTAGTTATTTGGTAGAACAATGAAATTAATGAATTATGGTCAAGGCAGTGGCAGCTTTAATGTTTTGTAGCTGGCAGAGATAGCAACAGAAAATGTTATGGTAGATGTGAGTATGCAAATACATGTAATGTGATGGAGGCTTAACAGGTCAACATAGTACCAAACAAAAGGAAAAACATTTGTTATTCACTATCAAGCTAAAACTAACTGCAGAAGATTAAGTGCTATAGACAGGTAAAGATGAAAAATAATAATACCTTGTAGCTTTCTCCGCTATGTTTCTCGCTGAGCTGGCCTCCTTTGGCACATGCCTGCTGCTCCAGGCTCAGGCATAGACAGTGAAACCACCACTAAAGGCTCCTGCTCAGGTTTGTACAGAAATGGGAACAGGAAACTCGCTACACGTTGTGACTCTTGCATGTCACAGTTACTGCTGCAGACAAGTAGCAGAGAGTTGCAAGGTCCTTTGGAGGAAATGGCTGCTCTTCAGCATTCTGCAAAACACCTTTTAGCAGGGTTTATGAAGTTTTAGGGGGGTTGAAACCACTGTACCCTAGATAAGAACCATCTCTGGTTGAAGCTTTATTAAATCAAAAGATATTTGTTCTTGTGTGCCAAATTTACATCTTTGATTTTGAATTTTTGAATTTTGATCCTGGCTGCCTCTGACACTTTGAAATCCAACCCATCTTATTCAAAACCTTTGGGAAGTAAAATGATAACTGGAGAATACTATCACATGTACCTGAGGCTTTTCTCACTGTGCTTTGGTAACAAGCACACATGCATTGAGCTGTTTCTGTTACCTGGGAGCCACATGGACCTCATGGTTTCTGAGAGCTCTCTGACATGGAAATGCTATAAAAGCTTCTGACTGGAGTGCTGCAGCTACAGGGGAAAAACTCTAGACCTGCAGGCATGGGTATGGAGCTGGAGAACAACTCCTTCTCAATGTGGTCGTGCATGATTGGTGTAGCAGGGACTTCCTTGCACAGAAACAGACGTTTCTGCATCTGCATGAACAACCTTTTCTGGTGTTGCACTGCAAGTTCCAGGAACAGGCTGCTCTGTACACAAAACTACTGTCCCCAGACTTCTTATCACTGCAGTGGAGAAAGTCAATTTTTAGGCTGACCTAGAGAAGTTGGGATGTAGCAAAGGCTGAGAAAATGAGCAAATACACTTGAATAATAGATGCTTTTTTATACCAGTGGGATTTTGAGTTATTCTTGGAAGACTCCATAGCTTGTTGTGAGGTCACTGGTCGAGTATGACATGAGTTCTGCCTCTTTGGTGGCCACACAGCATAGGTGAAATGAGATATCATACTGAGGCATTTGTATAAGACAGTGGTGTTTAATGACATTTTAAAGAATGAGAAATTAGTGGCCATTGTTTTGGATGACTCCTCCCAGACTGTCCTACCATGATCAATTAAGCCGTAACCTGAACACATAACCATTTGGAAAACAGAACTTAATTACTCACCTATTAGTCACAAATTTTTAGGTGGCGTGAGCTATTAGGAGGCCAAAAGCAATAAAGAATTGCTCATACTATTTGATGTCAACAGCACAAATGTCATAGCTGAAGTGTGTGCAAGACCGTGCAGGGCAGCGTGTGTGTGTTCTCAGGGAGGGGATAGCTCAGCATTGCTGCCTTCAGAGCTGGGTTCCACAGTGACTAAGCAGCTCTTCAGCTAGGGGAAGCTACTCCAGGGAATGGCCCTTCTCTGTACTGCCAAAACCTTGCCTAAACACCTTGTGAGGGGCATCATCTAAGCTTTGATATGTTTACTTTTCAAACTAAGTCAGGAAGTAAATGGTGACTGGTATTTTATTATGTATTAATTGGTAGCCTCTATCTATTTCCTATCTGTCCTTGTGGCAGTTGATGTTTGCACAGTTTTAGATCATGGGATTCTGTTCAACTAGAAATGATTGGGTTTTTATCCTCTCGACTTTAGTACCTTAACAGCCAAACTCTCTTCTATTATGTGGATGGATATTTCAAGAACAACAGTCATTTTAGGGAGCTCATATCTCTGTCATCAGTTTTCAAAGTATAATGCAGTGCAAAACCAATAACCATCATCATCATCATAAAACACAGTATGCTGAGGAAGAGAGTCCATCTATACAGACTGATGAACTAGCAGCTATGGCTGCTGTTCTGCTTGTGACCCTGACCCTCTTGCACATTGAGTATAGTTTATGAAGAGGTTAATGTAAGAATTTCTTTATTTGAACAAACAGAAACTGGTGAGTGTTTGACTTAGGAATTTATTTTCCCAGTGCACTGAGAAAGCAATGCTGAATACCTGTGATCACTGCTGTATTTTTATCTCTGGAGATCGATTTTAAGAATCCCCACTTCTTCCATGAAGAATGCTCTGAAACACAGATATGTCCTTATTGACCTCCCTTAGGTCTCTGACCTGACTTGGCTGAGATCATATTCAGCAATGACAGCAAAGAGGGTTGAAAATGTTAAGGTCTACTAAACTAGAGCAGCCTAATAAGGTTGTGTGTAGATTACAGAGGACTGAAGCCCACAACTAGTAAGAAGTTAAAATCGTTGGCAGAGCAACATCTGCCTGGGGCAAATTTTCACATAAAAACTTTTTTCTTGTTAGAACCTGTAACAGAAAGAGGGAAGATAGAGTTTCTCATGGCTTAAAGGAAAGCTAGAGCATTGTCACAAACCCTTCGTGGAAAATTAGCAAACTACAGCGTAAGAAAAATCAATTATCCCATGCCAAGTAAATAATTAATTTCCTGATAATTTACTGGGGTTTTATTTAAAACCAAACATCTTCCTGTTCATCAAGCAGCACTGGGAAAATCTATTATGCAAAATGGTTCTAGGGAACTGTTTGCTTCTTCGGGGGTCCAAGTCCTCTTGCATAAAGAAGAAAAGAAGAAAAATAAAAATTGCCTAACAGTCAGTGGCTGTGCTGAGAGAGGAGAGGATAAGTTTCAGCATAAATCTGCCCTGCATGCCTTCTGTGTAAGGTCTGGACCACAGAGGGAATACATTATTTTTCCCAGACATTTTGCACTTCTATCTACTGCTCTCCAACCAAATAAGAAAATACGGTGGAGTAAAAATCTCATCTGAAAATACTTTCATAAAGTTGTGCAGTCTTATCCATGCTACAAGATTAATTGCCTAGATGTGTATTCAGACTCTAGGAATACAAAAAGTATGACCACGCACAGCCTTCCTATGCAATACAGAGCAGAAAGAAACCAATGTAATAAACTGGTATTAACAAATGACTTCATTTCCAGAGCGAGGGTAACTAAAGCCTCAGGCATTTTTGTTTCTTTCCTGTTTCCAGGATTAGCCAGTTCTAGAGCAGGAGGAGAGAAACTGATATCAAAACCAGCTCTTATGTTTTTATCTTCATTGTATTGATCCTCAATAAGCTCTATATTTAGAGGATGAATTCTATTGTTGAATTCTATAAGCAGAAAAAGGTCTTATTTCTAGAAAGTCACTCTTGGAGAAATCTCACCTTTTGACTAATAATTCATAGTCAGTATGGAGGGCACTGAAAAACTCAGAAGAGATGTGATTATTCCATGCACAGGAGGAGGAGCAAGACAGGACCTAGAGCTTAAATTGTCCTGAAGCCATGGTATTTATTGAAGGTAGTATTTTGCTACAGAGTTAAAGGGGAAGAGGGAAGAAACAAATCCTTCTGTTCCACTTCTCCATCTGACACTGGGGGCTTGGACAAGATGACCTCCAGAGGCCTCTTCCACCCTCAGTCGTTCTGTGACTTTCTGTTTAAAAGTGAGAGATGGAAAATGAGATTCACAATTTTCATTTTATGTAACAATTTCTTTCAGATTGATTTGTTTCCTTTACAATATATTGGTCTGATCAATAAATACTCCAGGTTAAAGACATAGCACATGTTGGGGGGGTACTGAAGCTTTCTCCAACTGGAGTATTTTCTGAAATGACTCCATTCAACCAAAAGCTGAGTAGCCTACTGTAATGTTGTATTTTAATCTAGTTCAGAAACATCTGCTATCAGCTACTCTTGGCCACTGGAATAGGCAAGCCAGTGGCCTAAGTCAGCTGAGCAATTTTATTAGTCCCCTGCAATATAGAAGCAAGGTGAGAGCTGATGTCCTTCAGATTAGGTTACTTTTTGCATATATTTAACTTCTTCCCTATCTCCTGACTATGATGAATTATAGCGCAGAGATGTTTATTTAAAGGTTGTGAAGATGACAATGAAATAAACCCAGTGTATTTTAGTGCAGTGTGAGGGGGATAGAGCTCATAAAGGTATATTCTGCCTGAATTCTTACCTTTTGTCAAGAAGAAATGGGATGAATTGAGTCATTTTTGTGGGGAGAAGAAAGTCTTATTTCTAAGTCCATATATAAAGGCTTTATTTTTCTTCTGAGTCAGAAAACCAAGCAGGCTATGGAAGGGAGTTTATGCCTATGTGTTTATATTGTTTAATAAACAATATTCTGTAAGGAGAAACCTGGCAGCTGTCCTTTTTACCCTTCTATCCACAAGTCTGCCACGCCACCGAATCTGACAGTGGAACTCTACAGCTTTCAGTTTGTGCATAACGCTGTTGCCAAACTTCATAAAGATATTTTATGGCCTGTTGAAGTGCTGAGACACTAGACTTCATGAAAAATGAAGTCTCTAAATGGATCAGAGCTTTATTACTTGAGGAGTCTAAAAAATATCACTGAGAATCAGAGCTATTGGTGACAGTGCTGTGGAGAAATCTCACCCTGCTTATGACATAGCTTTGTTATAAAACATGACCCAAGTGCATGTTGCCACTAATGATGAGCAATTTTCACCCAGATGCCAAATTATAGTACGTAGGTCCAGGCTGCTTGAGTTATTTGAAGTTTCAAGGGCTTTCTCACTGCCTCGGTCTGTGTCAAAGGTAGGGTACGAGGTGTGCATAAAGGAGAGTGTGGCCAGCAGGTCAGGGGAGGTTCTTCCCCNCGGGGATGATCTCGAGACTTGATGATCTCGAGAGGTCCCTTCCAGCCCCCACCATTCTATGATCTGGGGTATTGTGTGGTTATCCATCAGCAGACATTCACCAAAGCAGGAGCGGCTGTAGTCCCATTCTATCTACTGCTCTTGCTCAGATATTTCTGGGTTTTGTTTGTACAGGCACTGGATCTGCACCACCAAGCAATGAGCTGCTTTGGAAAAATATGATCAGGTTAAAGGTTAAATCCCCTTTTTCTTGAATTAGCTTCTGAAATTTCCTTGTATACAATCACGTGACTGTCAGAACTTCCACGAGGGAAGGGATGAGAATACACATTTGGAGAGGCAGTGCCGTGACAGTTCCAGTATATTGTACCTTAAGCACTGTAACACCTCACTATTATCTCTGTTGCTATTTCATGATCTCATAACCTCATGTCCCATCAGTCCAAGTCATTCAGCACTGACTTCCACCCCTCCATCCCCCAGGTACGTGTTGACAACATATAACCACTGCCAGAACTCCCACTTTGTGGGAAGTTCCTTTGGAGTTCACCTCTTCAAGAACACACACAAAGCAAAAAAACCCTCTGCACTCAAACCTCACAAAAGAATACACTGAGCCAACAACACAGAATATATGTGTTCATTCATTTTTTTCCACTCAAAGCATTTTTTGGTTCATGTCAGTTGTCCAGTGTGCACATAAGTCTAAGTCTAATTCTCCCCTCCCTTTCTGTAGGGAGATTTCTACTCTAGGATGTGGATTCAGCCACTCCCAAGCTTACCACCCAGTTAAAACATGTTTTTCCATCCCTGCCTCCATTCTCTCATGTAACTGATTGTGGACAGCTTTGTTCTAGATCCATCAGAAATGTGTTGAAACACCAGTGTTGTCGAGGTGATCTGTTACTGCTTTCCCAGGGATTCAAGATGTGAGTTCGTAGCCACCTCTGAGTCCTTTCACAGCTCCCGGGGAGGAGATTGTGTGCCAAGTTTAATGTCTTAGTTGCTTGGCCTCTGTCAAATTTCTTAGGAAGCTAACTTTTGTCTGGTGCAGACATTCTTATATTAAAATGAATAACTTTTTCCTATTACTTTCATCTCGTTTTAAAACCTCCTTTGTTTAAGTGGTTGGTTGTGGTGGGTTGGCCTTGGCTGACTGTAAGGTGCCCACCACCAGGCTGTATCACTCACCCTCCACCAAGAGGACAGAGGGAGAAATATGACTAAAAGCTCATGGATCAAGATAAGGACAGTGAGATCACTGAGTAGCCACCATCATGGGCAAACAAGCTTGACTTGTGGCAGATTAATTTCTTGCTAATTAATGACATGGTAGGTTAATGAGAAATACAAAAAAAATCTAAAAATTATATCCCCCTCATCCCCTCCCATCTTGTCCATCGTCAAGCCAGCTGGAGCTAGGTTTGTCCAACACGGACGTGGCTTAGGGTACCTTCTTACAGAAGCCACTCCTGTAGCCCCCTACCAAAATCTTACCAATTAAACTCAATAAACTGAGCCAAGAAATTAAAGATTGGTTTTAGTAAAAGGAAAAAAAGTTTTCCAGAAGCCCTCCAGTTTGATTTAGGATCAGTGGGTCACTTAAATTTACAATTTACTGAAGCCATTATGCTTTTTATTTTTTCCAAGGTGCTAGAACGATGACAAGTCCTTGGAGTACAGTTCTGTTCCCTTCCCAGTTAGGTGAGTAGCCCAGCCCAACCTAGAGTTGCCTGCTCCCTCAGCATCCTTCATCTTCGGTCTGTGCAGCAATCTAGTGTTTACTCCTGAAAGACAAATCTAAAATGTCATCTTCCATTTCCACAGTCTCAAAACAGGTTGCTTCTAGGTTCAGCTGAGGAAGAGCTTGGGGATTGGGCTTCTCAGAGGATTTTGTTTGCTTTCTGCAGGTGTGAGTTCTTTTCTCTTCTCTCTTTGGTCATCATCGTGGTTCTGTTTTCACCAGGCCAGCTGTCACATCAACATTCTTTCTTTGGAGCAGCTGTGTTAACTTGGCTTGACACCAGTGGCTGAGTTAGGAGGGAGACTTTGTAGATGATAGATCAAAGAGGAGCAAACAGTGAGGATATTGTGTTCCTATTTGTTTTTTCTGTCAGACTTAACTTCCAAAGTCCTCTCATTTCCTCTTTTGTTTCCTGCTGCCTAGATTTTGCTCTGCAAATATCAGTGCACCATAGAATCTGTCCATATTTGTTTTCTGCTTTAACTGAAGAGAAATAAAATTGCTCTTCTACTTCAAACTTTTTTTTTTTCCCCAAGCAGGCCTATAGGAAGCTACATTCAGTGCTTTTGACTTGAAATTGGAGATAATTATTCTACTGGTTTCTATTAACTCATTACTTAAGATTATTTCAGCTGCTCCAAATTGGATTAAAAAAATATCAGCTGTCATAGTTGCTGGCATTTGGTGACTTTGCAGGATTAGGTGTTCACCTGTCTAATATATGGGGGGGGTGTCATAAAACTGTCTGCTGCAGCCGTTCAGAACGTGCCTGGAAGCAGCTAATAGCAGCCAGTGTTGAAAAGAGGATAACCACACTTCATGTACCATTGATCTAATCAACACTGCAAATCCTCTCGTCCGTGAGGCTGGTTCCTGTGCCTCTGCCATTGCACATGGCAGCTGTACGGGTCTTCATTTACAACTGGGCCGTAAGGATGGCTGAGGAAATCACCTGCTTTAAACTTGTCTTTTGGTTTCTTACGTTTGACAACAAGTAAGCACAAGCCAGACTTCTCTTAACATAGCTCTGAAACAGAGAAAAGGCTCAAGAAACATTACCACTGGCGGTAAATGGGTATTTAATCACTACAGCAGTCAGTATAATGCTCATTATCCTGTGTGGAGAGTGATTTGTATTCATTAATATACACACACAGTTTCAGATTCCAACAGCCCCATGAGCTGGGAAAGTTAATGTACAAATGATACAATAGAAAATAGATTTAGAAGAACTTCTGTTATGTGTTAGGTGACAAATAAAAGCTACTTGAGGGAAGATAGCATGAGTTTTAAAAGGAATTTTAACTCTGAGTCCACGGTGCTGCATTACATGTGCTGAATCAAAGGGGCTTTTTACTGAGTAGAGATTGAGCCAGTTATTGATGGTTATTACCTACAGCAACAGCATCTCTATCGATTATTAAAGTCTTACGATGAAATTCAAAAGCTAGTTTTCATAGAGGAAGAGGTGGAGTAGCCTGTAAAATAAATAAATTAAAGACAAAGGACTAGAACCAGCAGAGTGTCTCAGTTTGCAGTGTTTCAGGACTGGGCCACCACAGCAAGGACATTTTTCTTTTCCTGCCTTCAGCCTTTCTCTTCTCCCTTTCCCCCTTAAGCTGGAGAGCAAAGGAAAGGCTTTGGTGACCTTGATACATAACCATGTCTCCTCTTTGGAGATGAGAACAGACCTTATAAAGTTCACATGTGCATGTTAAGCCTATAACCATCTGCTGCAATTCTGAACAGTGTGGTGGAGAAGTTTAGCATTTGGAGAGGTCAGAAAGTCAGCTGTGCTTCAACAGTGGGAAGTATCTCAGGTTGACTTGAACAAGTGAAAAATGACAGCAATAAATGAGCAGTTAATTGTTTTAACTGGGTTAGCCTGTGGGGTATTTAAGGTCAGGAAGACCAGAGGATGGGATGCTCCTATCTCAGATACATCGGGAATTAGAATGTCTTCCTTTGCTGTGTGAGGAGATGGAATACGTTAAGTAGGAGGTACTCCTGGTGAGTTGTGGCAACTACTGGCTTTCTGGAATATCAGTGCCCGTTGTGTAAACCCTGCATGTTTACGACTCATGCTTTAGTACTCTGTGAAAGCATGCATCTAGGTACCTCTGGCCCTCAAACGTTTGTGTTTCCTATTTAGTTGCTTATTGCCTAGATGCTAACGAGCGCTTGTGAAGATTCAACTCTGAGGTGCCACCAAGTTTTTTTAGAAGGCGTAATTGTGATAATGAAGTTCATGCTTTCTGAGAATGTTTCAGTTACTTAGATTAAAAAGATATTGAGAATTAGAAAGTAATCTCATGATGGCAATTCCCTGCTTGGCCAGGGTTTGCTGTGTTCTGTGTGAGCATTTAGTGGATCTCCTCAGTTATGGTGAATTAAGGGAAAGCAAGCGTCGCTCCGTCGTGACCTGATAAACTGTTCTTTCCAAGTTCTGTGCTCTTGTGAACAGGTGATCAAAGCCTGGGCATGCAGCCCTGAGTCTCTGGGGGATGGTGAAAACATTTCCAGTCCAAACAAGTGAGAGAATGATTCGGTACAGTGTTAAGACTCGTTCTGCTTGCATGTTCAGTAGAAAAGCAAGACAGAGCTACACATGAGCAGGGGGCAATGAAGAGAGAGGAGCAGGGTCGCTATCCTGAGCAGTTTTGGAGCACCTAAAGTACAGTAGGGAAACTAATCCTGCTGGGATAGCTTCTCAGATTTGGCAGTGGTGGTCACTAGCTCGGTATGAAGGAGTACAGAAAAATGGAAGATTTGAGGAACAGCCTCACCTAGAATATGCAGATAGTTTCTTTTGTGAAGTGGACTACTTAAAGTTAGCAATACTTTTACCAAAGCATTATTAAAACCTCCTAAATTTCCCTGAAAATATTTTGACAATAAATGTCCCCTTATTTTATTTTTTTTTTTCTGGGAAGTGGAGGTATGCTTTTACTTGTTTACATATGGAATTGTGTAAATATGACTCAACGTGCAGTGTCTTGTTTGCGATTTAGAGAACTTTGGGTATTTTGCAAGTAATGCGTTCCCAAGACTGCCCTCCTAGAATCTTGCTTCAGTTCAACTCGGGCAATTCGG
>VWZY01001463.1:0-13057 GCA_013399075.1 Chloroceryle aenea
TCGCCTGCCTGGCCAGGGCTCCCACCGGCCTCTCCTTACCGGACTGGACTGGATCGGGCTGGGCCTAGGGGGGTGGCGAGGGACGGACGCTCGGGAAGGGGCATCTCCCCACCGAGAGGCGGACCGGCGTCTGCCCGCCCCGGCGGCCCCTGTGGGACTTCGTGTCAGCCACCGTCTCTGCAGGCTGCCCCAGTCCCGCGTTTGGGCCCGGCCAGCAGCCGTCTCGGTGCTCGCAGGGCAGCACTGCCCAGCCCTTGCTTCCACTTCTGTGCTCGGGCAGCCGGGCCTCTAAGCCACCCTTACAGAAGGTCCTGTCAGTGCTATGGGTACCCCCAGGCCAGGAGCACTGCGGGCCTGTGGCATGTTAGCCAGGGCATGTCCACTGGTAGGGCATCAAGTGAGGGAGTTGTTACTGGGGACTATCTGGGAAATGCTTGCTTGTGGCTGGCTTTGCGCCTGCTACAGCTTGCGCTGCACTGAACAAGAGCAAGCAGATGGACGTTGAGCTGTCCTGTCCCTGATGAGGTGTTGCAGCCTCTCCATTCAACATCAGAGTACCCCTTCAGGTGTCGCAGCTGTTCCTGGGCTTGCTTCAGCCTGAAGATGATCTGTTTTGCAGCCTGTTGAGCACATGTTGTTACTTGTGCTTCCCTGTTGTTTTTTCCCTCTCTGCCAGATGACGATTAAGCTTTGCATCCTTGTTGGCTTCAGTGTGCCTACTACTGACTGTTGACTTTGGAGGTGGCAAACCTCACCACTAGCCAATGACGTCAGCCACAGCACTATCGGAGCACTGCCTTGCCTGCCTCCCCTCCATGGGAGATCCGCCGCCTGTTCCAGAACAACTGCATTATCCTCCTCCAAATCCCTTTTCTGCTGTGACGTCTGCAGAACACTTGACTGAGATTAGTCTGTCATGTGGAGGTTCTTACCCTCCCCACTGACCTGTGCTTCCCCTGCTGTGGCTGCTTTTGGCTTGTGTCTCTTCCCTGCTTGTGCAGCCAGTGGCGGCACGGGCGCTGCTTCAGAGCCAGCACTCCCAGGGTTGTGGTGAAACCAGAGTTCTGGGAAAAACATCAGACACAATTAGCTCCATGCTCTAACTGCTCAGGTGCTAACTTTTCCTTGACAGCTTTCTGGCTTGCGCACTGTCCTCTCTGATAGTGTCTCCAACACCTTCTGCATTTACTCATTATTTTGAGATGTATCAATGAAGCGCAAGATTTTGTAACTTCTTGGAGCATCATCCAGCTGCAGAGCTGGCAAAGCCGCAAGCTTAGTGCGAGAGGATCAAAGTTTTCCCGGGTGTATTGCAAAGTCCTGCCTGGACTGCTCTTTTGTCCCTACTTTTTATTTAAAGCAATAATTAGGGCTTTTGTCCCAGGCAGGCAGCTGTGTAATGCCCTGAGCATGATCCCAGTGTTGCCCCTCAGGCCATTGTAGGCTTGGCCCCAGTGATGTGTGTTTCCTTCATGCTGCCTTGCTTCAATTTCCTGCTTTCTCCTCACTTGGCAGCGAGTGCCCTTGGATCATCACCAGTTTGCTGTGACAGCAAGTTGCAGACCGTTGTTCAAACAAGGAAACAGCAAGGAGCAGTGCTGCCTTGCCACAGCGTTTGAATCAATGAAGCACAACTGAAATAGCCTCCAGCTCTGCTGCCAGGTCTTCAGGAGGAAGCTGCAGCTTTGACGGGGACTTGGAGTCAATTTTTGAGTATATCAGTTAGGAAACTGGAAAAATGAACGTGCTGCTGGGATAGATTTGAAGTGCTTAGACTGCTTAGTGTTGATGTGGCTCAGTCGTGGTGTTCTCAGTGTATGTTCAGGGAGAGGGCTCACCAGAGGGCTGCTTTACCAAGGGAAAATGAGATCTGGTTACCTGAAGCTGGGGTGTGTCAAACTCAAACTGGAAACGAGCTGCAGATTTTGAGTTGACCACTGGAACTCTTCATCTTGGGGTGGGTTGGATAGGATTGCCTGTTCAGATCTGAGGATATTTATGCAAGAGATGTTTTTAGTTTTACTTCAGAGGCAAATCAGTGACAGGATTTTCTTAATGATGCTTCTGACTTGGCTTATGCACAGAATGCAACCGGATATTTGTGAGTAGCCACACCTGGGCTTTACATTTTCAGGTCCATCCTTAAAAATGTGGGATGATATCAGTTGCTTTAAGCTAACTATCCTCTCTCTCCTTTTGAGGTGTCAAGGGTTGTTTTTCCAGTAATTTGGACCTTTTTGAAGCCCCTGCTTGCCTAATGCCATGAATATTGCAGTGAACAATGTGGAAGAAAAAGCTGTCCATTCCTGGTCGAGAATTTCCTCTGCAGGACATAAAGTTCTGGAGGAAGCCCTCCGAGTCTTCAATCCGATGTCCAAGGATCTTTCAGACACAGAGACCCAGTTGGTGGCCTTCATTCAGGGCCTGAAGGAGGAGGGCTACCAGCCCACCATTCTGCGGAGTAAGGATGTGTACGGGTACAGCTCGTGCACGGCAGACACGCCCAGTCACACAAAAGAGAGCACCCTGCGCAAGTGCCCCAGTGCCACCGAGTCCGCTAAGAGTCTGCCCAGAAACGCCATGGCAAAGGTGTCTGCTTTGCCCACCAGCATTGCGGTGAACTCTTCTAAAGTCTCTGCTCAGCCCGTGTCTAAAGGGGATTCCACAAATCTCCTCTTGAGCTCCTTGAAGCAGACGAGATCCGGCAAGTCCAAGGCTGCAGCCGTGGGCTTTCCTGCGAGCACATATCCTGACGTGTATCCAGCCATGAGACTGTCAGTGGTTCTGGAAGCTCTGGTGCCGCTGAAAACTACTGCGTCCTGTTTGGAGTCCAAGTACACACGAGGGCAACTGGGTATCTCACGCTCAGACCTTAAACTCCTCAAGGCTGCAAGTCCACCGAGGCAGTTTACTTCAGGCAAGACCACTAAAGTAACGGAAGGTAAGGGGTACAAGCGTTTGATAAAGAAAGCACCGGATCCTGCCACCTTTGCTTTCAATCTTCTGAAGGGACCAAAGGGTGGCGTGCTGCAGGAGAGCAATGCTTGCAAAGCTTCGGGAGTCCTCAACGGGAGAGTCGCAGGCAGCTCATCCCAAGGCTGCACCACAGCACCGCAGTCCAAGACCTTGAAAATCAGAGATAAGGAAGCTTTGGTGGGGAAAACAGAGTGGAAGGACAGCAGCACTTACCGTGAGAGCATTGGTCAGAAGAAAAGAAAAGCTACAGAGGCAAGAGAAGCACCACAGAGAAAGAGAGCCAGTACCATTCCTGTCCAAAATAAATCTCGACGAGCTCAGAGCACTTTGAACCTGCTGAAATTCCAGGCCATCAAGGTGAGCAGCTCTTCCTCTGATGATGAAGTGAGAAGGAGAGCACAGAAGATTCTTAGGGTCAACCTGTCCCCTGTGATCCGAATTCAGCCCTTGTCCCACTCTCACAGCATCCCCTGAGCTTCTTCACTTGGTCCCTTCTTTTTGTAAGTAAGTAATTACGAGCCTGGCACCAGAGTGTGGAGTTTAAGAGCAACTCTGGATCTCTGGTGCCTGGTGACGATGTGTCAACTAACCTGCAGATGGAGCAGCCTGCTCTGGTGCCGTTTCTGCCTGTCTGCCACTGCTATGCAGAACTGACTGCAGAGATACAAAAACCTGCTTGGGAATGCGGGACAGTGACTCTTGCCCACGGCAAGCCCAGCAGGCCAGAGGGCTTGCTCCTCGCAGGTGCTCTCTGGAACATGGCAGGCTGTGCTCTCTTGCAGGGGGAGGGCACAGGACTTTCTCATGACATTGATGCACTGTGATATCGCTCTTTTTCAAGCTGTACATTTACTGGGTTTATTTTGATCAAATTTTATAACTTTATTATCTATATATCTATATATCCATATATGTGCATATGGCCCAGGAATTGTGGGAAGATGCGCTTCCTCCATCCCTCTGGGATTGGGTTTGATAGCTTTTGTTCTCTCTCCCCTTCAGACAGTCTTTTGTTGAAAGGTGCCAGGATTTCTTTGTGATTCAGTGTTGTGACAGTCTGTTCTGGGCTCTCTGGAGCAGCTCAGAGGCAGACAGAGTTATAGCCACTTGTTTGTCTCCAGGAATGCCAAGCAATCTGGAGAATTACCAGCTGATAGTTTTAATCATACTTTTGGTATTACCTCTGCATAAGATCAGGGGAGTGTTACAGGGCTGTTGCCTGCAAGTCTGCCTGATGGCTCTCGGTGCCTCCTCCATTCACTGGTAGCAGAAACTCTGAAGTCATGGTGGGGTTTGCCTCCAAAGAGCAATTCCTCCTTAGAGCCCGGTGTTGCTCTGCTCTCCTGTACCCTGGGTGCAGATGTAGAACATGAACTGTGACTGTTAGAGCCAAAGGGCTGGAATTGTTAACAGGAATTGTGCAGTGTCGTGCCCACCTCATAACTGCTTTGCTGTTGCTGGTTGTTTCATGAGCAGGTTTTAGGTGCTGGTAGAGAAGGCAAAGGCTGTGTTTGAATGTATTAGCTACGTCCCACTGGTCTCAGAGCTCGGTGGGATATTTGAGCCTGAATTAAAGTAGAAAAATGAGAGTTGAGAAGATATATGCCAGTACTTCAATGTAGTGAGTTTCTTTCTGTTGGCTTGTAGGGGTGAAGCAGTAGGAAGGGAGATTGGCACTGTGTTGTGATAGGTGACAGCTTTGGTGTGCTGTCTGGGATGTTGTGAGAAGGTGTGTGGCAGGTGAAGGCTCCCAGAGTGCAAGCACTGCAGACTGTTAGCCTTCCTGTGCCCAGCGGGGCTGCTGTTGGATGGGAACACGGCCTGTGTGCTGGTGGGGTGGAAAGCCTGTCTGCTTTCCCCAGGGAGGGATCTGCAAGCTCCAGGGACAACACTGCATTGGAGCATTAGGTGCTGTCACTGTCACCTGTGAGGGATGGTCTCCAGTGAGATATCTGCATTGGGATACTGCAAAAGCAGAAACTGTTGTCTTGGGGAGAGGAAGCAGCACTGGGCCAGGCACAGGCATGGCTCTGTACACCACCGTATGTTCAGATCTCTGCGGCAGTGGGCTGGTAATCCACTCATTCTCTCACCAGCTCAAAATACCAGTTGTGTGACCTAGTAATCTCTGTGGACATTGGCTGAAGGGATAAGCTCCCCTGGGAAGCCCCGGCTCTTACGTTTCAGCTCCTCCCTAGCACTTGGCTGGATTTCAGCAATTTGTAAAAGGGGTCAGCATCTGATCTCCAGCTCAGGAGGAAAAAACGTGGCATGAAGAGGAGAGAGGAGGTTTGTGAGAGAGTAGCATCCCGAGACACAGCCAGGGTTCTCTCCCCTTGCCCAGGTAGACCAGGGTAGAGGGTCTCCCTGCAGGCTCTTAATCACACCCCTGGCTTCTGTGTGGTTTTACTCTGCATATTTATTTGAGTTGCTGTCAGAGATCATAACTTGCAGTGCTTGAGACTGACCTGTGAATGCCGCTGGTTGGCTGCAGAGGAGGAGGAAATATTTTCTTCTGCTTCTGTGTTTTAAAATCCACTGGCAGAGAGTTCCCTGTCCTGACATGATGTTGGATGAACAGAGACCTTCCATCACTGTTAATTGGCCAAAAATTGCTTTGTCCCTTTTGTTCCCACTCCTTCAGACCTTTCTTATTCCCACGCTCTCAAATGCAAGGTCTTGAAGTGTTGCAGTGGAGTTTCTTTTCTCATCTGTTTACTGAGCAGGGCTCTGAACTCCTGCCTGTGGTATCACTGCCTGACAGGCTGCTCAGCTGCTTCCCCTCTTCCAAGCCCCTTATAAGGGCACCAAGATCTGTCTCTGGAGCCTCTTCATGCAGTTCAGACATCCTGGCTGAGCTCCTGGCCTCTAGTGGGAAAAACAACTCTGCATCAACAGGGCTGAATTTGAGTTGAATTTGCTTTTCCTCTAGCCTGAGCAGGAAGCTGAGCACCTGAGTTATGCCTCTCGGGCCACAACCTTCTTCTTTGTTATGTTTCTTCTCCAGCTGCGCTGCTGCCTGCCTCCCTGCTCTTCACCCTCACTTCTTATCTTTTACAGCTTGGGTCTTTGCCAGTCAAGGACTTGGCTTGTACCGTTGCTTAACACATCCAGCAGAACATGCTGCCTTAGTGCTGCCATGCCTTTGCCAGCACTGAGCTGAATGCTGCAAATGCTTGGTGGCGATGGCTCACCCAGTGTCCTTCCCAGGCCACCAGCAAGAGGTCTTCTGCTCCATAGGGAGATGTGAGCATTAGAGATGGAATCACAGAATCACAGAATTGTCACGCTTGCAAGACTTGTAAGATCACCACGTCCAACCATCAGCATCTCACCATCCCACTAGAGCATGTCCTGAAGTGCCTCATCTACACAATTTTTTAATACCTTCAGGGATGGTGACTCTACCACCTCCCTGGGCAACTCATTCCAGGACCTGATTACTCTTTCAGTGAATAAATTGTTCCTAATATCCAGTCTAAACCTCTCATTGTGCGACTTCAGGCCATTTCCTCTAGTCCTGTTGTTACCTACTTGAGGGAAGAGGCTGCACCCACCTCACTACAACCTCCTTTCAGGTAGTTGTAGAAATCTTCTGTGTCAGTGAGGCTTCTGCCAGGGAAGTGAGCAGCTTCCCCATAGCTTTGTGCTGAGGGACCTGCCTGCTGTCAGCCCAGTCTCTGTTAGCTCTTCTGCTCATCTCCAGCAGACCACAGGGCCCGTGAGCTCAATTCTCTGCCCTCCTCATGTCTCTTCCCCCTCACAGGTGATTTGGAAGCATAGCTGGAAGGATTGCAGCTTGTTATTCACAGAGGGGCTTTGTGGCCCCCAGTGCCAATGTCAGCAACTGCTGCCTGTCATCAAGTGCTGGCAGACACAGTGCCGACAGCCCCACTGCTGGTTGCCTCTGCTGACCTTCCTCTCATGGCTGGGTTCAGGTGTTCCTGCAGTCCTGGGCCTTCAACACTGTTTTGCAGGAGGTTGCAGAAGGGGCAGTGCTGTGGTCACTGCTGTATGGTGTTTAGGGAAGAATCACAGAATCACAGAATCACAGAATCCTAGGGGTTGGAAGGGACCTCGAAAGATCATCTAGTCCAACCCCCAAAGGAAGGTGAAGGCTTTGCTCAAAGCAAACTCAATCTAAGAGAGCTGACCCTCCAGAGGTCCCTTCTACCCCATACTGTTCTGTGGTAGCAGGGTGACACTTGCCTTCCAGGGGTCTGTGCAGCACTAACTGTCAGGGCACATAGAAGGGTGTTGCCAGGAGCACTGTGGTCTCTGCTGAGTGTGCTGTACACAGGTTGTTCAGACCTGCATCTGTATTAGTCACTTTGAATTCATCCAAGTGCCTAACCTGGCCTATGCTGTTCCTGGGCACCGAGACAGCCAAGAGCTTTGGAGACTCTCTTAGGAATGCTTTTGTCACATGAATTTGTGCTACTGTCACTTCTAGAAATGATTCAGCCAGCGGTCAAAGGGCTGTTCTTCCAACTGATTTTGTAGAAATCATTCTTTTATTCAGCTGCCAAGAAGCGAGAGTTTATGCTTCATCTCCACCAGACAAGGTCCTTGTGCTTCCTGTGTGCTTCGGATGTCCGTCAGTGAGGTCTGTGGGGAGAGCAGCTTCTCCAGCAGGCAGCTGAAAGGGAAGCTGACTTCAGATAGCAGTTGAAATCACATTGTTTATTGGTATAAATAGTTTGAAGCTCATGTCCACTGTGATCACATTTCAACATCTGCCACTACTTTTAGTTGGAGAAATTTCTCCTTGGTCTCTTCCCTGCAAGCCATGTACTGTGGTGCTGCTACTTCCAAACTGTTTTGTCTCCTCCCTGCAGAGCCAGCTGACATAGCAATCCTTGTACAGAATTTCTTAAGCACTTTTCTGCAAAATAAGAAGGGATTATTTTGTTAGTCCTGTTTTGTAACCCGCTAGTGGTATTTCAGACCATCTGCCAGGTCGTTTCATCACCTGCCCAGCCTGCAGCTCTCATGCTTGCAGGGTCAGGAGGGCAGTGGGCTGAGACCCTTCATTGCCTGGTGTTTCCTTGCACAGAGTTCAGCCCATCACCAGCTGAGCTCATCGCAGGAAGGTTGGGAGCAGAACAGCACAGATGGGTGATGCTGCACCACCGGCTTCACATCCCTGCTCTGCAGCCGCCCCTGTTCTGTCATGTGTCCCCTGGGCCTCCCTTGTATAACAGCAGCACTTCTCCACCAGTGGAGCTGGTGGCAGTACTCTTCTCCACCTCTGTCAGGAGGGGCTGGGGGACTTTGGGTTTGGCACTAGAGCACAGAATTGGATCCCTTTCAGTTGTAACCTGTGCTGTGACCATGGGCAGACCTTGTGAGCATGTGAGGAGGTGCAGCCTCTTCTGCTGTTCACCCTCTTGCATCCATGTTCTCTGCCCTCTCTGGGAGCTGGACCTTTGGCCACAGCACAAGGGACACATGGGGATGGAAAGCAGGTTTGTCTCTCGGCTGGAGCTGGACAGCATGACGTGAGCTGGGCAGCTTCCCAGGCAAGTTTAGGTGGGAGGATCCTTGTTTCGGCTGTGGTTGCAGCATCAGTGCCAAGCTGTGCGGAGCACCTGCCACTCAAGCAGGTTGGCTGGTATGTGTGGAAGTGACAGTTTCTGTTTCAGTCTTCAAAATGGCACTGGCCCTTTGGCTTCTGTGGTCAGATGGGCAGCTTTCCAGGAGCTGAGGTGACCTGAGGAGAGGAGAGCTGCTCTGGGGCACCTCACACCTCCTGGATGGTGCTGCAACCCTTGGCTTTGTGAGCTGGGTGGGCTGGCTCCACCTGTGTGGAAGGCAGCAGAGCAGGTGGTTCCCAGGCACTTGCATTTGCGATTCTGCTAGAGAGCACCATGCTTGGGTTTCCCTCTCCTTGCAGCCTGCTCCTGCCTGGAGCTATTTGCTGTTAGGAAGGTGTCAGGTGCCTTGCTGGCTGGTGAAGCGGATGTATTGTCCCTGAAAGCAGGAGAGGCAGCCCTCATCACTAGGTCAGCCCCGAGTGCTGAGTGATGCCTGTCTGTAGGTGTGATGCTGCTAGCCCTCACAGCTTGGCCAGCTGCTGCTTCCAAAGCTGTGGTGCTGAGGCCAGACCCCTCAGTTTGCTTAGGAAAACCAAGGAGGTCTGGTGAAAAAGCGAGAAGCTGCAATTAAGGGGAAACCAAAGAAGCCAGCTGTGCCTGGCCGGCCAGCTTCTGCTTCTGCTGCGGGAGGTGATCTGCGAGCAGAGGAGCCCACCCTGCGGTGTACAGTAGCGCTGCCTCCTCTCTGTCTCTGCCTGGCTGATGGAGCCTGCCCTGCCCTGCCCTGCCCTGCCTGGCAGCACTACACAGGCACTGGTGCTGCAGGCCTTGGGGCATGGGCGAGTGGGGCCCTACTGGAGCAGGTGCCCCTCCTAAACCCTTGGTTTCTGTCCTTCATTGGTCGTACAAACTGGCCCAGCTCTGGTGGCAATGGGGAAGGTGAGCTGCTCCCTGGCTTGCAGAGCCCTCTGCCCCATGAATGCTGACTTGTACCCCCTGGACCCCTTCGAAGGGGATAGCACTTCTCCTGTGAGCATCCAAAATACCGTCCCCTGCGGGGACTATTAGGCCTTGCCCCAGGGAGTCCCTTAAAGGCCTTATTATCATCTGGGACTCTCTCCTAGTTGTCTTAATTAGCCCTTTCCATTCCTGTTGCTACAAGCACGCCTGTGAGAGTCTGTGATTCCCACAGATGCGGTCAGGCACGAGGGGCTGTTGTAAAAGAGAAGGTGCTGCAAAGCTACCCCAGAAATACCTCCCCTTCCACCCCTGCTTGGCCATGCTGCCCAGGCCTGTGATGGGACCAAATGACCGTTGCTATCGCAGCAGGGAAGGCACCGGTGTAAGGCTCTGGTGTGTGATGCTGTCCCCTCCTCCTGCTCCTGGTGCAGCTCTCCTGAGGAGTAGTGTTTCCCGAGCAGAGGCACAGCAGCAGCAGCCACGCTGAGGAATGTTGGGGCTTTGTGTGGTGGCTGCCTGGCCCCTCATGCTCCTCTCTGCCAACCAGCGTTTCTGGGTGAGCCGTCTCCATGCTGTGGTGTGACCCACCTGCTCCAGCTGGGACCAGTGCCACCAGCTCAACCGTGGGCATCCCCTAGTGCTTGGGGGCCCTGAGTGATGGCAGAGGAGTTGTGGCTGCAGCCTGTGGGATGGCGAGTAACACTTTTGTATGGTGAATCTACAACAATTGACCATCTTGTTCTTGAGTGAACTTTTTACTGTTTCATTTGTTTGTGTAGAATGTTTCTGAAGCTATATTAATATTTAATGTTTAATATGAGGCTGGGATGCTCCACACTCAGTGTTGTATATTTTGGAATGGCGTTGTTTGGTGAAAAGACAGCATTAGTATCATTCTGCTCTTTGGAGGGAATGGGACAAAAACCAGACTGTCTTTTTGCTTAAATGAAGTGAACTTTTTGTTATGAAGTCCTAGCAGGTGTCCAGCCTTTCAGTAAAATGGTGCTCAGAACCACCCAGCGTGTCCAGCTTTTCTTTGTGTCCCACCAGACTGCTCCTCCCTGGGCTCCTGGCACCATGTCAGCTCTGCGGAATGGTGCCTCCTGTGTGCCCAGCTGCTGTGTGGGGTGCACTTGGCTAGAGACCACCACCACCTCTTCTCCCAGTGAGCCTTGAGTAACCCCAAGGAATGCCTGTCTTCAGATGGGAAATGCTCCAGGTGACTGCCACTGGTACTAAACTGGTGTAAACTGGCATTAATCCACATTCCAGGTTAGTTCCTAGAAACTGCCAGGCCAGTGCTGTGCTGCCAGGCATTCTGCCAGGTCCCGCCTGCCCGCCCACCATCCATCCTCTCCCTGAATTTGTCTGTTTGGCCACCGGGCCCCCATGGTCGGCTAATTCCCCAGGAACGCCATTGTTCACAGGCTATCTGGATGCGGTTTGTGCCAGGTGCGCTGACCCCGTGGCACTAAGAATGGTGGAGCCGTGGCCCTGGGCAGACAGTGGCTCTGATGCTGGAGCACATTCCTCAGGGAGGGAAGTGGTTAAATGGTCCTCTGCTTGTTGAGGATGTGAGGATGTTCAGGAAGTGTTGGCTGCCCGCTGAGCCCACTGAAGTCAGTCCAAGCGGGGCTGGCCAGGCGTGAGAGACTGGCCCAGCAGCTCAGAGGCTCTGACAAGGCTTGGGAGGGGCCCTCTCTGTGTGTCCCAAAGCAGTGAGTGCTGCCGGTTCCCACTGCTGCTGTTCCAGCCCTTCAGTCTGCTGCAAAAGTGCTCTGATCACTGCTGAAAGGTGCTGGCCCAGAGGAGGCCACGAGTGACTGAGGAACCAGGGGATGCTCAGCGACTGTCTCAGGCTGGTGACAGAGGGCTGCAGCCAGTGGAGCTGTCCCCTGACACATCATCTCACTGGGCAGACATGGGCCACCCCCATGTGTTCATCTGTGGGGCAGCTGAGGGGGGTTACAGCTCTTGGTGAGAAGTCAGAGCAGCCTTCAAGGGGTGCCAGGAGGTGCCCAGACATGGGTTGGGAAACCTCACTTGTCCCTCAGATTCTGCTAAGGATCCCTCTCTCCTGCTTTTACCTTGCTTTTCAAGGCTGGAGATCCTGTTATAGTCACCTTTATCAGGCCACTTAAGATCTCTTCAGTGCAGATTAGGTTTGTTTGGCAAGATCCCTGCGACACAGACAGGCTGTCCAGTGCTAATGGCTCTTTAACAGCTCATCCCCTGCCAGCTCTCCAGCTGAGGTGGTGGTGCCTGGCCACCACCCTATGGTGGTGGAGCCTCCCCTTTTCCCAGTACTTGCTGAGACCACGGCTGTGGTGACCTGGCAGGGCTCTGCCCACAGCATCCCTTGCCCCACCAGGTTGCGTGGGACCAGCCTGTGTTGTATCGAGGTGTCCCTGGGGGCACAGGGTTTGGCACACCCATGGATGGCAGCCCAGGAGCTGCTGCTTTGTTTGCCCCTGACCTTGCTCACCGGCTGGTGGCCAGAACACAACCTTGGCGTGAAGAGCTCCCTTTCCTTCCTTTGGCCTCAGCTAATAAAAGACACCATTTCTGCATGACAGTGAGGTCTGTGGAGCCCAGCCCTGGTACATAGCCGTGCTCCCTGCAGGGTGCCGGGGCTGCCAGCTCAGCACCCAGCCAGTTCACAGGATCCCTGGCAGCACTGACCAGCACAGGGTGAGTGGGGCCCTGGCTCAGGGCATGTGGTGCCCATGGTGCCAGAATGGGGTGGGGGTTGCAAGATCCACCTGGCATGGGTGCCAGGGGACTGTGGCTGGCTGCTGTGCCACCCTGGGACTCCTGGTATGGCTGCTGGGGATGTGCCCTGAATAGGCACAGACAGGCCCATGGATGCAGAATGAGTGCTTGCCCATCTGCTTGTCTCGGCGGCCCCATGTATCGCATGACTGGGCATGGCAGCCCTGCAGGGATGCTTTGCCAGTTCTGGGCCAGCCTGGGCACAGGGCACCGCCGTGCCATGCATGGGCCACCACCAGCTTGTACCTGGCCTCTGCTTCACCTTGGTTAAAGCTGGGTGTGGGCAGGTCCCTCCCCTTGCCTGGCACAGCTGCTGGAGGAGGAGACAGACGTCAGCTGCCCTCCTCCAGGAACAGCAGCAGTGCCCAGCCTGAGCCCAGCCGGGCCAAGCTGTCTGAC
The DNA here is from genome assembly GCA_013399075.1 of Chloroceryle aenea. Taxonomy (NCBI): domain Eukaryota; kingdom Metazoa; phylum Chordata; class Aves; order Coraciiformes; family Cerylidae; genus Chloroceryle; species Chloroceryle aenea. The sequence goes on from VWZY01001463.1 coordinate 12,645, forward strand.
TCCGAAGCCCACCTGGCCACCAGCCACTTGCCCGACGCCCCAGGCCCCAGGGGCACAGGTAGGAGCCNGCCATGGCACAGACCTGGGGCATGGCACAGCCCTTGGCATCTGACACAGCCCTGGGGTCTAGACTGGGTGCTGGCACCCGGCACAAGGCAGCACACAAGGAAAGAGCTGCGGGGTCCCCCGGGAGAGATGGGCTGGGTTCCACTGTGCCTACAGTGCACTTCCTGAGGCTGGCATGTGCTGGACTTTGCCCGGGGAGCCATGGCAGTGGGAAGGGCCGAGTCCCTCGGGAGGGATGTGCCCAGCTAGCAGCATTGTGGTGGAGCGGACACCCGGTGCAGCTCCAGCCTTCAGGCGAGCCGTTCTGGACCCTCCACCATGGGGCACCCTCAGGTAGGGCAAAAACT
>VWZY01001481.1:7609-20114 GCA_013399075.1 Chloroceryle aenea
ACTGGAACGGCTGATTGAGAGCAGCCTAGCAGCACCAAGACTCAAAGACAGACCCCAAAGACCACTTAGGGGGGAACTGCACCCTATTTTGCACTGCTCCCTCCCCACTCTCCTGGCACCAGAAAGCAGCTCTGCTGGGCCAGCTGAGTAGCGGAATCCTGGGGGATCCATCCCAGAAACACCCCGGGCCATATGGCTGGGGATCAGGAGCACGTTTCCTGACACCTGGTGAGGAGAGGAGTAAGAGGAAAAAGCCCACAAAGCTGGATCAGGGCCCCACACTCAAACAGCCGGGCTGAGGATGCAAACATCTGTGGCTTTGACCTCATGTGAGCTCTCACCTGGTCCTTCTCTACTCAAAAGGGCACATTTTGGCCAAGCAGTGATCCCACTTTTAGACTTATGGAAGCACCTGTCTGGACAGAAACAAAGTCAGATGGAAGAACTTGGCTTTTCTCAGTGAAAATCTGCCTGGAAGACGTCAGCAGAGCCTGAGAACACGCTGGGCTGCAGCACAGCACCTTCCTGCAGGTCTGCTGCAGAGCTGCTGCTCCTACAGCTTCAATTACAACCACTGGTTTCGTTCTGAGCTTGCAAAGAGCCTTGTCCGAGCCCAGGAGCAAAGCTGAGACTCCCCAGGGCATTACCACCACCCCAGCACAGCCCTGGCTGCATCCCTGGGACCCCGTGGCAGCCCCAACCCAGCCTCGTGCTGGTGGGTGGGTAAAAAGGCCAAGCTGCACATCCAGAAACACCTCTGGCACCAACAGAAGCTTCACCAAAGGCACTTTGAACACCTCAGGTGCCCAGATCTGAAGCCCACGCTGCTCCAGAGCTCTGTTGCCCCTCTCTGGGGGTTGGGGCCCGTGCCCCCCAGAGCTCAGTGCGTGTTCAGCACACACAGCAGCAACCACGCTGGCAACTCTGATTTCCAAACCTTGGGCATTAGAATCATTTAGGTTGGAAAAGACCTCAAGATCTTGAAGATCCTAAGGTCTCTCTGTCGAGTCCACTGCTGCAGAAGGAGGTAAAAGAAAGCAATTTTTGCCCACTCTACCCGTTAAAACATGCACCAGATCTGGCAGAGCTCCCTCCCAGTGCCAGGCAGCCCCTCTGCCCACTCCTTTGCAGAGCTGGATGCATGCTGCTAAGAGACAACTTCTGCCAGAAGGTGCCCAGTTTGGAGTCACTGGGATTTTCCTGGGAGCAGCACATGCCCTTGGCAAGCTGCCTGGGGATGGGTTCATTCTCTCCAGCCTGGGTGAAGTTAGAGATGAGATCTCTTGGTAAGTCCTGCCTCCTCCTGAGCCTCCTCAAAAGGGCTACAGGGTCCAGTTGTCACTTCTGGGTGCAGTCTCTAACTTCTCTCCTGCATGGACACCCGCTGCCCCGTGTCCACAGCTGAGATCCACCAGCAGCCCATGAGGTGCTCGACAAACCCCTCCTCCAGCAGTCACTGGTGGCTCACAATGCTCTGCTGGGGACACTCAGATGCACCAGGACCCTCTGAAATGGCCAGAAAGCTGTTCCTCCTCCTGCTCCCCCTCCAGGAGCTGGCTGTGGCCACCCCCAACCTGAACACCAGTGTTGCAAAGCCACCACGTGCAGTCCCAGAGCACAGTGGAAGGACAGGATCGAGCCACGAGCACAGAGGCACCCTCTGAAATTTGACAGCGTTTCTTTCTCTCCCTTAAGCAGCTCCCAAGCTGGTGCCAATTTGTGGAAACCAAAATGACCAACTGAGAGCAACAGGACCCATGAACCCAAGGACTGTAAACATTTCAGGAGAGAAAAATGAAAACCAATCCCAGAGATCTCATCCCTCCTCCCACGGCGTGGCCCGAAGGCTGCAGCCCCGGGGGCTGTGAAACAACCCAGAGCTCCTGGGAGGAGAGCACGGGGAAGGCTTTGCACTTGCTTGTCACCAGACTTCACACCCTCCCTGACACCAGATGCTTCCAGCAGGATTCAATTTAAGCCTACGAATAGAAACCACATTTCTGCTCCTAAAGAGCCAGTGCTAAGTTTGAGTAACAGGCACCAAAAAAGAAGAAGAGAAGCCTGGGGGGACCTACAGCCAGCTGGGAACCCCCACGAAACACTGGCTGTGAAAGCCAAGGAGCTTTTGAATGCTGGCAACTCAATGAAATCTTCTTTGGTTTCCCTTCCACAGGATACCATTAAACACCCAAAATCTCCATCACACCTTTGCTGGCATCACCACGAGCACGGGGCATGGCAGCAGCAAGGTGTGTGGGTACCAACTCAGCGTGCCAGGGCTGGGCAGCAGCCCCAGAACAGGCTCTACACGCCCAGACCCCTCCACAGCTAAAGGGTCTTGGGGGGACAGAGACCCGAGGAGGCAAGAGGACCTTTGGGGACCAGCAGGAAGGGCAGAACCCACCTGCCCTCAGCCCTGGGGAGCGGGACCAAAACATCAGGAAAGGCTTCCAGGCTCAGCACGTGACTTTAGCTACATGCCCAGCTCTAACCATGCATGGCACGTGCCCCTGCAGACCTTCAAGCCTACACCCACTGGTACCAGCACCTCCAACTCTTACCAACCGGACGCAGAGGCTCGTACCTGTGTTTCCAAACAGGCTGCTCACAACCAAGAAGACAAAATAAATTCAATGTTTCTATGGGAGGAAAAAGCAATTCCCTATACTGGCTGGGTCCCCTCCTGCCAGCTGACAGCAGGGCTGTCAAGTGTGGAGACGTTTCCTTCACTCCTGAGATATTTTTCATCCCTCAGCATCTGTTCCTTTTGCCATTTTCTTCTATTTTTGCAGGCAAAAGCTGCACCAGCAAGGAGATGGCTCGAGGGGGAAGCTCACAGCTCCTAAATTTAACCATTCTCCTACGTAGCCTGGCTCCTGGGTGATGAATTTAGCACCAGGTCCCTCAAATGTGGCCAGAAACCCAGTCGTGTGTCTCCACACAGCATCCAGGTGCAGCCCTGAGAGCAGCCCCCAGCTCAGGGCACCCCAGACGCCCTTCGCCTGGGGGTCTGCACAGTGGGGAGGAGAAAATGGCCCAAAGTCACTTCTGGAAATGGCACCGAGGGAACAAAATGTGATTTTTTGAGAGGGAGCATTAAGAAAATGTAACCAAAGCAGGGAAATCAGTTTGGCAAAAGAAATAAACATGGGGAAAAGACATGAGAACATTTCTCAGCTACTTCACAATGAAGACTGATAACTTCTCAAAAGATTTCTCTCTTCTGAGTTTACCATTTGTTTTTTAATTTCCCTTTTTTTCATCCACTACAATGGATGAATAACCTGAAAAATAATCAAACCTTATTTCAAGACAAATTCAATGCTCTGCTTTGAACACCCCAAATTTTGGGGTGTTGCTGTAGTAGAGAAGCCAAGGACGGTGATCCAGTGGGGGCCATGGGCTGACACCTGGGGTTTGCTGTGGGTCCAGGGGCTGGAGGAGATGGCTTGGCCCCGCTCTGAGACCCTCAGCCCATCCTTGGGCAGGACCAGGGTGAAATGAAAACCAATGGCATGGTTAAATGGCTTCAGACCATCTCTAGGGCAGGGGAGATAAGGGAATCATCTCTCCAATTGCCACTGAAGTTTCTTCAGGGATAACAGGCACAAACTGGAACCCAGGAGGTTCCATCTGAACAGGAGGAGAAAGTTCTTTGGTGTGAGGGTGTGGGAGCCTGTCCCAGGCTGCCCAGAGAGGCTGTGGAGTCTCCTCTGGAGATATTCCCCCCTCGCCTGGACCCTTAGCTGCTGGGCCCCCTGCCCTGGGTGACCCTGCTGGGTGGAGCAGGAGGGGTGGATGAGATGATCTTCAGAGGTCCCTTCCAACCCCTACACCACAGCCCAGCAGCTTGTGCCCAGCACGCACTCTGAGGGGGATGATGCATCACCACCCATCCCTCCCCCTCCCAAAGCCATGACCTCCACCGACCACTCACCGGCAGCCCCGGTGGTCCTGGCAGTCCTGGTGGTCCTGGCTTCACGTGACCCTGCTGTCCATGAGAGGTGGGACGCCCTGGGCGGGCAGCTCCATCCCGAAGCCGTGGGGCAGCAGGGCTGGCTCCTACCAGAGTATGCTTCGGGACACCCACCGCCGCCCTCGTCCCCAGGGGACCTTTGGGCCCATTTCCTTTGNCCTTTGGGCACATTTCCTTTGACCTCATGTGCCGATGGGGAGACCTTGGTGAAGGTGGCAGGCACGTCCAGGTCAGTGATGGCATCACCAGGCTTGCCAGGTGAGAGCCACCGCCGGGTGCCTGCATCACCCTTCAGCTTCTCCGTGGTGACGTTCTCCTCCCAGGGGTCAGAGGCACGCTCCTTCTTGGCTGCTCTCTGTGTTTTGATGGAGTGTCCTGGGCAGATACAAGCACCATCAGGTACCCAGGCACCACCACAGTGCACAGGGTAACTGGAGGAAACCATGACTATGGACTTACCAGAACTACCAGCATCCCATGGGCTCCTCCTGCCAAGCCCTGGCCTGCCAGGACCAGTGATTTTATTATAGGTGGAGTTCAACAGCTCAAAGCCTTCATCCTCAATAGAGAAGCTGCCCTCTTCCTCCTCAGCTGATGGCATCTCAGCAGCAGAGAGTGATGCCAGGGCACTCCCATCAGGCTGGAGGTTGAGTGTCTCCTGGGCATCCTCCCATGTCCAAGGTGGCCCCAGGTTCAAATCTGAATTGGTGAGTCTGGAGTCCTGAAAAGGAAGAAACAAAATGAAATTTGAAGTTTTCACTCCCCCCCACAGCCCTTCCCTGCTCGACGCACTTGTGCCTCTTCATTCCCCGGGTGGATGAACACTGCTGGCAGGAGATGAGGCAGCTCACAGCTTGCAGGCCCCAGGCAGGAGCCCCTGAGCAGCTCATCAGCAGTGAGTAGGTCAGTTCAGCACCTACAGAACACAACTCATCCTCCCCAAGGGACCTGAGCCTGTTGTCAATGTGGGCCATGCTAACCCAGACCTCCTTCCCAAAGCCCCACTGCAACAATCATACAATCACAGGATGGTTTGGGTTGGAAAGGACCTTAAAGATCATCTAGGTCCAAGCCCTCTGCCATGGGCAGGGACACCTCTCACTAGAGCAGGTTCCTTAAAGACCCATCCAACCTGGCCTGATTCCCCCCCCAACTGTCTATGCTGGTTGGGTCATCGGGAGGAGAGCCCACAGCCTAATGCTCCTTGCAGGGGGGATGGACTAGATGAGCTCTAAAGGTCCCTTCCAACCCAAACCAGCCTATGATTCCATGATCTGCATCCAAAATGCACACCAGCGTGTCTCAGACTGGACTTGCAGAAGAAGCCACAAGCACACAGCCAGGGTTGGGTTGCTTGATGGGTGTGAAGGACCTTCGCCTCTCCTGGAGCAGCATTTCCACCAACTCCCACTCAGACCTTGCTCCATGCTCCCACTGAGCTCCACAGGCAAGGACAACCCAGCACATGGCACCAAGAAGAGCTGGGTGGGACCTCAGCCCTGGCTGGTGACTCCTTGGGGCTGCTGCCATGAAGCTGATGAAGAGGCAGCCTGGGAGAGGTCACTAGAGGGAGATGCAGGCCCACGCTTGCCTGGTGTAGATGCAGAAATGGTGTGGAGAGGTACAAGAAGATATGGAGCATCCTTCCCATTGTTCTTTCCATCCTCTCATCTGTTGATTGAACCCATTCCTTAGCTCTGGTTCTGCTCTGCACCATGGACCCAAGATGCATGCTTGTTTGGGAGCACCAAGGAGGATTTGCATGAACAGCAAGTAGAAAAAAAATAACAATTTCAGTGCCAGAACTGGTGATGCAGCAGGTAAGGAACATTTTGTCTTCTCCTATCACTTGTTCCTTGGGAGCAGAGCCGGACCCCCTGTGGCTCCAACCTCCTGTCAGGAGCTGTCAGAGGCAGAAGGGCTCCCCTGAGCCTCCTCCTCTCCAGGCTCAACAACCCCAGGTCCCTCAGCTGCTCCTCACCCCCCTTGTGCTCCAGCCCCTTCCCCAGCTCCGTTGCCCTTCTCTGGCCACGCTCCAGCCCCTCAATGTCCTGCTGGGAGTGAGGGGCCCATAACTGACCCCAGGATTTGATGGGCAACCTCCCCAGTGCTCAGTGCAGGGGGACAATCCCTGTCCTGCTCCTGCTGGCCACACCAGTGCTGATCCAAGACATGATATGCTGGTGGCCTTCTTGGACAAGGCAGAAAAGACGAAAACCAAAAGAAACAGAGATGGCAAGTGGGAAAACAAAGACAAGAGGTGACCAGCTGGACCAGTTTTCCTGAGACCTCCAGCTAGGACCTTTGGTCCTGCCTTGCAGACTGGGAAAAAACACTGGATGCAACTGCAGGGTAAAAATGCATAAAACAGGAGAGGAGAAGTGGTTTCAAACAGAAAGCCCTGATTCATCTCCAGCCATCTCCCTTTACCTGGCTTTAGCAATGAGATGCTCTCAGGTTTTCCCTCTGGCCACCACCCTTCCCACAGGTCAAGCTCCCAAGAAAGCTGGTTTCCCCCAGAGCCCTGAGGAGTGATGGAGGATCAAGTCTGAGCTTCCTAAACAGCACCCAGTGGTTTCAGGGGATACGTCGAGAAGATTGAGGAAATGAAGTGGCAAAAGCTCTGCACAAAGTCATCGGAGGAAAGCACCTGAAGGGGACAGGTGGCACCGGGAGAAACCCTCATGGACAACAGATGAGCCTGCAGAGTGTGGAACAAATTACAACGGGCTGCCCAGCAAATCTCAGAGGTTTTGCTGCCTGCGAGGTGGAGGGAAATCAGCCTTCGAATGGTGAGAGCAGGGAAGCAGCACGGGCAGGCTGGACCTGGGGCGTCACTGAAAGCCCTTGAGTGTGGCCACCTGGCAAGTCCCTGCCCTTGCCCAAGTGTCTTGGCCAGCCAGTGCCCTCTGCTCAGAGACACGGGAGCCTGGGAAGCTGCTGGCAGCAGTTGGTTCAAGGAAGCACTTCAAGCTGGGCAAGCTTGAAGCTGCGGCTGCTGGGAATGGGACCTTGGGGCACGACAGGCTGAGTGGGTTGGGGTTTTTCAGCCTGGAGAGAAGGCGGCTCCAGGGAGACCTTACAGAAAAGATGGGGAGAGATTCTTTATCTGGGAGTGCAGGGATAGGATGACATTTTAAACTGGAAGAGAGGAGATTTAGATTAGATATTAGAAGGAAATTCTTCACCGCGAAGGTGGCGAGACACTGGGACAGTTTCCCCAGGGAAGCTGTGGATGCCCCATCCCTGGAAATGTTCACAGTCAGGTTGTCCAGGGCTCTGAGCAACCTGCTCCAGTTGCAGATGTCCCTGCTCCCTGCAGCGGGGTTTGACTAGAGGATTTTTAAGGTCCCTTCCAGCCCAAACTGTTCTCTGATTCTAGGACAAGCCCTTTCCTACTGCCCTTAGCTCAGCATCAGCTGATCAGAGACTCCATCCAGAACGCAGCACCCTTCCAGCAGGAGGTCCTGTGGTTTAAGCTTAAGCCATTGACAAATGTCAGAAAATAACCAAGGAAAGAGCATCTCTCCCTGCGACAACAGCTGCACAGCCCAGAGAGCCAACCAGCCTGCAGAGTGTGGAACAAATTACAACGGGCTGCCCAGCAAATCTCAGAGGTTTTGCTGCCTGCGAGGTGGAGGGAAATCAGCCTTCGAATGGTGAGAGCAGGGAAGCAGCACGGGCAGGCTGGACCTGGGGCATCACTGCAAGCTCCTGCCAGCCCCATTCCACTCTAACCCTACAGCACACCCACAGTCCCTCCAGCCTGTCTCACGGAGGTGAGATTCAGGGGGTCACAGAATGATGGGGGTTGGAAGGGACCTCTGGACATCATCTCATCCAACCCCCCTGCCAGAGCAGGGTCACCCAGGGCAGGTTGCACCAAATCCAAATTGCAAGTAAACCACAGACAGCAGCTCATCAACTCTTCGGGCATTTTTGTTGGGTTGCTGGAATAGTTGAAGCCAAGTAGCCTGTGGGGAGGGCGAGGACAGAGCTGCCAGGCACCAGCTTTGCCCTCTGCACAGTCAGATCTGCAGTCCCCTAAAGCAGGAGGGGCTCTCAGGAGGACAAGGTAGGATCCTTTGGTGCTTCCCCATCATGCATGTTATTGGGAATACATCCTCCCTCTCCTTACTCTTGGGTCCAGGGCAAAATAAGGTTGTGAAGCCAGAGCTGAGGGAGGGCAGAAACCACCTCTCTGTTTTTCAGCCCCTTGACACACAATGGAGTCATTTCTTTCCTTCCTCCCTGCCCCACAGTACTACCCACCATCAGGGGGAGGGAGCCCCAGGGGACGGGTGACAGTTTGTGTTCACAGCAGACATCACTTGTCCCGGCCACCCCCTGCACAGCCACACGTCACCCGGCCAGCACAGTGACCAGCAGCACCCAGGATTAAATGAGTCTTCCCAGACACATCAGAATCAATGAATTCAGCAACACAAGGGGTAAAGTCCTTTGGGGGCTCCTTCAGTGTAACCTACGAGCAGGATTTCAGCTGCAGTCCAGAGCCCCCTCCCCCCATCATTAGCTTTAACCAGCTTCGTTTGGGGCTCTGTTTCTGTTTAAGGATGACTGTGAGCTGGCTGTGGCCAGTGAAAAGCCACAACACACATGCTCTAAACCAGCTTTTCTTTGTTTGATTTTAACTATACACCATTAAAAAACCCACAGTTTATTTTACAAAGCCCCTTTGGGCAAGAAATCACACAGAGCTGCAGAAGAAGCATTCAGGCTAAAACTCAACTCCATCATTTATACATCTTAAGAAGAGTTCAGCTATTGATTACGAGCAACCATGTTCCCTGCAAGGTCACCTTCCTCCAGAGGAGGCAAGAGCAACCAAAGGGGAACCAAAGCGACCTGCAGGCAGCTGGTTCAGCCTCCTCAGCCCAGCCTGGCACTATGGGGCTGATTCCTTGCCCACCCCCAACAAGGAGACCCACGTCCACCTCAGGAAGGGACCCACAGAGCACATGGCAGACCTGGAGACTCTGCAGACCCACAGTTGAGATGTCCTTGGGTCTACCCCTCCACAGACCCACAAAGCCCAAGCCTGGCCATAGACACCACTGCTGTCCACCTTAGGATGGTAGGGATAACAGAGGCCTGTCACTTCCAAGATCCATTTTGGAGACCATGGACATCACCATGAGCTCCAGTTGAACCAAGCAGGTGCCCACCAAGACCCAGGGTTGCAGGAGACTCCCTGGCTTCATGACAGCCCTACTCTCACTCAGAGCTCCCTGCTAGCCAAGGCCTTTGCTAATAGTTAACAGTAAGTCTGGGAAATCAAAGCTCCCAACAGAGCCATAAAAGGCAGGAGCAGCTGAGGGCCTTCCCACAGCAGGGATTCACCAAGGATGGACAAGTTCAAGTCAAGAGCTGCTACAGCAAGAGGAAAACCTGCTGGATGATTTCACATTCCCAGCTCGCACGCATCCATCTCCAAAATGAGCAGCAAGGCACAAAATCCAGGTGTTTACTGCACAAGGAGTATCTCCAGCATGAGCAGTGGCCAGCCCTGATCCCCAGAGTCCATCGGCCCAGAGGTGCTGGCAGATCTTTCAGGACATTTTCTCCTCTGCAGCAGTGGCTGCTGCCATGGAGACTGGGCTCAGCTTTCCATGGGCTGCCAAGTGAGTGCCTGTAGCAAGAAAGCTCTTGCAATCAACAGGCTGTTACATGGGAACCTTCTTTACTATTATTTTCTTTTAAACTGCTAGAAAGAAAAGAAGCCACCTGATGTCCAGATGGACCTTGAAGTGTCAGGCAGAAAGGCCACAAAGGTCACATTAAATCAAATCAGTGGAGGCACCACCCCTCCCAGGAAGCCAGAGAGCAGGTTTCTAACCAGCCTCCCTTCACCCCATCACACACCACTAATAGTAGACACCCCCACACTGTCCCCCCAAAGATGCTGGCATGTAAAATCTTGCCTGGAGGCACAATAAAATTGGGTCCCAGGTGCAACCAAGTCTGCTCTGTCATCACCTGCCATCCTACAAGCCAGGCCTCCACTCCACCCCACCCTCCTGGAAGGAGGTTTTGCTCAGGATTTGAAGCCTGCATCCATACAGGTGCTCAGGAGCATCACCATGGGCCTCCCCACCAAGCTATGGTAGTGTTGAGCACTGCTCAGGTCTCCTCCAAAGACTGAGAAATCCTTTTGGAGAGAACATCAACAGCCCTGTTCCTTATTCATACGCCCCAGTCAAGCTCCTAAGGAGGGGGCAGATGTCAGCAGGGACACAAGCACCGGGGTGATGGTCACCACAGGACAGCAGCCCCCTCCATGGAAGCAAGGTCAATATTTGTCCTTTGTGCAGCAGTCCCTGGAGGGGAGAGAAACCATACTCCCCTCTTTAGGAGGTGAAATAGAGTTTAGGGGTTTTTTTTCTTCCAAAAATTAAATTGCAAAGTAGTGTGGTTTTGAGGTTATGTTTTCACTGCTTTGGGGGCTTTTCTGATTAAAACTACTTATGAAATACAGCTGTAATGGAGAAAAAATAACAAAATAAAAATCACACCACTTCCAACATGACCTGTATTCCTCCTCCAACCAACCTTGCCTGTTTGGATGCAAAGTGCTCGTTTCCTTAAAACACATTCTGCAACAAACCACAGTATTGAAAAGTTTCATCTACAGCCACTTGTAAGAGAATTTGGTGCCTTCCAACCCAAACCGTTCTTTGATTCTGCACATCTCAAAGAGGAAGATTAATGAAGGGTACCAAGAACTCTCTGCTCCATCAGGCATCGCAGGCGCTGCATGATGAAGCTCACGGGCATCAATAGCCAGGAGCCACTCACCAGGCAGAAGGCAAATCAAAGCCAGGCTTAAAAAGATGCTGGAGAGCCTGCTTTGTGAAGACCACTTCACAAAAAAAACCCCACCAAGTTTATGTGATTGTTACCAGCTGTCCAGGTCTTATTACCCATGAGCTGTGTGGCACTTCAGCAGGTGAAGCTAGCGCAGAACAAATCCTTAGGACACATCCCAGCCTGGGGCTGCCAACTCCCAGTGGGAAAGAAAGATGGGAATAATCTTTTCAGCAGGGCCTTGTTGGGACAGGACAAGGGGTGATGGTTTAAAACTAAAAGAGGGAGATTTAGAATGGAGAGAAAGAATAAATTTTTGCTGCTGAGGGTGGTGAGAACCTGGCCCAGGCTGCCCAGAGAGGTGGTGGCTGCCCCATCCCTGTCCCCATTGCAGGGGAGGTGGCCGAGGCTCTGAGCACCCTGCTCTGGTTGCAGGTGGCCCTGCTCCCTGCAGGGGGGTTGGACTGGATGAGCTTTACAGGTCCCTTCCTACCCAAACCAGTTGATGATTCTGTGATGTCACGGTCAGGCCTGGCAGCTGACACCAGCACAGCGTTGCCCATCACCGAGGAGCATTTTTTAATTCAGCTTCAATGTCCAGCATGGGAAAGGTCTATACTGGAAGCTCTCATCTGGTGAGCTCTCGGAGCTAAAAGTTGCTGGTCTCTTAGGCCCCAGGAATCAGGCCTGACAGATTGGTTTTATGTAAACAGAACCAAAAGCCAAAATCAATAACACACATGCCTGCTCCTTGCAATAGGCCAAATTTAGAAAAGAACCAGCTGAGAAAGACAAATTGAGAACGGCTTTAAACAGCACAGGAGTTGTCCAAGAGCCTGAGAGGGGAGGCAGAAGGCACGCGGGTTTAAAACCCCTGAAATGAGATCTGGGAAGTGAGGACCAAGCACAAATTGAAAGCAGTCGTTAAGGATGACAGAAGGCAAAAGGAGCTGGTGTGTGATAAGCAACATGGAGTGGGAGCTGTAGAAAATCAGCTTGGACAAGGAAACTAAAGACAGGAGAAGCCTGTGAGCTGCCCATCCCCTCACTGCAGCACGGGCTCCCCACTGCGCTCCCTGCCACGTGGAAGCGGCCGAGCCACCAGCAGTGGGGTGGGAAGATGGAGTCACATTTCTGTCCACACTTGGGAAAAGCCAGATGATGACGCAATACTTTCCATTTCAGAAGTGACAAGGAGGAGGGGGTTCTCCATCCCATCCCACTGATTCCAGCTAAACCTCCTGAAAATATCCAGCTCTCCCAAAGACGAGCACTGATTTTTTTCAGCTTGGCTCAGAAAGTTGGGGAAGCTCCAGGGGACTGGGAAAAGGCTTCATGTTGTGCCAACATGTAAAGAGAAAAAAAAAAAAGGAAAAAAAAAAGGGGGCAAACAGGAGGCCTTGAGTAATTACAGACCTCTTCCCTCAAGCAAAGAAACAGAGCAACCGGTATGAGGCTCGTTAATAAAGAAACCCCAGACAATGTAATTAATGCCATGGTTCTGAAGAGTGGCCGTGTAACTAACTTGGTATCTCGCCCAAGGAGATGAAGAGCGTGTTGCTGACAGAGATAACCGTGTTGATGTAATGATCCCAGACTTCTGTGGGGCCTTCCAGTTACTGTGGCTTGATGCCATGATCCCACAATGCAGATGACTTCCTAAATGGCAAACAGGTTAAAACCCAGCTTGGAGCATCTGTGTCT
>VWZY01001481.1:32912-48076 GCA_013399075.1 Chloroceryle aenea
CTTCTTTCCTTTGTAAACCAGCTAGCCAGTAAATCAAAAAACCCATAAGCATCCCTCTTCCTAAGTGAAGTCACTTAGAAAAACACACAGAAAGGATTAAAGACTTTACCCCCCACACCCTCAGAGGTTATAAACACATTCCAGCTCAAATATTAAGCACACAAAAAGCACCAGTATTTCCATGCTCAAGGGGAAACAAAGGCAGAGGGGTCTGCACGTGTCCCTGCACTGTTTGGTGTTGGGGACTTGGCCGTGGTACCCATCAGATCATAAACTTCATGTTTTCAATCCAGGGTTTTCCTGCCCTAGTCAGTCTTTTGGCCCCACATGGAGTTTAAAAAACCCAATAAGAAACACGGACAATGCCCTGGTCAGACTGGGGGCCCAGGGGCCAAGCCCTCATCCTTTGAGGGGTGGTGGGCAGGGAACATTGCAGAGAGGGATTTTGATCACCCTGCAAGACCAACTGGGAACTTGCCTGGTGTACGGGCACCCACCAGCCTGACCTGGGCACCAAAGGCCAGCTGCTCCCCAGGGGCCATCAAACTGGGAGCTGGGGGACCCCAGTATAGCCAGTACCTTGCTAACAGGCATAGTCCCAAGGGTGGTGACCACAAGAGGCTGAGCCAGCCACTGGTGACAGGGTCCAGCCCCAGGCAAGGCTGGCCATGAACCAGGCTCCCCAGTGGAGCACAGCCAAGGGCAAAAAGAGACACAGGCAGAAGCTGGGCTAGAAAAAAAATACTACAGTGGGGCTACAAAGTCCACCCAAGAGACAGAGGAACACAAGGTGATACATACAGCATAGATCCACACTCCATCCAGGAGGCAAGGCTAGAGGCAAACACCCTACACCACAGCTCAGAGAAAGGCTGAGGGCTGAGCTTAAGTGGGGCTGCTGGGATGAGGGTGTGGGTGGAGGTCTCAGGTGAGGCTGGTTGGGACCTTTAAGGCTCATTAGTGTTCATTAGTGCTCATTAGTGCTCTCAGGGCCCAGACAGGGTTGAGCAGTGGTTCTCCACCACCCCCCTGGCTGCATCCCAGAAGAAGGTGTTCCTTGGGGGGAACCCCAGGTTGTAGATACAGAGAAGCAACCCTCTGTTCCTTCCTCTGGGAAAGAACATGTGAAGCTTATCCTCAGCTTTACATTCTCCCCGAGGGAGGGAAATGAGGGAACAGGGAACGATTAAACACCATAAAGCATCACTGGAGCTCTGGAGAGCTCAGAACAGGATCTGTCAGACTGAGTCACTTCCGCTGGATGCGGCAACCACTGGTGGGGACCTGAAATAACTGGGCTGGACAAGCCCTGGGGACACCTCCAGAGGACAGCTCTGTGCTGGCTGGGGAATGGAACATATAACGGGGCTTTTCCCTCTCTAATTTCTGAGTGCTTTCTGAAAATGTCCTGCCAGAAGCCTGCTTTGGATGCCAGGCCGTGCACTTCAAACCCTGAATGAGAGCAGCTTGGACATCACTGCGAGAACTTCATGGTAAAGCCTCTCTGCATTAAGTGATGGAAAAAAATAGGAGTTTATACTGGGGTTTCCTGACACCTCCCACCACTGACAGCACCACATTAGCACAGACATGGGCTGTAGCCAGGCATTCAAAACAAGACAGCCCTCCCAAAACACTGATGCTCCTCCACTCCCCTCTTGATGGCTCACACTAAACCCTTTGCCTCTTGAAAGACGTTCTCAGGCTTAGAGGTTGTGCCTGAGCTTCTCTGGACCAAGGGGACCCAAAACTGCAGGTTCATATTTGTTTGGCCCTGCCTGATGACTCTGCACCTTGGGTGGGCAAGATGAAGGACACCTTGCTTGTGCTGTGCTTGCAGGACACCAACCCTCCAGCAGCTCTTCCTGCTTCTCTTTCTTCCTGGCATTGCTCATAACATAAATGAAGTCCACGGCACCCATCCGTATCACCTCCTGCAGCACATATGCTTCCTACTGTTCCCATTTCCCTCCTCACCTAATAATTTCTTTCTAAGGCCAACACCACAAGGCAGACGAGGTTTAAGCCGAAGCGCAGGCAGCTCGTGGGGATGGCCTCACATTCAGAATGTTATGCAACAGGATTTCGACCTTCGTCTCCCTGCTCCGGAGAGCAGAGTTAATTTGGTTTTGACCCAGTGGCTGCAAGCTGAAGGGGACAGAGCCAAAGGAGGAAGAACAAGAAAAAGCACATTTCTCACAGAGAACGTTGTACCTATTAGTGGGAGACTGAATGCAACCACCCACCCACGGAGAGGACAGAAAATTTCAAGGAAGCAAAACCTTTCCAGAAGAAAGGACTGGCCATACACATTGTTTGGGCAGGAAAAAGGGGAGCACAGGCTGCTTTTCAAGCTCATTACGCAGACCCGCAGCTCTGCTGCCGCTCCTTTGTACAGCCCCAGCACGGGGGGCTCTGCCAGGATGGGGCTTCTGGAGACAAAGCCTGGGGAGGAGGAAGGGCTGCTGGAAGTTGAGGATGACCCCAAAGTAAGGATACGCTGGCTACAAGAAAAAGTAGGCCAAGTGGCAGAAAAAGAAGAGAGCCTGCAGAAGATCTTTCAGAAGAAGAGCAGAGAGTTTAAGAGTTGCTAAACCCACAGTGGGGATGATGGAACCAGAGAGGCCACAGGAGCAGAGAAGTGGGCTTGGCAGGTNCAAGAAAAAGTAGGCCAAGTGGCAGAAAAAGAAGAGAGAGCCTGCAGAAGATCTTTCAGGAAAAGAGCAGGAGAGCAGAGAGTTTAAGAGTTGCTAAACCCACAATGGGGATGATGGAACCAGAGAGGCCACAGGAGCAGAGAAGTGGGCTTGGCAGGTGTTTCAGCCTTCAGCTTCATCGTCCTCACTGGCTTTTTCCTGCAAATCTCAACTGCCCAAGCCATGAGACAATGTGAAAAGCTCATCCCATGAACTGAAAGCGCATGTGTCCTGCCCTCATGGGGACAGGGAAATGTCCTCAGGGGGACAGAGAAAGGCTTTGCAAACATGGAGCAAAGCAATATCCTGACAGCTGAGAAATGGGAGTCCAATGACCCTTTTGAAGTAGGTGCTGGGAAGGGCTGGGAGGAAAGCTGGATGCTCTGGAGGCTTTGGTGGCCTCACCTGGGATGGGTTTAGGTGTGGGGGTTTTTTAATAAGGAAACAATAAAGAAGCCACTTCTAACCTTCCATAGACACATACTGGGAGACTCTGCAGAGCTCCTCAACCATGCTCTTCTTGAGCACCCAACAGAGTTAACCTCAACCCAATGCTCCTGGTCTCTAGGAAAACATTCTGGGATGTAACATTTCACCCCTGCCTTGCAGACCCTCACCCCCAGGCCACATGCACACCCTGGTGCATCTCCTACCCCCTGTTCTCCACATATCCTCCCTGGTTCCTCCTTCCTTTGCTCTGTGCATGTCCTGTCCCCTCCTGGACCATCAACAGCAAATGCCTTTGGGTTGAGCTCAAACCCTCACTTTGCCCAAGCCAAACACTCTGGAACTGATCTTTTATCTGTAGTCAGGGCTTAATGGGTTCAGCTAGAGGGGTATTTCTAAGTGGATTTCTTTTAAACCTGGTCAAATCCCCACACAGCCACTCTTCAATCTGTCCAAGTCTGCCTCGCAGCAATTAAACTTCATTACTGAATTACAGTGAATCAGCAGAAACCAGACTTGAATCGGTCTGCAATGCCCACCCGGCAGCTTCTGCGGGGTTAATTTAGAAACAACTAAAAGCCAGGCTAGTCAAACTCGTGTGACACTGAGAGGGGACAAGTCCTGAAAACACTGGCCCTCGCTGTCACCAGTCAATCAGCTTCACTTTGTTGCTTCATTGTCAGGGTAAATTAATAACAAATTCTACAAGCGACCGCACTCCAGGGGCTTCTTTCCAGCACCAGCTTTCCAAGAACCTCCCTCTGTTGTTTTCTTTGACAGGGTTGGAAGATGCACACATAAATACTCACAAAGCCACCAGAGGAAAGCAGTGGAGGGATGGTCGTGGCAACCTCTCCTGGGTGGGATGGTCAACTCCCAGCTAGAGCTTGCACCCCTGGTTCTCAGCACCCTCTGGTGCTGATGGAGAGCACACGCATGTTGGGGTGCACACAAACACAGGCACCTCCAGCCAAGCTTCTGTGGCCAAAGCTTGTCTGGGTTTGCCAGACTGCAAGGTGAGGATCACAAGGATGTCCCACCAGCTGCAGATGCCTGCAGGAGAGGGGAGGAAAGGGGCAGGAGCAGAGCGAGTCTTTCCTGCTCTTTATCCCCAGCTCCCCACGGTGGGAGGATTTGCTGAGCCAAAGGCAGTGTCGGTGTTAGTGGCCATTAGCAGGGACTTGACCTCAAGTCCCTCCTGTCCTGGGGAGTACTGGAGGACACTTTGCTCAGCTGGCTGGGCTGTCCAGGAGATCCCTGGGCTCCCGGCATTGTCCTTCTCCCCGTTTTGAGCTTTCATAACAATTTGTGGAATCTTAAACTCCTCCTACAGCAGACTGAGGCACAATTCTGAAATCTCAGCAACACGTTGCGGGGGTGGGAATGCTGCCAGTAGCACAGCAGCATTCTGCAGCCCCTCTGCAGGCTGTACCCTCCCAGCAGCAGTCGGAAAGAAGGAGGGGGAAGGATTCAGTTCACCTCTAACTCCCGAACATCACCAAATCACAGGGGCATCAGCAACGTATACTCCAGAAGCTACAAAAGCGATGAGGTAGAGGTAAGATTCCTTATATTAGAAAATGTTCAGAGTTTTGGAACAAATCATGGAATTGTTTTGGTTGAGAGAGACCGACTGTTAACCCAGCACCACAGAGCACCATTAAACCACATCCCTAAGAGCCACATCTACAAACTGAACCAACAGTTTGATGGGAAACAGCAACTTTTGAAATACCTCAGCCCCCTTCTTCTCCATTACAAGCTGATCTTCACAAATGTTGCTCTGGCTTCACCTCCCATTCTCTTAGAGGAGTTATTTTAAAGTCTGGCCCAGGTTCAGCCTGGGCTGTTATTTCAAGTGTCTTGAGTAACAGGGGAAACGGTTGGGTTAATATTATCTTCTGCTGCAGACATATACATCTGGGAGAGATTATAGCCTGAGAAAATAAAAATAAATATGTCCAGGGAGCCCGTCCTGGGAATTCCACTCATGTCAGCACGTAAGGCCTTGGTGCAACCACAACCCAAACCCAAACCCAGCCTCCAAACTCCCCCCCTCCTACTCCTTCTACTAGTGATGAATTGGTTCTTTTGGTTTAGTCCAACAACGATTTTAAACCGTACATGTAACATCACCCAAGGATGAAAAACTGAAGCTTAAACCTGCTGTCATTGGTGCCGGGCAAGGTGAGGCAGATCTCAGGCCACACGCCCAGATGTTAGTCACTGGTGAAAGGCAACCAGGAGGAGTCTGATCATGCGCCAGCAGCCGTCTGTCATGCTGCAGAAACACGCACTTTGGCTCAGGGGCTTTGCAACTCCCGTCCTCCAATTTATAAGCAAAGTACCAGAAACCTGCAGGAGAGTTAAAGCAGCGGGAGGTCCTTTGTGCTTTCAGACCCTGGAGACCTTATGTTCAAACACCAGAGCTGCCCTGTTGGGTCGGACACGGGAACCCACAAGTGCAGCTTCATTTCAGGTTGCAGCTTGAGGCAGCAGCAGCAGATCTACCCAGTTGGCATGAAAAGGGGTCTTGGGTTAACTCAGCCTGTGTAGACTGTGCCAATGAGCCCCTCAAACCATCCATGTGGGAACAGGGCTTGTGGTGTCCCCAGCTGTCCCTGCACGTTCTCGACGACTGAGATCTACAGGAAAGATGGCAACTGAACATAGCCTATGTCCTTAAGCATCCAAACGGATGCTGCTCCATAACCCACTCTGCTCAAACAGGCAGAGAATAGAATTACAGAACGGTTATGGTTGGGGGAGACCTTTAAGATCATCAGGTCCAACCATTTCCCCAGCACTGCCAGGGCATCACTAAACCAAGTCCTTCAGCACCACAGCTCCACGGCTTGGAAACCCCTCCAGGGAACACAGGGAATCCACCACTGCCCTGGGCAGTGTGGACAGCCCTGGAAGGGTTGTCCTCAGCTCCAATCTAAACTCCCCCACCACAACTTGAGGCTGTTTCCTCTTGTCCCATGGCTCATTCCTTGGGAGAAGACTTCTACTCTCCCTGGCTTTAATCTCCTGTCAGGAGCTGTCAGAGCCAGAAGGGCTCCCCTGAGCCTCCTTTTCTCCAGGCTGAACAACCCCAGGTCCCTCAGCTGCTCCTCACCCCCCTTGTGCTCCAGACCCTTCCCCAGCTCTGTTGCCCTTCTCTGGCCACGCTCCAGCCCCTCAATGTCCTGCTGGGAGTGAGGGGCCCAAAACTGACCCCAGGTTTCAAGGTCCCTTCCAACCTTCCATGCTGGGATTCTGTGATTGGAGAATTAGTTTGCACCGGAAGTTCTTGCATGTCTTCTCCTGTGCCCATCCTTCCTGCTCCCTTGCAAGCTCGTTTGCCAGTCAGGGAGCTCATATACCCCAGCTAAAGATGCAGCTTTTAACCCCCACAACCCCACAGTTCAGCCCCTGCACTGACCAAACTGATTGCTGTTTTCTTCAGATTGTGTTTTCCCAATCCTGGCCGATTTTCACCAGCAGACACGATGGGCAGGATCCTTGGGCAGAGCTGGAGAGGTGCAGGCAGAAGGGCAACCTCCATATGAGCCAGAGAGATCCAGAGAGCAGTTTTCCAAAGCTTTCACCTTTCCTATGCTGGAGGCCCTTGTCAGAGCTGCCTGCTCTGCTCTAACATCAAGCCCTGGCAATCAGAACCCTCTTCCTCCGCTGGGTCTCAGGGTATTCACGATAACTGTGTTTTATCAACCTCCTCCCAGTGGCCCAGAAGATTAACTGGCTGGGGGAAGGTGAGGGAGTCAGCTTCATTTTCCAAACTCGATAAGAGCTGATGACGTTACTCAGGGACAAATCATGTAATGGAACTGGTAAGGGCCTGGCTCGGGTCCCCCCACATCGCTCGCCCCAGACATACCTGGTTCTTGTATCCCTGAAAGAAGAGCTGGAGGATGGGCAAAGATTCTGCCCAGAACATCCTGTGCCCCTGGCCCTGTGGCCTCCAGCCCCCTCACGTGCACACACACAGAGCTGGCAAATTCACTCTCCTGTCCGTTTTGTGAATTCCCAAGTACAGGGAGGGAAGAGGCTGGAGAAACAAACTACAGAGACTTTGCAACAAACTTTCTCTGCAGTGCACACAAGACTGCAGTGTTTGTTACTGATGATCCTGCCCCAGCCAGAAACCCCTTGGGGGCAGGATGCTCATCGACAGCTGCTGTCACAGTTAAAGCTGTGGTTCCAATAACACCAGTCTGTGGAGAAAACCTTGCAAACCCCAGAGTGATCAATGGTCCTGAAAGCACAGAGCAAACATGACAGCTCCGTCTCCAAAGCTGGCTACACACCAGCGCTGCCCGTCCCATGGGACTGGCTTTGGAGAGAAGTTGGCACTCATGGAAGAGAGCTTGAGGGCAAAAACCAGAGGACACGCAGGGGACATGGGGCCTGATGCCAGGGACGTGCTCCCGCACTGTGCTAGCACAGTGGGCAGAGAGCCAGGGCCCCAGCCATGTCCAGTCTCCGGGGCATGGTCTGCTGTCTGTCAGACTCCTCCAGCCGCCCGCCTGGCAGCGATGGGACCGTGGATGCTTCACAGGAGCTTACTGGAGACTCAAGAACCCAACTGCTGGCAAGGAAAGGCAACCCCTGACTGCTTTCCTGAAGAGCATGGTGTCTATGGCACAACCACTTGGGAAACCTCTTGCTGCCGTCCAAACCCATCCTAACTTGGGAACACTCAATCCTAGCCCTGCCATCATTCAGCAAGGCCAGTCTACCCCCTCAAGGAATGGCTACAGGTCAGCATGTGCTTTACCTTAGCTGAAGTGCAGCCACTTCACGCTGCAATTCATCACTTTGGAGACACTGGTGTTCCCTGCAAAGTAGCAAGGATCTCACGCCATGGGATTAGGGACAAACAGATGAGGATTAGGGACAGACAGACGCTGCTCCCATGAGCCCACGCCCGCCACAGCCCTGGGCTGCTGGAGCTGGACCTGCCTGAGCTGAGCTTTGCTGCTGCACAGTGCAAGTTCCTCTGCCAGCTCCAGTTCCTCAGCATCTGACTAATACCCAAACCCAAACTGTACCAGGGCATTTAATTAAAGGGAAACTTTCCCACTGCAGGCGAGCGAAGCACACAGCGCTTTGCAGGGATCTATTCCTGCTTCCTTCGCCTGCAGATCTGCTGTTCCAAGGGTCAGTGCTCAGGCTCCAACCTGGCATTAAAATTGATTTGATTGAGAGCGATGTTCTGGAGGTTGTCCCTGTCTTCCACCCATTGGCTGCCCCAGGAGATCTGCAGAAATGGAGCAGGAGCGAGAGAAAGAAGCACAAGAGGCTCATGTACCAGCCCCAGCACAGCCTGGGGCAGAGCAGGGCAGGAGCAACAGTCCCAGCCTTCCTCTCACACTCCCTTCAACACAGCTCACAAGAATAAAGAAAAAATTCAAAATGAGTGTTTCCCAGCCTAACAAGCTGACATTTCACAGCCAAAAAGCACTTGGAGTTTCACCTCGGGCAAAACATGTGCACATTTGTGATTCATTCCACACTCGTGGCTGCCAATTTTCCTGCACAAACTATTGAATTGTTGCGGTTTCAACCTTTACTCAACTCCCGAATGCTCCTCTGAGTTCTGAACACTCTGAGTTCTGAATGCTTGGTGTTTTGCAGAGCTACTCACCTCCCACTTCTCCCCCTCCACTGGCATTTTTACACCCGAGCCTTCAAGTTTCATGGCAAGCTGCTCAATGCCTTGAGCTGCTGCTTTCCCAGGTGTCAGGGCCACCTCCAGAGCCAGGTACCCTGAGACCTCCAAGCAAAAAGATCTCTTCTTCTGAAGTCTCATTTCACCAAAGCCTTGTGGGTCAGGTTGAGTCCATAAGACTTGAACCACAGCTCAGAAGGCTCTGGGCAAATAAATATAAACTGAGAATTCCTTCATATAGAGGGAAGCTGTCAAACCCCAAGCTGTGCTGGAGGCACCACTTTATCACTCCGAGAAGGGGCTGACCTCTCAGAGCTCCCTTGCAGACATTCAACCACCACGGCTCCCACCCTGGTTCTCCATGGCCAGATCCTGGGCAGAGGAGGCTTTGCAGGGGGTGAGCTTGGGTGAGGATAGGCATCGATGCTCCACGGGGACTGAAGAAACCTCCTGCAACCTCATTTATGGATGGGATCCCAAGGAGAGCATGCTCAACACATGGGCATGGGTCAGCCTCTACTGTGGTCAGCTTTATGCAAAAGCCCATTGCTGGATGTGGAGATCTCCACCCCTGGTTTCTTCCCACGGTTCAAAAGGCTCTTTCTCCCAGTGAAAAGCATCATGTCCAAAGGCTGGTTCATGGCCACTCCTGTACCTTCTACTTCTAAGGCTACATCAAAGCATTCTACCCAATATTAATCACTTCCCAGCTCAAACTAAGCTTTCCTTTCTCACCTTTTCTTCACCAATCTAGAGAATTTCCCAGGGAGAAAACTGGAGTTTCTTACGCAGAAAGCACCAGAGGAAAATCTCTCTTTTCCCACAAAAAACAGTTTTCCAGCCCTTATCATTCACTCCGAGTCAAGCTGAGAAAGGCAGAGGTCACCCACGCTCCCCACAGACGCTGCCTCTGCACAGCCCATCTCAGCTGAAAGTGCAGATTTTGGGAGAGCCCCAGACATGGAGCTGACAAGTCTTGTTTTAACAGCAGGGATATATCTGCCTTGCAAAAAAACCCACAGAAAAATGTGCTCTTCCTTCCTTCCTCCCGCTGCCTGCGAGTGGGGAAAACGCATTTGTTAGAGATGCTCCACTTCTCTGAACAGATGACACTGAGAAAATACAGGCTCTGGGATGTGGGGGAGGTCTCATAGTTAAATGAAATTGCTCAAAAGAAATCGGTGTCAAACAGAAAACCTTCCCAATATTTGATTAAAAAAAAAACCAAGAAGGAATTTTGAGTCAGCCTAAAAATGAAGGGTTTCAGCTTTGTCTGCCTAGAGGAGTTACCTCTTCCTTACTTTGTTTATTCAGTGTAAGTTAACTTTAGTTACCTGAAGCACAGACAGCTGCTTTGGAATTAAAAATGAAATTTAGTTTTTAAACCCCTGAGATGTTTTAAAAAGAAATAAAATTAAAAAAATCTGTTTGCAAAACGCAGGAAAACCATCGTTTGGAATTTCACTCCCACTCCCTGATTTAAAATTATTCACCCGATTAGACCCAGTTTCACAAGCCCTGCTCCACCTCTCCCCTTCCCACCACCAAGTCACTGAGATTCCTCTCCACTAGCAGCTCAGCTTCAGGCTCCACCAAGTCCATGAGGTCCACCAAAGCAGATCCCCAAGTCCACCCTCCCTCAGCTTCACTGTTCCTTTATCTGGAAGCAGCCAACCTGGAGAACATCCCCCCGGTATAGCTCTGTATAGACCTATCTTCTGGGTTTGTGCCTCAGCACCATCTCTGATAACCTCTGTGGCATGCACTTTGCTGCATCTCTAGTCCACCTCACTTGCAAATCACCCCCAGTACAACGTTCTCTGGAGCAGTGACGAGGACCACTCAAAGTACCATCTCTACAGACACACGCGGGTTGGAAGACACCAGCCCACCTCAAGTCCTCTGCTATGAGCTTCACCCTTAGCCCACCCTGGTATCTGCCCAACTGCAGCAAAGCAAGCAGTGCATTAAACCAAAGCCCTGCCACCTCTGTCTCACGATTCAGAGGAAGAAGAGAAGCCAGGCCCACTTCCCAGACGGAAACAGAAGGGGTTTCTAAACTCACACAATAGATCACACAGTGCTCCAGAAGTGCCGGGAGTTCTTTTTTAAGCCATGCACTGTACCCAGTATCACAGGGGCAGAAATCCTGCTGGTGGAAGATTTCAAGGTTTCTCTTTCCAAGACGTGAAAATGTTCCCAGCTTGTGAAAAACAATCTGTGCATCTTCCTGCTGGCAACTAAAACAGCCACAACAAACAGCAGATCTGGGGGCTTTTTTACATGGTCCTGTGGTCATCCTCCACAGGGTCTGGGCTCTGCGAGCTGCTAAAGAGATGCCCATCCTTGGCAGGCTGGAGCTAGCAGCAGTGCAGCTCAAGGTCTGAGCCAGTGTGGACCAACCTCTGTGGGAAAACTGGGAGCAGGGTGAGGAAGGTGGATAGGGAGGGAAAAGATTTCTTGCTGGAACGGGGCTGGTCAGGGCAGTGTGCTGGACCCACTGGCACATCTATCAAGGCACTGTAAGGAGAAGCTGGAGGGGCAGGGCACCTTCAGGTGCCTGCACAGCATCCCTGTGGGCAGGCAAACTCCCGTGCACAGCTCCTGGGCCACGGAGGGTCAGTGTCGATGTCCAGCATCTGCAGCTGGCTCGGGAGAGGCCATCTCCTGCTTCCTCACCCCAGGCTCCACCACTTTTCTTCCTGTCACATGCTGAGGAAGCCCAGATCTCCCCAGAAGAGATGTCCACCACAGGCATGAGCAGCCAAAGCATCTGCCAGCAGTGCCTCTGCAGAGAGCACGGTCCCAAATGAGGAGAGGATCTCAGAAATTGAGATCCTAATGGAACTAAATCTCCGGCACTTCCAAAAACCCTCTCCCCATCTCACTCGTGAGCTCCTGCCACAGAGCAGGACACGGCCAACCCCCTGCCATAGCACAGCTCTGCTCCTTTAGGCTCTCCCTAAAACATCCCTGGAAAGGAACAACTCTGCAGAGGCACAACAAACACTTCTCCAAGGCTGGTGTGCTGCAGACACCACGGGATGTCTGCTCTCGCTCTCCACACCTGTATTTCCTAAGGGCAGAGAACACAGCTCTCCTGTCTGACTCCAGCAGTACCTGCTGGATTTATTCACCGAGCAAGCTGCAGATGGCTCCAAGCACAACCCTCACAGGGCTCCTCCAAACTAAGAGGGCTGATGTTGTTTCCAGGACATCAGATTAAGCATCCCAGAGATGGCAGCAGCAGTCTGACACACTGGGCTTGCTGCAGGGCCTCCAGCCTTTGAAGAACACCTCAGTGCTCCAGGAGCAGCAGGACCATGTGAAGAACTGACTTTCCTTCTTTGGTTTTGTTTTTTTTTTCTTTTATAATTTGGAAGTGAAACAAACAGGAAAAAAAAAAAAAACCAAACATGTAAAAAGTGGAACTGGCTTGAACTTCTGTACCTTTCCTACCAATCCTCCAGCCAAATAAATACTTGAATGAATCAGCTCAGCCCTAAATACTTAATTACATCCATTCGCTCGAAAATGTGAAAAACACAGAGCCAAACCCCAGAGCTGCAAAGTCAATGGAGCTGTTCCCACCCTGCCAGAGCCCAGGGACCAGGACAGTGCCTTAAGGTGTGGGACAAGCCAGTCAAATGCCTCTGCTCCCTAAACTATTTGATTGCCACAGTCCAGGAGTTTGCTCCACCCTCCTGTCACCATTGCCTGAAGGTGTGGTGAGACAGGCTGTGCACAGCTAGGGCTGCTGCACGGTGAAATGCCATCGGTGCTCCCAGGAGCTGGGCTGTCACTGGAGAAGGGGTTGGCCAGTGCTGGGCATCACTGGGATGCTCATCTGTCTTGGAGAAGGAGCAGTGGGCTGTTGCTCTTCTAAAGAAAACAACAGAGGGAGGGCACAGGGAAGGGGACACGACTGCCTGCCCTGGTTGATGCCTCAGGAGCCCCATGTCATGACTTCAAGAGTAGGAGACTCTACAGAGGGGTCTGGCCAGGCTGGATCAATGGCTTGAGGCCCATGGGAGGAGGTTCAACCAGGCCAAGGGCTGGGTCTGCCCTTGGGTCACAACAAGCACCTGCAGTGCTCCAGGCTTTGGAAAGAGTGGCTGGAAACTGCCCAGCAGAAAAGGACCTGGGTGGGTTGGTTGATGGAAATGAGGCAGCGTGTGCCCAAGTGACCAAGAAGGCCACCANCCTGAGAGGGCTATCAGGCATTGGAATGGCTTCCCCAGGACAGTGGTGGAGTCTCCATCCCTGGAGGTATGAAACAGTCGTGTAGATGTGGTGCTGAGGAACATGGTTTAGACAAGAACTTGTCAGTGTTGGGTTAATGATTGGACTCAACGATCTTAAAGCTCTTTTCTAATCTCAGAAAATTTGTGATTTGCTCCCAATTTCTCCATCCTTAATGACAGAGAGGCCTCTGGGCTCCCTCCCGGCGCGGGGACAGATGTGTTCTGGCTCGCCAGCTCTCCCTGTGCTTGTGGAGCACACGTGCAGCACAAGCACGTCTCCCTGAGTGGTGGAATAACCCAGACCTGCCTCCAGCAGTGAGATGTCCTCCCAGCTGGTGCTGGCTGTGGGGACCCCCATCCCTGGGCTGAGCCTCCCTGAGCGCTGCCCCCGGCTCGCTCCACCCAGGGAGATGTGAGAAAATGAACCCTGCTCCCTTTCACAACACACGGTTGCCTTTTCCCTGCTGTAATCTCCCTCAGCCTGTTTTCGTTTCATTTTTATATTCCTTCCAGGCTTTTACTGGAATTGCCCCAGGGCCCGGGCCAAGCGGGTAGGGGATGCTGATTGGAAACAGAGTAAGGCTGGAAGTGACTGAGCTAAACGGCCTGATAAGGCAGGCAGAGCCTGGCTGATGTGCAGAACCAGCGTGGGATTGTCCTCACCCCTTCCTCCCTGCTTGGAGAGAGCTTAAGCCAACCAGGAACCAGCCACTCCTGGCCAGTCTCCTCTATTTTACATTTTCTTTCTTAATACCAATGTACAAACGTTGCTGTGGAGAGCAGGGTGGAGGCAGCTCAAGCCCTGGCTCATACGGACCCTGAAGAAGAGGCCTCTGATAAGGTTAGTCACAGTGAGGTCTTGCTTGGTCCATTACTGCTGCTTTAGACCCCTGCCCTTTGGAATGTTGACTGCCAGGAAGGAAGGGATGGGCATCGAAGTTTCCTGCAGCCCCAATGGATGTTTGCTGCTCTGCTTGGATAAACTAAGAGATTTGGGGTTTTTTTTTTTCCTTCTTCTCTCCAACCTGCAAGTGGGTTGAGTGTGCAGGAGAGCAGTTGTCTTTTTTTCGACACCTGTAACACCAACAGATGCCACATCAAAGACAGCACAGGAACTCCTTGCTCAAAGCCCCGTGCGACAAGCAGAAGATGACTGACAGCTCCCTGTGATGGGTGCTGGTGAGTCTGAAGTGACACCCTGGATTTGTCACTTGCACAGCTCCTCCTGCAGGTAAGCAGAGCAAAGCTTTGCCTGTAGCTCCTCAAGGATGCCCCCACCCCAGACAGGGTTTCTCTTAAGCTCTGTCGACAGCTTGCTGCTGAACACCACAGAATCACAGAACAGAATCACAGAAACATTTGGGTTGGAAGCGACCTTTCAGATCATCGAGTCCAACATTAACCCAGCACTGCCAGGGCACCACTGACCCCTGGTCCTCAGCACCACAGCTCCACAGGGGGCTTGGAAACCCCTCCAGGGGTCACAGGGACTCCACCCCTGCCCTGGGCAGCCTGGGACAGCCCTGGACATCGCATTTCCAGGAAGAAATTTTTCCTTTGGTCTGACTGATGCAATTTGAAATCATTTCCTCTTGTCCTGTTGCTCATTCCTTGGGAGCACAACCCAACCCCACCTGGCTCCAACCTCCTGCCAGGGAGCTGTCAGAGCCAGAAGGTCTCCCCTGAGCCTCCTTCTCTCCAGGCTGAACAAGACCAGGTCCCTCAGCTGCTCCTCACCAGACTCCTGCTCCAGACCCTTCCCCAGCTCCGTTGCCCTTCTCTGGCCACGCTCCAGCCCCTCAATGTCCTGCTGGGAGTGAGGGGCACAAAACTTAACCTAGTATTTGAGATGTGGCCTCACCAGTGAGATCTTAGAGCAGATTATGGGAGGCTGCTCAAAAACTATCTCTGCCATCCTTGCACCTCTCCAAAGCCACAAGTGTGAGGGGAGAACCTCCACACTTCCCATCTCCTTCAGAGAGAAAGGCTGAAATGAGCTCCCTTGAGACACTGTTGTCATACTAGACTGAGCTGCGGCAGACACATGTTCACAACATGCTTCTGAAAACTGTTTCTGAAGGGGGGAAAATAAACATCTCACAG
>VWZY01001481.1:48133-62286 GCA_013399075.1 Chloroceryle aenea
ATTTTAATTAGGATCAGGAAAGCATTTCAGGGAGAATGCCCCAACTGTCCCCCATACACTGCAGAGCAGCCTTGGACAGCACAGACGCCTTCCTGGTGACAGGGAGCCAGAAGTGCTGTGGAGGACATGCCATGTTCGCCGACATGGAGAGGATCCAAGGGCTGGAAATCCAAGAGCAGCTCAAGGTAGAAACCACAGAGGCCACAGAGAGTGGACACAGGGGCCTTGGACCTGCTTTTGGTAGAGCACACTAATTGCCAACACAGACAAAGACTTAATGCTCCAGCTGCTGGACTCATTAAGAACTCTGAATCTCTCTTTAATTAACCTTCCTGATCTTCAGAGCTCTAGAGAAAAGCTTGCAAAACCAGACTGCTAGTGGTTCAAACACAAAGAGTTGAATGCAAAACTTCAGAGGTGACTTTTAGTTATTCTTTTAAACTTTTGTTTTTTTCTTAAGCCATGAGTTTATTATCCCATCCCAAAACCCATCCAGCCCTTCTCCACCCACAGGAGGAAGCTGTTGTCCATTCACCACATCCCAGCCCTGATTCTATCTTCCAGCTCCCCACAACACTACAACCAGGTTGGTCTGGCCAGCCCCACACTGACAGGTTGGCCCCACAGGTGCAAGATGTGGGAACCTACATTTGCAGTGAAGCATCCTAGAGTGCAATGCATCATCATCCTCCCCTGCAGGGACATCTCCACAGAGAGGTTCTGGGTGAAGAACAGCCCAGGGAGACACCCCCTCCCCAGTTCACAGCAACCACTGAGATCACAATCCAACTCCTCCCTGCCCAAAGCTCGGAGCTGCCTTGGCTCCCACCTGCTCCTTGTCCAGTACTGGCCATGAGAAGCATCTCGGAGACCTCCTGGATCTGTGGATAGATGATTCATCCCAAATGCCCCAGAATCACCCATGGAAGAGGGGGAACATCTTTTCCCCTTCCCCCCCATTAGCAGGAGAGGATCAGGCCATGGCCAGCGTGTAACAGATGCACTCAACCCCCCCTAGCCAAACCACCAGCAGTTTGGAACAGGCTCCAAAGGTGGTGAAGGTCTGAGCCACAGCCAGGCCAAGAGCTCCTCCAGGAAACCCACAGAGGAGCGGAGCAAACAAAGACAGTTGTGGGCACAAGGAATCTCGTGCATTCTTCTCCCATCGTATGAAATCTGACTACAAGCCAACCACTTTATCCCACAAATATTCTATGACAGCCTCGGTGAGTCTCTCGGAGCTCTCCCTGCAGGGCAGCATGGCTGCTGACCTCCAGCAATGAGATCTTTTATCAACAACACACCAGTGGGATGGATGGGCTCGAATCACAGGCTCCCTGGATGGTAACTGGAGTGCACACCAGGCAACTCTCCTCTTGAGCAGGGACACCTCTCATTGTTAAGAGGTAATTGATTAGCTTAAATAATCATAGAATCACAGGCTGGTTTGGGTGGGAAGGGACCTGTAAAGCTCATCTAGTGCCAACCCCCCTGCAGGGAGCAGGGCCATCTGCACCCAGAGCAGGGTGCTCAGAGCCCCGGCCACCTCCCCTGCAATGGGGACAGGGATGGGGCAGCCACCACCTCTCTGGGCAGCCTGGGCCAGGCTCTCACAAATAAGTAAGTTTTAAATGGAATGAACCATGCAGAGTTATAGTGTTGGGTGATTTTGTTGATGTTTACTCAGCTCTACTTATCCTTAGCAGGAGTAGCTGGATTTGCTGAAGCCTGAAGCCACCCGCTATGAATTTCCACTTAGATTTACTGAACACGTACCTACTTGGTCAAAACGGGACCTCTAGAACTAGTGTAAATCAAAACAAAGAGGCTTCAAGGGTACAGCCATCAACAGCAGGTGCCACTGGACAAGAAAACAGCCTGTCTGGAGACAGAGAAGTTCAACAAGGAGCTAGAAGGTGTCAGACCAGAGCTGGTTTTGCATCGAAGGGCACATGAGGAGTACAGAGGCTGAGGGGGAGGCTGTGAACAATCCATAAGGGTATAAAAGCCCAGGGGTTTCTCTGTTTGGGCTCATTTTTCATGGGGGCCCCTCTCTGGAGGCACCCAGTTGTGAGCTGACCCTGCTGCTGCACCACTCCAATTTTTTATCTTTATAAAATCCAATGCCTGAGAGTCTGCTTTGGGAAACCTGGGGTTTGAACTTTGCAGTCAACTACCACCAGACACCCTGATGGAAGGCGAGTGAGCTGGGAATGTCCTTGCTGGAACCTTGAGATCTTAGCTAAGTGGTGTAAAGAATCGAGTCTACACATATAAACCTTTGGCCATGAAGCACTGGCCAAGTCTGGGACTAGGAGTGGATCCAGCCACACCTCGGCTCCTCTCAGGGGAGGATTTTAGAAGGCAAGAAGGTCACAAACTCTGTAAGTGATCTAAAGCACATATCTGCAACACAAGGGATGAGACAGCTGGGTGTCTGTGTTGGTCTCAAGCTCAACCACACAACATTATGGCCACTGGAGGCATCAGGAGGAGATGAACCACAACGAGCAGCTGCCCTCTTCGAAATGCCCCCTGAAAAGAATTCCTGTTGAGCTCCTTGGCTGTGATCCAGGAACACCCAGGAACCAAGAGATCATCTGGATCACTCTTAACACCCTGGAGTCATCCTGGAACACTCCTTGCCCTGTGACAGCCAAACTCTTGATAACTTCCAACGCAGCCACCAAACCCATTCACTGGAGGAAACCTTTCCTGAGCAACACAAAAAGAGGAGGGATCTATGGGCCATCTCTCTTCCTAGAGATCACGTTCAGAGACAAGATCTTCCCACCACAAGCTGCCATACCAGAAGTTGACACCAGCCCAGGGCTGTAGAGCAAAACACATCCCAAAACGAGGAGTGGGGCAAGGGAGCCTGGAGCCAACTCCCACCCCATGTAATGCCTCTGCAGCTCCACCAGCCCCACCACACAGCCAGGCAGCACATGCCTGCCAGATGCTTCACGTTTTGGGAGGAGAGGTTCAGAGGTCAAGGTCACAAGCGATGCCTGACTCCGTTCTTTGTGAAGGGGCCGAGAGGGAGCTGGGAGGAAATACCAGCCCGTGTGTGTGAAAGCCATCCAGGGTGGGTTCACGGTCACGTTCACACGTGTTTGGCTCAGGAGAGGCAGGAAGCTGCAAGGCACTGGGGTGGGGTCCCCCAACTGAAATGAAGGGCTGGGAAGGAGACAGAGCAGCAGGACATGCTGGCACATCTGGGGGTGCTCCTTCCTGCACTGCTGTAATGCCCCCACAAGGGCTGCAAGCACCTGGGTTAGGATCAGCTCCAGTGATCGATGGCCGTCGTCGTCCGTGTCCCCCCACACACACACTCACTCCTCCCCCTTCTTTGTGGGAATGAAGTGCTGTGTTGGGAGTTGCAATTCCCACATCAACAAGCTTGAAGCTCCCTCCATACCCCAGGACCTCCTGGAGTGTGTCAGCCCTGTCTCCCCTTCCCCTTGCCCATTTCGGTCTCAGTTGGCTCCTTGTACTCAAAAGCAGAGAGGTGCCGACTCTGACGTAGCCCCAGACACTTCTTTCCAAGGCTCAGGACCAAGTTAAGCTAAACCAGACCATACATATCAGAAATAAGAGCCCAGCCACAAAGAAGCAGTTTTGGAACTGCCACTCACATCTCTGCAGGGAAACAGTCCCAAAGCAGCAGCCAATTCCAGGTAGCCCTTTCAATGGATCTAGATGGTGGTCCTGGATCTAGATGGACTTGCTTTGAGCAGGGGCTGCACTCCATCATCTCCAGAAGTCTCTTCCAACGTGAGTTATGCCATGCCAATCCCCCCTCCTGGCTGTGGGTAAACATCTTCTCTACGCCTCCTGCCGCTGCGTGTGATGTTAAACAGACTTTGCAATATCTCAACAGCCATCAAACTTCATTTCTCACCAGCCCAGCTCTTCCAGAGAGCAGCAAGCAACAACTCCAGTAAAACCAGTAGTGCTTCTGGGGCACAGTCACACCCTGCCCACCCAGAACCATGACTACCTTGTATATTCAAGAGAGAAAAATAGGAAATCTAAATCATGAAACCCCAAGAACCAAAGATAAGGCTGCTGACGCTGCCTTCTATAGCGAGTATGCCTGGGATAAATGTGAAGCAGAGCAGTTTTAGCACTTTAATTTTGAGTCACTTCTGCTCAGTCAGCATCCATCAAATGATATAAGACTGCTCACCGAGCATGGGATCTGCTCCTGTTTATGCATTTTCAAGCCAGAATTCACCACTACTATGATCTGGTGTCCTACAAAAAGCACACCAAAGGAGAACTCCAGCTTAATTCCTACTTTAAGACCAATGCCTGTGGCTAAGTTTGGGAAAAAAAAATCTTTCCCTTCAGGAAAAAACATCTCATCTGGATTTAAAGTCCTCCCAGCAGCTGTAACTGTACCATAAGCCAACCTTGGGGTAGGCCAGCAGCAAATTAAATAATATATACAATCTACATATGGGCTGTTTACAGCTGACGTGGGAGGTTACAATTAAAACCAGCAGAGCTGTGGCAGAAAATTAACAGCACTTTTGCTGCAGAAGGTAAAAGGTTCCCAAAAGTCCACTCAACTGGAGAGGAGAGCGACGAGCAAGGCATCATAAAATGAACCTGTTAATAAGGATTCAGAAACCCACCTACCCTGGGCAGGTGCCTTGGAAGTCCTCTTTAAAAGATCCACCTAAAGAAGTTTTTGCTCAAAATTAGCAGTTTAAACTCCAAAGTTTAGCAGCTTAAAGGCTTACCCAGCAAAGGAGGGGAACATGGTGGACCTCTGCTGTTGAAGCACGTGGTTTTCCAAGACATGCCTAGTTGAAGCAGGAGGACTTCTCTTCACAGGAGTCACCAGCACACAGGGAGATGGGCACCAGGGGGGTTCACCTTCAGGAAGCTGAGGTAAGCAGCTCTCCCTGGGGCCAGCAGTAGGACATGCATGGGTGGGCAGCCAGCCTGGCAGTCCCCACCTTCCACCCAGGTTCAAGCCAGCCCGAGGGAGCAGGACCAAGCCCTGACCCCCCTGGCAACAGCAGCATCCAATTTACAGCCATCAAAGGCGACTTTGACCCTGAAGACCTTGATGCCAAGAGCTGGTGCAAACTAGAAAGCACCTGGATGTGAACTATGTCTCGGGAGATGAAACACACTCTCACTCTCCTGCATTTCCCATTGGCAAGTGGGAAGGAGACCTTACTGGGGAGACCTTACTGCAGCCTTTCAGTGCTTCAGGGGGGCTGTCAGAAAGATGGAGACAGACTTTGCAGCAGGGCCTGACATGACAGGGTAAAGGGTCATGGTTTTAAACTAAAAGAGGAGATACTTAGGCTAGAGAGAAGGATTTCTTTTACACTGAAAGCAGGGAGACCCTGGCCCAAGTTGCCCAGAGAGGTAGTCACTGCCCCAGCCCTGGCAGGTGAGGTTGGTTGGAGCTCTGAGCAACCCTGCAGGGAGGGTGGGACTAGATGAACTTTAAAGGTTCCTTCCCACCCAAACCATTCTATGATTCTTTTCACCTGCTGCCAGGAATGAAGGTCTCTGCCCCAACTGCCCCACCAGAGGATGAGAACCCACCATCAGCTGGTTGCAGCCACTGACCTGCAAATCCCCAACAGCCACACCACGAAGTGTCTCTGTGTTGTGGTGCTGCTGTGTTCAAACCTCCATTAGAAAATCCTTGGGGAAAACATCAGAGAGGCCCCACAGAGCTGCCAAGCAGTGTAGGACAGCAAGGTCACCTGGCCAAAAAGCTGTGCTTTAAGCCACTCCAACTCTGTGTCCACTGTTTTTAACTCTTTCTCCTTCTTTCTTTGCAGTTCACTTTAAATCTCATACTCCATGTCCTCTAGTCACTGGCCAGGGTGAGGAGGATGATGTGGCATGATGGAGACTAGGTCCTCTGTCTTAGCTCATTTGGAAGGGACCTCAAAGACAGTTTGCCACCCTCAAAATAAAATGAAAACATTCAAAATGCTCGAATAAGGAGGAGCAAGGAGAAGGAAAAGAAAGACTAGAGGGAAAGGAAAGGAAAGGAAAGGAAAGGAAAGGAAAGGAAAGGAAAGGGGAAAGAAAGGAAAGTTGTTTAAAACCTGTTCACGCAAAGCTTGCTGCCAGAAAGCGAGATCCAACTTCAAAACCCCTCTGCAGCACTAACGACCTTTTAATAGCTCTCATTACAGAACATCTCACTCGGCCCTGGTACATCCCCACCTGCCAAAACAAAGACCAGCATTTCCCCAGGCAGATTCCAGCTGCTTAACTGATCCATTCAAGAACTTCAGAAACCTATTAATAATGCAACTCTGTCAAAGGAAAGGTTCCTCTCCTGTGCGGCAGCTGCCTTCGCTGGATGGCAACTCGATTAACCTGCCTCTTTAATCAAGCATTTGCTGCTCCCAGTGGAAGCTGCCGTGGAAAATGTGGCTTAGAAACAAAGGCTCAGAAGCAGGAAAGCAGAAAAAGTAATGATAAAATTTCTCTCTTTCACTCTGAACTGCTGTAGTTAACCTGTAGCGTGTACTCTTGAGAATACACACATAGGATATTAGGACAGAGGCATCAAAATCATAAACCAGTTTGGGTTGGAAGGGACCTCAAAGATCATCTCATTCCAACCCCCTTACCATGGGCAAGGACACCTCCCACTAGAGCAGGGTGCTCAAAGCCCCATCCAGCCTGAGTGTGAACACTGCCAGGGATGGAACATCCACAGCTTCCCTGGGCAGCCTGTGTCAGTCTCTTGCCACCCTCCTGGTGAAGAACTTCTTCCTCATTTCTGATCTAAATCTCCCCTCTTCCACTTTGAAGCCACCACCTCTCATCCTATCCCTAAAAGCCCTTGCAAAAAGTCCCTCCCCATCTTTCCTGTAGCCCCCCTTCAGATACTGGAAGGCCACAATAAGGTCTCCCTGGGGAAATGCCCCAGAACACATCAGGTCTGGGTCCTTGCATGGGACATACACAAATTAAATATCCAAATAAATTCTCCTTGCCCATCTCCTCTCCCTACAACTTCAGATCTCTCTCCCAGTTTACACCTTTCAGGGATGAGTCGATTCATCCTCAGCTCTCAGCAGCCCAGCATTTTCCCCAGCTCTGTGGGGTCTGCTCCAAGCAAGCCCATGGGGTCCCATGTTTCTCTGTTATAACCCAGAGTGCTCTGCTGAAGCTGCCCAGGCATAAACCTCCATACCCCTGGGGGAAGGGAGAGGGAATGGGTCAGTGTAAGACAGAGCAAGCTGGCAAAATCACTGCGCTTCTCCAAAGCATCATGTCTAGCAGGTTTGGGGAAAAAAATTAATTAAAAAAAAAGAAAATAGAGAGAAAGTGAGGAGCTAATGGATCATAATCTACTGCCTGGCTGCGTTTTGTCTGGCAAAGAGGTCTCAGCTCCAAGCCATCACAGGAAGAGGAAAGGCAGCGTGTGTGGAGCATCCCACCCTGCTCTGCAGCTGGAAACCATGGGCAGAGCCAACACTCAGGGAGCACCAGCCCTGCTCTGTGCTGTGTCCACCCCATCCCACCGCTTCCCAGTTTGGTCCCGACTTCAAAGGCTATGGATGTTTCGTTTCCTGGGAATCACCCAACACAACGTCAGTTATTGGAATAACCTCATCCCCCCTGTCCCCAGCGGCACTGGGGTGGCCGCCATGTGACCCATGGTGGCCTTTAACCCCATGGGAATTCCACTGTGGGGAGGGACCGGGGAGCCAGGCAAAGCTCCACGTGGGTAATTAGCACTGCACTAATTGCCATCATTGCGGGACAGAGCCGCACTGTCAAGCATGACCTGCCCCAGACAGAAGCTGATTTTTGGCACCGTGTCGCTCTCTCGAGTTCTAGGAGTGGGAAAGGCAGGGGAGGAAGGTGCTTAAGTCCAAGTTCTTTTCTTAATTGATGACCAAAAGAGTTTTTTTCAGCCGCCTGCTCTGTCACAGGGGCTGCAGGTTGAATGAAGCCTTTGCACAGCGAGGACAAGGAATCCCTTTGCTGGCTGCCAATGTCACCGCTGGTCCCCAGTGACAGTCCCCAGCTGCAGCAGGTCTCCCCACACTGCTACACCCCTCGGTGCAGCTGGCAGAGCTGAGGATGCTCGGCCACTCGCTGAGCTCTCCCACTCTCCCTGTTCTGGGAGGGAAGGGGACGGACCCAGCCCTGGCAGCCTGGTTTCTTTAAAAACAGGAAGAAAAAGCACACGCACACAGAAGTAATAATCTTGCTCTGTGACGGCAGGTTGGGGTGAAAAGGCATCTGCTCACTTTTTAGTTGAAGGAAATGAGGCTTCTGTGCTCACATCTGTCCCTCAGAAGGCTGCTGGGGTGAGAGGCAGAAGCAGGGAGAGACCCTTTCCCTGGGCATGGGCTGAAACCCCAGCACAGACCCTCCCAGCCACCAGAGCGTCCCTGTGGACACCTCACACCCTCCTACACCCACTGGGGCCACAAGGACCAAGCCCCCAGCACCCAGGAGTCCTCATGTGCCACTTGATACCCACCACCTCTCCAAAGGGGCTCCCGAATTTTCCTTCCCACACAAGCCTCCAACAACCCAAGACCCCAGAGGAACCCCAAAAGGAGCCCGCACGCTGCAGGGTTGGAGGCAGCAGGTTCCTCTCCTCGCAGGCTCAGCCATAACCATTGGCAGCTACTGATGGTGGTACCACAGCCAGCAGGCCTTGCCTGTGCAGGCTTAACATCAGGCCCACAGCCCCACGACGATGACAGGGCTTGTGAGAGTGAAGATTAATGGTAGATGTATATATAGCACACACTGAACAGACACAGAGAGCTCCGGCTTCCTCAGCTGGGGGTGGAATGAAGTTACATCAGCCCCCACAATGCAGCTGGGACCTCAACCAGGAGCAGATGGCAGCTCCCCTGCAAGAAATTAGGAGAGACCGGGGAGCCCACCCTGAGGGGAGGGGTGGGAACAGTCACCATGAGCTGCTTCTCACACCAAACCCCGTGTCCACCCCCCGAGACCCCACTGTCTTGCTGGAGGCAAGTCTAAAACCAGACAGGCTCAGCCTGGGCTCAAGCGCTGGGAGCTGGAGCTGCTTGAGGGCACTGGGCTTTGCCTGGGAAAGCAGGGAGGCTGTTGCCAGTATTTCACCAAGGGCCAGCACCAGTGCATGGTGCAGCACCAGTGCATGGTACAGACCAAACTGTTCATTCTTCCACAGGCATGATACATGTGTAGAAAGAATCACAGAATCCTTCAGGTTGGAAAAGAGACCTTTAGGATCATGGAGTCCAGCCATTCACCCAGCACTGCCAGGGCACCACAGTTCCACGGCNCCACACTGCCTCATGTTTAGCTGACTGCATCCAGCTCAACTCCCTGGGAAGTTTATATGATGATAAACCCACAGCATGCAGCTCCCCATTATGCTTCTCCTCTAGGAAAATCTTTCTCTGAGGAACACCTCATATTCACCCTTGAAACTCTTTCCCAGCACACTAGAATTGAAGTGCAATGATCTCCACCTATTAAATGCAAAAAATAGAGGCACAGGCAGCACTAGCAGCTGGCTGCAGGGCAGGCAGCAGCAGCTCAGTCCAAACTTGCTCTGCAGGGTGCTAAGTGTGGGGACAGGGGCTGCCCAGGGCAGGATCCTGACTGCTGGCACAGAGTGAGTGGGTCCTTGGAAAAATAAATATCAACAGGGCGAGAGATTTTAGGAAATGAGGCTCCATTGCTCATGGAAAGGTTTAAGATTCTATAACTTGATCTAATCTGGAAGGATTTCTTGTGGGGATGCTGCCAAACTCCAAGCCTGCTCTCCAGTTTAGTGGAAAACAAATACACGCTGAAGACCAGGATCTGGGGGACTGCTGGACAGTTTGGGCTGAATTATTTCGAATAACTCAACATGCTACAGACACACAACAGAAAGACTTTTCAATCCCAACAGCTCGAGTTCAGCAAAGGTAAACACCACAGCAAAAAGCATCCTCACGGCAGCTGTCTGGGTACAGCGGCCCCAGGAGTGGTACCCCACCCCCACTATCCCTGCACCCCAGTCTCCCTGTCCCTTGGGGCTTTGCCATAAGCATCATGATCTCCCACCACCTTGGGAAACAAGCTGTGGCAGGTGGGATGGCAGCACACAGAGAGGGGTAGCGTGAAAATATCTGGAACATGCCACATCCCAAAATGTAGTGTCGTGTCCTGGGGCAGGGTTTTCTCCCCCAGACATGCCAGAGGAAACTGGGGCTACACCCAGGCTGGGGTACCCAAAGCACCCAAGCAAGGAGGCACCCCAATGCCCCGAGTTTATGGAAGCAGGGATACACCCAAGCAACCAAAATGCCATGTGCATTTCTCCAAGGGAAAGCAGCAAGGGCTCCTGTCTCTACCCACCTCCTCCCAAATCCCAGACTAAGAAACCAGAGAATATCAATCCTCTGGTTCAAAAACTCCTTCCCTGCAAGGGTTGTCCAGGGCTGTGGTGGAGTCCCCATCTCAGAGGGCTTTCAAAGTTGTGGAGCTGTGGTGCTGAGGGACATGGTTTAGTGGTGCCCTGGCCGTGCTGGGGCAACGGCTGGACCTGTTGATCTTCAAGGTGTCTTCCAACCAAAATGATTCTATAATTCTATGATTTTTAGGGTAGAAAAGGGAACTCTCATCCAGCAGATAACATCTGGAAACTGATGCTCAGAAGACTCAGACTTCAGATGAGGGGAGCCTTTGTCAGCTGCGAGGGCAACCACTCACTGTACCCCACCCAGGAACAGGCCAGTGTCACATTGCTCCGAATATTCACGCTGCGATGGGACATCTTTCACATCACATAGGAAAATGGGGCTGGCACAAAAACCACTGCACCAAAGTCTCCAGGTTTTGATTCTTTTTGCAGGGGTCAAGAGCAGGTTGACTCAGCCTGGTTATCTCTCCCCCCTCAGCAACCCTGCATCCACCCTTCCAACCCCCAAAGCCCAAGGAAGCTGGGCTGGCTCTGCCCTCCATCCTCTGGTGGAGAAAACCTCGGCCAAGAAGAGCACACCAAGGCCCTCTGAGATAAAAGCTGCCCTGTAAAAATATACTGGTGGGCCCCCAAGTTTGAATTGTTCATCCTCTGCCTTGACAAGGGCAAACAGTCCCAGGGAAGGCTGCACAGATACTCTCAGTGGTGGGGAGAGAAGCAGTGACCCCTCTATTCACTTTAAATGCACAATTTAGAGGGGGGGGATAAAAAAATCAACCCAAAACATAATAATATCATATTTATTACCTAACAGGACTTCATAGTAATGTGCATGCACTGGAGGCTCATGTGGAGATGACCTGAAGAGTCCAAATGGGGTATTTCTGGATTTTTAAGCAATCTGACTTGAAACTAGTTAAGGTCACCATCGTTTTGTACGATCACACACACGTGATCTGCATCACAAAAAACATACACTACTGTGGATACACATCCCAATTCCTCTAGGCTTCTGCACATTTATGTTAGGGTCAATGCATAGCTCAAAAATCCACATACACATCCTAATGAAGAGCATTTGATAGCATAAGACCCCAGCTCTGAGCAGCCTCAGCACACAACGCTGGACGAGACCCTGCGGAGCACCAGACCTCCAGGAGGATGAGGTACTGAAAGACCACTGTCACCAGCCCTCCAGCAAGAAGTACCACCTGCAGGAGCCAAGCGTTGTGTTTTCAGATTAATTCTTTAATTAAGCTGGTTTTAATTAGGAGACTCTAAGATTTAATTAACAGCAAATCGTTCCCGCACCTTCATTTCTGGGTTGTGTTTCCAGATGGGATTTCTCTGGATTGGTTTGGGGAAGTTTTGTGTATTGCAGGGATGAGTTGTTATTATGGTTACTGCACTTTTTAAGGGATAAAAACAGCTCCCAGAAGCCCTGGAGCCACTGGACTCCCACTACATGGAGGAAGTTTCCCACTTTCCTTTCCTTCTTAACCAGAGCATCTCTCAGGTGAGCTCAGCAAAGTCCCAGAGACACCCACGGTGTACCCAGTGGTGCCAGCACATCTGGGCACTGGTGACACTGAGGGGAATGCTCAGAGGCAGTCAGGGCTCCTGCAACTCCCCAAATTCAGAGGGAAGCTGCCAGTGCCACCTTCTCCCCTCAGCACTGCGAGGGGTCTCACTCAGCAATCATTACAGCTCAAACCACACACGAAAAAAAAAGAGTTGCAAGTTCCATCCTTCAGCCTTGGGAAGGAGGCAGCAGGGATTTTGTCTACCCCGCACAACGTGCCAGGTTTCACGCCAGCTTCCACCCAGCTCCACAGTGATCACAGGGAGATGATCCAGCCTGACACAAGGGAGGGGCTGGTGCCACCCCTGTGACAGCAACACTGCAGACATACCAACTGTTTGCTGCCTCAGCTCAAGCCAAGTACCAGGAGACCTCAAGAAATAATCTAATCCTGACCAAGCTGAAGTGAGGCAAGAAGCCAGGGATCTTAATGGATCCACCTAAGAAATGGATCCTAATTTCTTTCCAACCCTAAGGTGCCACAAACACCACAGGTTGTGCCCTCTCCTCTGCTGCTGCACAGAGAGGAGGGGATGAATGCACAACCTCAGCAAGGTCCCACCAGCTTTGAACACCAGCTCCCAGCTCAAGTCATCAGCTGCTCTCCTCTGGCACTCACTTCCCACCTCAATTATTCCCCACTTTTGTCAGGCTCAGTGTGCAAAGCACCCGGCCAGCCTCGGGGGTGCTGTGGGTCACCGCTCGGCCCCCAGAGCCAAGCACACATCCCAGGGCAGGCAGGCCAGCCAAGCTCTGCAGCCAGCTTCCCTTCACTCCCCAGCCCTCTCCTTGAGAATATTTATTGCAGCTACACAGACCTTCCTCGGAGCAGAGCTGCTCCAAGGGACTGGCTGAATAACAAGAGCCCGAGCCTCAAATAGCTGCCTTGTTTTGTGCCAAATCCTGGAAAACTCACATGTTTGGAGGATCGGGCCCCATGCACCAGCAGGATCTATGGTAAAAACAGGGAACGTGCCTGAGCTCGTGACCTTGACTGGGCTGGAGGGATCAAAGGGTAAAGCCACACACCTGGATGATGCTCAGTCAAACCCTCCTCCGGGCTGCCCCATCTCCCAAAGGAAATAAAACCCTAGAATGAAGATAAAGCTCCCTGATGCTGCTCCAGCCAACTGGCCTGTCCAGTTCTTCCCTTCCCTGCTGTGCCCAGGGAATGCTGGGCTGCAGACACGCCTCCTGTCCCTCTTCCCCCTGGAGTTATCACCTCCCAGATTCCTCAGTTCAACCCCAGTCCCCCTGCGCCTTCTCCCCACTTGGATTTTCCCCGTGTTCCAGTCCCTGGAATGCAATTCCCAGCTCAGTTTCCCAGGCTGTGAACTGCATCACTCCAGCCTTGTTTCCAAGCCAAAGTTCAAGCAGGGTTAAGCTCTACCAAGATCAATCAGTGGTTTCCCTCTCACAAACACATTCCCACCAGTGTGGCTGCAGGGAAGCCTCTGGCATACTCAGAGATGCCTATTTTTAGGCAGGGGTTTACACAGTGAACAGGGGCAGGGGGTCCCCACCTCTGACCAGGACACACATGTGTTAACGCAATGCAAATGCAGCAGCAAATGTCTCAGAAACAGTCAGTGCTTCCTTCAAAATAAACATCCTCTTTTTAGAGTTACTGTTACCAAAGTGTTTGCCATCCCCTGCACAGTCCATCATTTCCAAGTGAAAAGCTCAAGCCCCATGCACCAAACTTTGGAAATGGTTTGCTGGGAATTTTCATGAGTCAAACCCGTCCTGTGCCCTGTTTTATAGGTGAGAAGCCTGGACCCTGCTGTGTCCATCCCAGGTGGGAGCTGGCGGGAGCTCCTCCCACAGGCAGGGGCAGGACTCAGCAGATACAAAAGTTTCATGAAAAGTTTTAGGAGAGTGACAACTGGAGAAGGGAAAGCTGAGGAACATGGAGACATGCTGCAGTGCCCCAGATACGGGAATAGCTCCGGCTCAGGACACGTCTCGCAGAATATCATAAAATGGTCGGGGTTGGATGTGACCTTGATTATCACCTTGTTCCAAGCCCCTGCCAAGGGCACAGCCACCTTCCACCGCACCAGGTTGCTCAAAGCCCTCTCCAACTGGAGATGAAGCATCCACAACTTTTCTGGGCAACCTTTTCCAGTGTCCTGCCACCCTCAC
>VWZY01001481.1:72693-85222 GCA_013399075.1 Chloroceryle aenea
AGCATACAGGCTTCCAGATGATAAAACTCATCGATTTTAAACACGCGCTCCTTGAAGGGCTTTGCCATGCCGCTAGCACCAGTCATCCTCATCAGCTTCCTGGTAGTAACTACGTCCTCTGGTGCCGGTGCCGGGGCCCGTGTTGAGCCCCAGCGTGTAATGGTAGCCATTGGGCACCCTGCGGATTTGGTGAGACTGGGAGGTCAAGGAGGAGACGTAAGAAGTCCTCGAGGACCGTCCCGAGTTGGTGGCCACCGCCTCCTCGAAGGTGAGCGTGTCCTCCGGCACCGCGCNAGAAGGGGACACTGTCCGGAGGGAAGGCACCCACAGCATACACAGGCTCGACATGCGCCTTACCTGGACTAGGCGGGAGCAGCCCCCAAACCCACAAGTTGGGTTGGTTGGGTTTTTTTTGTTGCTGTTGTTTTGTTTGGTTAGCTTGGTTTTTTTTCAAATACAATTTTGCAAACCGAAACTCTTGGCTTTGGGGCGGATTTT
Organism: Chloroceryle aenea; assembly: GCA_013399075.1. Classification (NCBI taxonomy): domain Eukaryota; kingdom Metazoa; phylum Chordata; class Aves; order Coraciiformes; family Cerylidae; genus Chloroceryle; species Chloroceryle aenea. The sequence goes on from VWZY01001481.1 coordinate 73,192, forward strand.
GGCAGAATGTCACCCGGCAGCTGTGAATTGCTGGGGTTTGGGATCATTTCTGTGGTCAAAATAGGACTGTGTGGAAGGAGGGTTTGGGGGCAGACTATTTTTAGCTTTTGTTTTTTGTGTTTTGGGGCATGAAATGCATTCTGATTAAATAGACACTATGGGAAAAAGCAACAACAGGGAGCTTTTCAGATGGGCTTTAACTAGGAAGTTCCTTAAACAAAAATGTGTTCACCTTCTCCTCTTTAATGTTATGCATTTGATCTTTGAGTGGTGGAACTGCCTGGCAGCTTCCTGGGTTACTAACAGTGGCATGTGAGAGTGAGCTAAGCTACAGTAAGGTAAAAAAAATGCCCTGAGTGAGAGAAATGGGCCCTTATTTCAGCATTTCTCTTTCCACTCTTCCAGAGCAGCACACGAATAGCTCTGTGAGTGTGCTTGACAAACCCTCAGCCTTTCAAGACCTAACATTCAGAGACCTTTTCATTTTTAAAGAGCAGCTTTTCCTTCCTAGTAAAACATCAGGTTGCTGTTTGTCGGGCTATCAATCAACACTTGTTCAGCTCTGCCTGGCTTTTCCAGCACAGCTCTCAGCCCCAAGTCAGGTGGAGGTCTGTCAGGGTCTGCAGCAACCAGAAATGGGAAAGACCTGCTGGGCTGCAGCTCCCTCTTGCTACGGCCACGTGCAGTCCTGGGTGCATCAGACTTTGCACCAATGCCACATCTGCTGCCAGCTGAGAGCCAGTGTGCAGAGTGTGCTGTGCCCCGGGTGTCTCCAGAGAGCTCAGTGCATCCCTTGGAGGGGTTTGCAGGGATTGCTCTGGCCCAGGACTGAGTTCTCTGCTCTTCCACCCAGGTCCTGCCTTCTCCTAAGTTCCCCCTCTGCCTTATTGTGGTTTCTCCTCCCAGGCAGAGGGCACATTTGAAGATTGATTTGACATGAGGCAAAAAAAGGACTTTTCCCTCAGTTTTCAGAAAATTAACCTGTTTGACAGGACATCTCTGGAGCCCATGCAACAGCAGTTGGACAGCCCTGGTGATCTGAGCAAACCCTGCTGAAATCCCAGCTCTGACTGCATGCAGTCCCTCCACTGCGTTCCATCGGCTTGTCCTGCCGTGGCCAGGAAGTCTGTTGCAATCATCAAAGGTTTGTGCTTGGGGCAGAAGCAGTTGCTGGATGAATGCAGCTGGCAGGGGGACAGGTCAGCTTGGTTTTCCAGGTCCCATGCCATGCTGCCAGCCTGCCTTGTCTCAGATGCCCTTGCTCCATCAGCATCAAGAGCTGCCAGTTCTCAAAGCTCCCAAAGGCTGCGCTACTGAAACCCTGAGCAAGGGTCTCCTGAGCAGTGGGGACTCTGAGAGCTGCCTTGAGGCACTCACTCTGCAGGTGACTACTAAAAAGCCATCAAGTGACATTTCCATCCCTGTTCTGGATGTGAAGCACCATGCAGGACCTCAGTGGTTTTATCTCCTCCTGCATCTCCAGCCTTCCTTCTCCATTGTTTCCCTTTCTTTTTAAGCAAACCATGGAAAATGTGTGTACATCCCCAGAAGACCTTGGGGCTCTTTTCCCACCCTGCATCACCTCACCTGTCTGTGTGGGCCTTGCTCTGGCCCTCCGTTGGGGGACGTGGGCCTGCTCTGATCAGCAGACTTGGCCTGAGAGCGGTCCCGGCTGCCGTAGCGGTCGCAGGAGTAGAAGCGTTGCTTTTCGGAGGAGGAGGAAGAGTGCTGCTTCCTCTCTTGGGACCGGCCACGTTCCTGCTTCTTGTCCTTGGAAGAAGACTCACCAGACTGGGCCACTGAAAGAAGAACATTGGTTGAGGCTCACCAACACAGGAGAAACACTCGAGCGTGGGGCAGGGAGATCCCTCCCTATAAACAGGACCCCAAAATCACTTCAGATGGCTGCTGCGAATCCTGAAAAGAGGAGGAACAAGGGACAAATCCAGGTTTGCAAAGCACTTACCAGCTTCTCCATCGGCCAGCTGATGGGACCTGTCCAAGGACTTCTGCTTCTTCTCTTTCCGCCGGTGGCAGCGGTGGTGATGGTGGTGATGCCCTTGCTCGGGTGGCATGCGCTCCAGGGAGTACTCGTAGAGGTGCATGGCGTGAGGGCGCTGCGGGGCCAGCGTGGAGACCGAGCGCTTCATGGGGCTCGTGTCTGGGATGGGCTGCAAGGCAGACGGAAGGACACGGAGCAGGGTGAGGGCAGGTGCTGCACCGTGCTCAGCTGCTTGGTTCCCAGCTTGGGGAGGGTTATACGGTAAGAGAACGGGGCAAGGAGGGGAAGGAGAAAAATAGTTAATTGGCTATAACTGGAATGGGCAGAGGACTTGTGGAATGGTAGATCGAGTGCTAAATTTGAAGAGCAAATGTGATCTCCATTTGCTGAAATGGGCTTTAGTTCTTAGCAGAGTGCCAATCCACAGGTACCACGGGCACAGAGCGATGGGCAGCACTTCACACCAAACACAACGTCACAGGAGTCAACAGTCCATTAGCAGGGGCATAGGACAGCACGGTAGCCAAGCGCCTCACAAAGAATAGTCTCTGAGACTAGCTTCACCCAGAGCTGCTTCAGGGCACGTGGTCACCCCAAAACAGCTCCAGAGAGGAAAGCATGAAAGCATTGCTGGACATCACATGGGGAGGGATTAAAATCGGGAATAGGTGGGTAAGGTATAGGCCAAGCCACTGAGAAATTTCTTCTACCTCCCTACAGATGAAGATAACTCCAATCAAACATTTAAACCTGTCCTGCCAGACCATCACTTCTCGAGGTCTTGTGGCCGGGATAAGCAGAACAGCATCTGTGTCCTGCAATCCTACCAGGACATCTCCAAATGGGACTATTTGCGTTTGCTATTGCTACTTTCAAATCATATGTGGACACTGAACACAGTAACACAGCCTCCCATGGGCCTTGCTGGACTCTGTCCCTGTACTGGTGGCAGCTCCAGACTCTGCTCACTTCCCTTTCAGTTCAAGTGTTGCAGAGGTGCTATGCAGACACCAGGGTGAGTGGACTGCAGGACAGCTATTCCTACAGCCTTTCCCTTCCCTACTGCCCAGTCACAAAGCTCCAAAAATGAGGACTATTCCAACATGTCCTTCTGTGTCACCCTGCTGGCCTCCAGCTGACTTTGTGGTGAAGACAGGGCTCCATCCATCCATCCATCCATCCATCCATCCATCCATCCCATCCATCCTCAAGAGGCTTCCCTGGGTCTACCACTAGATCAAAGCTGCATGGCAGATGAAAAGCCTCAGAGCATGATGGTCCAGCCTGGCAGGGAAGGATCTCAAGATGTCCCCTGGTCCCTCAGCTCTTACCCTTGTTTGAATTCACAACCTAATATGGGCCTCCAACAACAGTTCTCACAGAACATTTACTTTGCTCACTGTAACCTTTCCAAAGAGCCCTGTATTATTTTTACTGTCTCTGCTTTTCTGTTTGCTCATCTCAAAACTCAGATCTCTGCTGCCCGTGGTATTTACACAATGCAAAGCCAGTTGTTTCACAGCTCTGCTCATCATTTTGAGCAGAAAGATCCTCACTCCTTCTCAGCAGGCTGCCACGGGTGGATTATCTTGCTTGCAAAGGTATAGTCTGGGCTAAATTTTTGTTCGGGGCTCTTGGCAGTTACCGAAATTTTGGTGCTTCACTGGAGTGCCTGAGCTGGAAGGTTTGTTGGAGGCACAAGGAGGACGCTGCTGGGGTTGGGGAGCACAGCAGAGTCTGTAGCATCCATGCATCCTGGGGGCTGCACCGTGGTCAGCAGGACCATGTCTGGCTATATTTGTCTCCTCCTGTGGCCCCTGCTGTGTGGTGGGCAAGATACTGAGGAGCTTCATGTTAAGGGGTTGATGAAGGGACTGAAACATCTCTCTGGTGAGGAAAGGCTGAGAGCCCTGGGGCTGTTCAGCTGGAGAAGAGAAGCCTGAGAGGGGATCTTAATGCTTACAAATATCTAAGGGTGGGTGTCAAGTAGAAGGGGCCAGGCTCTTGTCAGTGGTGCCCTGGGATAGGATGAGGGGCAAGGGTCACAAACTGGAACCCAGGGAGTTTCACCTCAACAGGTGAAAAGACTTCTTCCTTGTTCCAGTGACAGAGCCTGGCCCAGGCTGCCCAGAGAGGCTGTGGAGTCTCCTGCTCTGGAGAGTTTCCAGCCCCCCCTGGCTCTGTTCCTGTGTGGGCTGCCCTGGGTGACCCTGCTCTGGCAGGGGGGGTTGGACTCACTGATCTGCAGAGGACCCTTCCAACCCCCACCATTCTGTGATTCTATGTTTGTCCTTTGCGCTTAACTGTTGAGCCTGAAGGTGGAAGAAGGCAGAGTGTCTGTGAACTTGATGGTCTGATGGGCAAACAAGTGACAAAACTTCCCACAAAAAAGCTTATCCAGTTTTCCAAAATCCCTAAAGGATCTGCCAGGAAGAAGATAACAGAAATTTCCCCACCACCCAAAACTGATCAGAGACAATTCTTTGGACTTTGGACCTGATTCTGTGCTTCTTCCAGGGACAAAAGTCCGCACTGACACTAACGAGAAGTGGCAGAGCAATGAACACCCTTTCCATAAATCCTGACCATGCTCGTGTTGCATTACCAGGATGTTCACAGACTCCCCACAAACCTTGGGAGACTTCACCATAACCCTTCAGAGAGTTACTCATTGCTCCTTTGTTACCAAGCTGTTTTCACTTCCTAAATTCCTGTGCAACGAGGCATAAATAAAAAACAGACCAAAACCAAATCAGAACCAAGACATAAGCAAGACAAATAATCAAATGACCCAACAGTCCCTGCTCTCCCAGCGTGCGGCGTGCAATTGGGGATGGAGGGAAGGGCAGCAAAGTGGGAAGAGAAAGAGAGAGAGCGGCTGCATCGGTGCAAACATTGGACTCCGAATGAGAGGGGGGAGAAAAGTAAAGGGTTAAGGAAGGTTATATTACTTCTTAACATGAATTTAATAGGATACAACTGAGTGCAAACTACATACTGCCAGGTAACTCCCAGGTGACCGTGCTTTGCTCCTCTGCAAACAATTCGGACAAGATGAGAGACATTATTGGAAGCAGCCCCACAGTACAGCCATTGTCAGACATCACGGCAGATGTGCAGCAGACACCATGACGACAAGGGAGGGGAGGTGATGGGGAGGGAGGGAGAAAGTGAGATTGAAAGCATAGGAAGAGTTTGATTTTTTTTAAGGATGGAACATAAGAAGACAGAGGAATGACAGGCAAACAGAAAGGGAGACATCCAGAAACAGAAAACGTTGCAAATAGGAGTTATAAAGAACTCAAAGTTTGGGGGGAGCAGAAGCAGCACGTGAGAGGGAGGGTGGAGGGCATGGAGGGGGGAGACACACACAGAGAGTACATCAGTTATTCAGCTGAAGCTACAACCACCAAAACATTGTATTATTAAATGAAGTTAGATCCGCTCAGACGTCACGGGCCTGATTCATAACGGGGTGAGGCAGCGTGGACGAGGGGCAGCTCTGGCCTGGGCTCGATCATCTGAAAGGTCTTTTCCAACCAAAACAACCTGATGGTTCCATGAACATGCACCACGCTTCTGCCAATCTCTGACCACAGTGGGAGGAGTTTCACAGAATCATAGAATGCCCTGGGTTGGGAAGGACCTGCAAAGGCCATCTAGTCCAGTGCAGCCCCCCTGCAGGGAGCAGGGACATCAGCAACCAGAACAGGGTGCTCAGAGCTTTATCAAGCCCAAGCTTCCCAAAGCAGAGCTCGTGCTGCTGGCAGTGGTGCTGCCAACTGCACCACCTCGGGAGGAACGATGCGACTTGGGGTCTAGAATAAAGAACAACTTTGTTCTGGGAAGGGGGAAGGGAGGGAGTATGGGCTTTGCTTTGCAGTTGGTGTCTTTTATTAAGCGTGTTGAGTAGCTTTGCTGATAACACAGAGAATCCCAGCTCTCGACCAAAGGCTGCAGTTTGTGAAGTCAGTGGGAGGGTGGCCAGACGATAACGCGTAGTGGGAGCCTGTGCAGAGACTGTGTCTGTTGGAGCAATTGCTGGGCAGGCAAGACACAGGCTTTTAGCTGGATGCAGTTAAGGTGTTCTGGTGCCCATGGAGAGCAATGGAAACAGCCCACAGGGAATTGTTCTGGTTGGAAGAGACCTTTATGATCATCGAGTCCAACTGTTCCCCCAGCACTGCCAGGGCACCACTGACCCCTGGCCCTCAGCACCACAGCTCCACAGCTTGGAAACCCCTCCAGGGATCATGGGGACTCCACCACTGCCCTGGGCAGCCTGGGACAACCCTGGGCAACCCTGGAGGGTAAGGAATTATTCCTCTTGTGCAACCTAAACCTCCCCTGGGGCAACTTGAGGCCGTTTCCTCTTGTCCTATCAATAGAGAGCAATGGAGCCAGCCATGGGCTGCTCACTCCTGGGTGTATGAATCAGGCCCTCTGGATGAGAGAGACGTTACTGTGAGCGGTGAGATGTTCTGTCACACAGGAGGTAGGACGGAGGCTGAAGAGCATCTGGGACAATAAGCTAGCAACAAACATGTGAAATGCCCAAAAATGATCTGGGAAAACCACGACATCCTACAAACTAAGTAGCATCTGGAAGCTGCTGTAAAAGTCAACTCTAGTGATGAGATTTCTTTACAAGAAGTGAAACAAGGGAAACTTTCAACAACATTTCACTGACCAAAGTCATAGCACAGTATGTGCTAAATACTGTGGGAAGAGAAAAAATAAACAAAAACCAGGGAGGACACCAAGTGTGTCATGCAGTCTTCGGAGCACAGGCTCCCTGGTGTTTCTTGTACCTACTCCAACCATCCAAGAGAACCACAGCACATCTCCAGCTCTCTCTACGGCTTCATCACAGGAATGTGCCTTCACTGTCTGGTTGGGTAGATGGCACACAACTGTCAGTGGGAAAGATGCCTTCCAGGAACAGAGGTTGGCAAACAGGATTCTCCCCAGTGAAGCAGAACAGACATTATTGGCCAGGTAATCATCACTTAGGATTTTCTGGGTTGCTTTTCACTGCAGCCAGGGCGAGTAAAACTGGGGACAATGCTGTGCCTACACATGAATACCTGCCACCCAAGAACAAAGGCTGACTACCTGTCCCCAGGTTCAGCAAACATCAGTTAAAACAAATATCCACAAGCAACTTCCAACAAACAAGGCGAGCAGAGAGGACACAGTGAATTCCTGACCCACTCTCAGTCTCCCACCACCAGTAAAGTCTCCCTTGCTCACCTGAGTTTCAGCGGCCAGGCGTGGCATGGATGCTGCCCGCCCCTGGCTCTCCAGGCCTGGTTGGTGCTCTCCGTTGGCAAGTGTGGGGCTGATTTCCCTCATCTCTACCACCTGATCAAACAAGAAATGGTTTTGGTAGCGAGAGCAAGAACATCAGCAGTGAAGCCATCATCTGAGTGGGCTTCTGCTAAGTTTGATTTAACTGTGAGGAGATGCTTGTACAAGAGAGAGTAAACCACAAGCTGTGGAGCTCCTCTAGCTGCAGTGCTGTCTTCAACAAGGGTAACAGTGGGCCAGGCTCTTCCACCAGCCCTGGCAATGAGCCCCAGCTACGACCTGTGAAACCTCTCATCTGAGTTTGTACACTAGAGACAACGGGACTGGGACAAGGGAACAACTAGGAAGGGATAGTCTTAAGGACCTACTGCAGCAGACACATAATTCCAGGAAAAGCGTGTCCACACGTGCAGCTATCAGACCTGGGGTTTTGCCATAGGATTCAAGCCAGCTGGGGGTTGTAAGAGACAGAACAGTGCTTCTCTCGAGGGACAGATCTACTGGCTACTGCATCTCACCCTGTCTTCACATCTTCACCCTGTGTGCTCACCCGTTCGATGGGGATTTCTTCTGAGTGGCCTCGTTCAAAAGCTGGTGTCCTGGTTTCATAAAACACATCCTGGGTGCGCTGGGTCCCCCAAGAACTGGACTCTTTGATCCCACCCTCTGGGGCTGGCCTGTCAGAAGGAAAAGAGGAAAAAAGATAAACTCTTTTATGAAGAGGCTTTGCTGACCTCATGTGATGAAGGGAAACCACTCAGATACCCTTTGAGGTTTCACTTGTGAAACCACTTGCAGGATGGGCATGGCTGCTGGTGAAGCTGTTAGGTCCCTTGGGTTTTGCCAGGGCCACTTGCTATACAACCTGAAGATCCCAGGAGCAACAAGGAAATCAAACCAGCCATCACATTTTTTTTTTCAGTAACCAAGGAAATCAATTCCTGCAGCTTAAGTTCTGGAGAAGAATAAAGAATTTTGGTGTTCAGGCAAATTACGTATGCAAGGCCAGTTAGATGTTGGTGAAACACATCTGTGGCCATGCTAAAGTACACTGACTGAATGTACAGTGGTACAGGTGCTCCTGGCTTTCACTGGTGAGTCTGACCTTGGTTCCCCCATCGGGGTTATTTGGGACATTGAGGCTTCACATGTTTATCACTAAAAAAAACCCAGCGCTTGTGACCCAGAGGAAAGTCACCTAAAGGAGAGCAGGAAATGGAGACTTGATTAGGACTCACTGTTACCGTAAAGCTTTGGTAAGCTCTCTGTGGAGGAATTATTTTGCCCAGAGACAGATTCTGCCCTGGAAAGTCTCAAGAAGCTCTTGCTGTTACCAAGCATCATGAGCTTGAGGGGTGACTTTGTCCCCAAGGATATTTTGACTCCCAAGAACTCACTGCAGTGGTGGTTGGTGGGTCAGGGTTACCTGGTTCTGCAATGATCCCAAATTCCTGCAAGCAAACTCACAACTATCCACAATGGAAAGCTCTCCAATTAAGATTCAGAGGAGACCATGAAGAAAACCTCCATCTCTAGAGAACCCAACACTACCACTGCGTGGATAACTGCACGTGAAGCAGCAGTGGGAAGCAGAGCCACATGGAGGCATTCTGGTAGCCACTGGTAGGAAATTGTCCCACTTATGGCATGAAAGGGCTGCTGCTCTTGGTGTCAGCAGCTGTGCTGCCCCATCTCCAGAGCAACCAAACCAGCAGTGGTGAGGGTTGATGCATCCCCCCAGCGTGCCCCTTCTCTGCGTTACAGCTTTGGTGGGAGGGCAGGGGATACTCACAAGGTGCCCCCGTTGTTGAGCGAGGCCGAGCTTTTCTGCCGAAGAAAAGCCTTCGCGTTGCTGAACGCCGTGGGCTGTCTTTGCTCCAAAGTGGCCTTCAGGGGGTGGAAGAGTGACACCGGTCCAGGCTGCAAAGCACAAGGAAAGGTTGTCAGGGACAGCGCTGTGCATGGAGAGGATGGGCTGGTGCTTCTCCTAGTTAAGCTTCTCCACTTTGTCACTGTGAGAGGTTGGGCCAGCAGAAAGCACCCCCAGCTCTCCCATCGCTGCAACAAGCTCTGAAGGACACTTGCTGCCCTCAGCTTTGCACAAGCTGAAGTTGTTCTGCAATCCAACAAAGCATTCCCCTGGTCACCGGAGAGCAGCAGGGTGACCAAAGGGACTGTGCAACTCAGGTGGCTCATGGTGACACTGGGTCTACTGTAGCCTCCCTTCTGTGAGACTGATAGACCATGCTGGAGATCGGCTGGATGATCAGCCTGAAATCAACAGGTATTCACAGGATCACAGAATCATTGTGGCTGGCAGAGACCCTTCAGATCATTGAGTCCAACCATTAACCCAGCACTGCCAGGGCACGACTAACCCATGTCCCTCAACACCACAGCTTGGAAACCCCTCCAGGGGTCATGGGGACTCCACCACTGCCCTGGGCAGCCTGGGACAGCCTTGGACAACCCTTGTGAGAAGAAATTGTTCCTCACGTGCAACCTAAACCTCCTCTGGTGCAACTTGAGGCTGTTTCCTCTTGTGCTGTCACTTTTTCCTTGGGAGAAGAAACTGACCACCTATTCATCCTGTTGGTATTGGTCCTATCAGAAACCACTGGGATTTCCATCCCAAACCAGTTTTGTGGAAATATTTTCAAGGAATTGTAAAAATCTTCAAATCTACTGAAGTCAAAATCATTTTGAATAATTTGAATTTTCAAAAACAACTTAAACATTTTATAGACAAGCTATCATCATCTTTCTGTAATTCTTCAGTCTCCCAAAAGAGATCTTTTGGTGTTCCCAAGTCTCTAGGTCACTTCTAAAAATAGGCCTTAGACTGCCAAATGTCACTTGAAAAGATCTTTCCAGATCTACTGGAAAAGGCAACTGCAACAATTTAACTTAATTAATTCTTTTTTTTTTCCAGAGAGAGACACTTTCAGGAGACATCCCCATTTCTGAGACAGCATTTTCAGATCCTGCCTAGACAAGCATCCAGAATTCCCAGATGAAATGTGCTGGTGACTCTCATGGGAGAGGGCTGCCCAAGGCTGGAGAAGGGGCTGCCCAAGGCTGGAGAAGGGGCTGCCCAAGGCTGGAGAAGGGGCTGCCCAAGAGGGAGGACAGAGAAGGACCTTTTGGCCGAGTACCTGGCACAGGCCCCCAGCTGGCTGGTGGACTTGTTCCCTGCTGTTCTTGTTTTGCTTGTAGAAGTCAAATATCATCAGCGCTGCGTAGACCTTCCCCACCGTCATCTCATCAGCTGTCCAAGGATGGTGACCACGCAGCAGAGACATTCCAGTGAGGAACAAGAAAGGATCGGAGGAAGAGAAGAATAAGCCAAGGAGCACAAGAAATCACAGAATCACAGGGTGGTGGGGGTTGGAAGGGACCTCTGAAGATCATCGAGTCCGACCCCCCTGCCAGGACAAAACTAGAGCAGATCAAATCAACAAATGGGCATTAAAAAAAAACCAAGGAGAAAGAAGAGGTGACATTAACATGAGTGAAAACAGCCATGGAAAAGTGAGGGGAAATTAAAATGCCACCAAGAAAAAGGTTACAACAGACTTCTTCAGGTCTTTGCCCGTTGCTGCCTTTCACATGGTAGGAGGATGGCCCCTGTCTCCAGCTCTCTCCAGCAAACATTTGCAGAGCCCATGCAGAAGAAAAAACCAGGCAGGAAAACTCTGAGGCACCGTAAATGCTGCCAGCAGAAGAACTGCTAAATTAATCCCAGACCCACAGCCAGCTTTTTATCAACAAAGAAACCTTATTCCTATTTCTTTGAGTTATAGTCAACCGGGGCATAATGGGCTAATATACATTTAAAGAGTATTTCATTTTTCCAGATGTCTTTTTTCACCCTCACAGCCCTTCCCAGCCCGGCAAGGGAGCACTGAGTGGAGAGCAAGGAGGGAAAGCAGCAAAGAGATGGGCACCAGGAGAGGAGGGGAGGAAAACACTTAAGCAATCACTACCCACTGATTTACACCTCCGGAGCTCCCTCTCTTTTCTTAATTAACAACGCCTTTATTGCTCTGCACTGTTTCTCATTAATCAGGAACCCAGAGCCCTTGTCTGGGCCAATCCAGATAACAGAAAACTTTCCCTTTTCTCAGCACATTCACCCAGGACAAGTAAGACAAAAGCTTTTAGCCCCCAGAATGCTTCCCCTGCTGATTCTGTAAGTTCCCAGGAAACTTTCATTTTCTTCTCCTGGTTTTCCAGAGCTCAGGCAGTAGGAATTTCTCTCCTGTCCTGTACGGCACGGGCTGGATGCAGACAAAGTTCTGAAGAAGCTCGGGGAGAGGCCACGCAGGACAGTGGGGCCCTTCTGGGCACTGACTGTGGGGTTTTTTTTCTAAGTACAGGAAATCTACTGTAGCATCATGAAAAACATTTCTAGGTGTGTCCTCAGCTTCTCTGCTCCTGATGTGACCACAGCACTGAGGTGCTGGCTGTGAACCCTTCAGAAGCTGAACCATGCTCAGTTTGCTGTGTCCTCTGGATGCCTCTGCACCTCAGTGGGGCTAGGGACAGAGCAGGCAAGTGGGGAGAAACCTCATCTAGGGTTCTTAAATGATGGGGATGGATTGGGTGCTTGCTGATCACAGAATTGCAGCATGGCAGGGGTGGGAAGGGACCTCTGGAGATGCTCTGGTGCCACCCCCCTGCTCCACCCAGCAGGGTCACCCAGAACAGGGGGCCCAG
>VWZY01001481.1:108574-123460 GCA_013399075.1 Chloroceryle aenea
TTTGCCTTTGCCCAGCTCTCCAGCCTGTCCAGCTCTCGCTGGATGGCAGCACAGCCTCTGGTGTATCGGCCGCTCCTCCCAGTTCAGCATCATCAGCTCTACAGCCCTGTCCCCCAGCTCTCCAGCTGCTCCCTGGTTTTGCTCTTTGTCAGGGCTCTTCCCCTGCCCCAGGGGGTTCACCATGGCTCACACCAAGCTGCAGTTTGCACAGATGAGCTCCAGCCTCCAATTCTGCTGCTGCGTTTCCAGCAGGTTGGCTGACACCAGCCAGGGAGGGTGGGTCTGGGAGGGGGGTGGTGTTTGTTGGGTTGATTTGTTGGTTTTGGGTTGTTTTTTTTAAAGAATGAGCCTTAGGAACAGTAATGCACTTGAAAATAACAATGAGAGTGTCTGGTGTTGGGTTAGGGATGAACAAGGGGAAAAAAAATTGGCTTGAAAAATACAGAGTGCTGAAGGAATCTGTAAATGGAACATTAACTTTGTATAAACTTTCAGGGCTCCACATTTTTTAATATATGCAGAAGAAAGAAGCCACAGGATGTCAAAAGAACAACAGCAGTCGGACAAAGGGTCTCAGCAGGGGCCATTGAATTTGCTCTACCTCCATCCACCAAACTGCCACATGTCCCTCTTCTCCTGGTTAATGGTGTCTGATGATTGCAGGGATTAGCTGCACAAAGCATCAAATCTCACAATTTAAAGCAAGCCCATGGAACTGAATGTGGGCTGGACACGTTGCTTTTTGGTACCTTTCAGAGCTGTGACTTTCATCTCTTCCTGCTTGAAGTTTAATTGGGTCCTTGTCCCTAGTTTTCCATTCCTCTGTCTCAGTGGTGCAGGAAAGTGAACCAAACCCCAAGAGCAAGAACTTTTTCTGCACGCAAGTGATCAGAAGGACACTGGCACCCATTACAGCCTAGACCCCACCCTGTGTGGTGGCCACGGGCACGATCGAGTACAGCAGCTCTGGGTGCTTTCATGTCTAAAGCTTTCCTGGCACCGTCACAGCAGAAAAGGATCATTACATTTATTTGACAAATAAAACAAAACACGAGGCACCAAATAAGTGTGATGCTCCCAGCTGCCTGCTGCCAGCCCTTCTGAACCAGAGGTATCTTGGCCATTCTCACCCTGTCCAGCTCAATCCTCTTCTGCAAAGGACCATGTTACAAATCAAGACAAAACAGATTCATGCTTAATTCCAAATATTAGGACCTCCCCCCACCGTGAGAAGAAAGATAAAACCCTTCCCTTTAAACTAAGGACTGAATGATCTCTTTGGGAATTAAAGGGATTTTATCACCAGGATGATAAATGGGTTTTAGTGAAGCTGGCTCGTAATGTTGTATAAACCATAATTAGGGAGAAGGAAGAAGCAAGAGGGTGGGGAGGGAAGGTCTCAGGAGTGTGTGAACCGCACCAGCACCTCTGCTTTGAGAGACATCAGGACTGACTTACCAGGAAGGAGCACAGGAAGATGAACGACACGAAGTAGAAATAGGCAAAATCGCTGCCACATTCTTTCTTGGTGAGGCCGGAGAGTGGGTCACAGGCTCTGTTACTCAGGCACGACAGCATGATCTCATGCCAGGCTTCCCCCGTGGCACTCCTGCAGATGGGGAGGGCAGAGAAGGAGTTTATCCAACCCCCTTCCTGCTACAGACCATGGGGCACCCACCTTGAGGTATCATTGCACCCAGTTAACTTAATTAAACTGGAAGGTTGGGTCCATGTGGAGAGACTATATTTTATTTAATTTGAATTAGCAGCCTGCTGGTATGAGAAAGAAAGGAGGAAGAACATTTCCCTCTACTACAAGGGGGGTAAAAGAAACTGGACAGGCTCAGGTAGGTTAAACTTTACTAGTTTTATGGAAAATAAACCTAGATTGATCTACCCATGTCCAATGCGAAGTGCAAATTGTTCCCTTTTGAAGCAGCTTACATTTTGGTCCTAGTGCTGGTTGTAAACCCAGTGGAGATGATGGGAAACAACCAGGCTTCTCCTCTTATCTTAGCTCCTTTATTAGACAAATACAGAAATACCAGGAGGGTCTGGTAGGTCCCTTTTTTCATGACAGTCTCCTGGGTTTTCTTTAGTATTTCTCTCCCCCTACCTCTAACTTCTACTACTCTGGGGAAAAAAAACCAACCAAAATAAAAAACATTGGAGTCTCAGAGTTTCTGTCATCAAAAGAAACCACCCCCTGCAATGTGCACACTTGGGGCAGAAGCTGAGGGATCCCCATGTTCACTCACTCCGACTTCCTACACAACCTCAGGTAGTCCCTCTGTAATTTCTGCACCACACTCCGAAGTGCTTTCAGGGGCATTGCTCTGCAGTGCCAGGAACATCCCATCTCACTGATGTGTTGTTCACAGCCATGATAACCTGTACCCAGAGCCAGCTCATAAGGCTTCCTCCTGGTCCTTGAGAAAACTTGATCATAGGGTCATCATAGAATGGATTGTGGTGGAAGAGACCTTAAAGATCATCTTGTTCCAGACCCCTGCCATGGGCAGGGACACCTTCAACTAGACCAAGTTGCTCAGAGTCCCAGCCAACCTCACATGGAATGGTGCCAGAGATGGGGCAGCCACCACCTCTCTGGGCAGCCTGGGCCAGGCTCTCACCACCCTCAGCATAAAATATTTCTTCCTTCTCTCTGGTCTAAATCTCCTTCTTTTAGTTTAAAACTATCACCCCTTGTCCTATTGCTATGCTCCCTGATGAAGAGTCCATTCCCAGCTTTCCTATAGGCCCCTTTAAGCACTGAATGTCTCTCTGCAGGCTGAACCCCCCCAGCTCTCCCAGCCTGGCTCTCAGCAGAGGGGTTCCAGCCCTCCCAGCATTGCTGGGGCTTCTCTGGCCCCGCTCCCCCAGGTCCCTGTCCCTGCTGTGCTGAGGACTCCAGAGCTGCCCCAGCACGGGAGGTGGCCTTGATTTTGATGCTCAGTGTAAAGCAAAATAGCCTCCAGGATGCTCTGAATTGCAGAACAGATTCCCCCACTGGTGCCATCTACCTGAAACTCTATTCCCTTGAGCAGAAACCTGCTCCCCCATTGTGGTCCTGCTGCCTCTGCCCCTCCCCACCCCTCCCTCCCACTGCGGCCGCTGTGTGAGTCTAGAAAGGGACCACAAGCTCTGAACACCAGACTGAGTAACTATCTGCTTTTATTAAAAGTCAGAGGCTTGAGTTGATTGCTTATTCTAAGCTAGAGGGGCCTGATTTCATTTCCATCTGGCTTCATAGGAACGACACAAACCAAATCCCAGGCAAGCTCTCCCCTTCCAAGCACTGCCCAGGCAGCAGAGCTGAGCCTCAGCACTGCAGGCAGGCACCGGGAGGTCGGGGTGCTGTTAACTGCTGGGTCTCCCCACTGACATAACTGCCCCAGTTTGGAGCAGGGTCTGCACTTTGGTTTTGCTGTGTCTGTAATTGAAAATCATTGCTTTGTTGGTTTTTTTGGGTTGGTGGGGTTTTTTTTGTGTTTTCAAAAAATCCTTCATTTCCTGGCAGGATGAACCCAGATGGAAACACTTGCAAAGCAGAGGTGGCATTGACGTATGAGCATTGAACTTGTTTGCAAGGCAAAAAATGGCCAATTAAAGGAATTCTCACTTTAAAATAAGTAACCTTCATGACAGGAGGCACACTGATCAGTTAAACCAGATCTGTCATATCCGGGGATGTGCCAGGCCAATCCTCAGTGCCGAGGGGGCAGGAATGAATGCTTCACTCCAGATACCTTCCTTAGAGGATGCCTTGGGCTCAGCAACTAAACTGGCACATGCAAAACCAAAGACTTACTTATTTTTCAAGTCACATGGTATTTCATACTTACCTAAACAGAAGCATCAGGGCTTGGAGGAAGGTACGGAAGTTATTGTGCCGGTTAATGGATGTTTCATCATCCAGTGCAATGTTTCCAAATACCTGCCATGGGAAACAGAAGAGATTCAGGCCAAACACATCTTCACATGAACCTTGTCTAATAAAGGTGGATCAAAAGGAGTTGATAGAAAATGCAGGAAAATAATTTGACCTGGCTTGAGGGATGTCAAAATCTAGAATAATTCCTGTGCTGAAGAGACAGATGAAAACGTGTTGTGGAGATCAGACAGGGGAAAAACCCAAGGTTAATGTGTTTTGACTTCACAGAGATGCTTTCCGACACCACAGTTCAGCTCCATCCCAGGCTGAGATAACTCACTCATTTCTTTTCAGCAGCCCCTGAGCTCCTCCCGCTCCCAGCCCCTGGAGATGCCTGTACCCAGAGACACAGACGTGCCCTGCCCACAGTAGACACGGCCGCCCACCCACCCGCCTCCAGAGAAGCTGTGCCGTGGGCTTGTTGCCTGTCCCCACTTTCCCTTTGTACTCCCAGAAAAATCTGTACCCCCAGGGCCATCCTCAGCACAAGATTTGTCAATTAAAGTAGGAAAAGTGGCTTTTATTTCCCCCTTCTAATTTACCCACCACCGGACAAGAAGAGCCTTTCGCCTCCTCCTAGGCCAGGTGTCGATCCTGCCACAGAGACAACGACCCCTCTGCACCCGGAGCCAGCGGGACAAAACCAGGCTACTTACGGTCAGTGGGAAAGCTAAAATTTGTACCTGCATGCCAATAATGGCATAGATGAAGAAGAGCATTGCAATGAGGAGACACACATAGGGCAAGGCCTGCGGAAAAGGAGAGGGTGATATTAACAGCAGCAAATGCACACGTCAGCAGGTAGCATTTGATTCCTGGGCAGCACCGTGTTTTGTGGCATTTATCCTTCAGATGAAGGAATTGGGAAGAGAATATGAACGGTTCTATCAGCCTTCAGAAGACAAACCCCTAGAGCCAGGTATTCACTGATCACAAACCTCTCTGGGCTTTCCGAGAGCTCTCTACACATCCTTGCAAGCAGATAAGCAGAGAAATACAGTAAGAAGTTCCATGACAAGCACTGGAGCTACCAGCAGGCACTGGAGCTCCCAGCAGGCACTGGCACTTTCTATGCATAATTGTACAAACATTAATTTTTAATTACCTTCCTGTAAATTTAGTACAAGAAAAGAAAATATACATCCAAGAAACAAGTTCCTGCTCTGGAACAGGCAATCCCAAATTGAAATCCCAGGAGGACAAAAAGGTTCTGAAGAAATCAGTGAAGTCTACAATGTAATTATGTCACCCAGGCTGAGAGGAATGGCTACTTTCCACTCAGGCTAAATGAACAGGTAATTAATGCTTCCTAATTAGGAATAGCTGAAAAAATGAGAATTCTTGCCCTAGGGCTAGACCATGTGATGCTGGGGCAGGAGAGAGGTTATGCAGCACGCATACAACCCAGTAGCAAACACAGGGCAGAGGGCTGGTGTGGCTTCTGCTGGACACCTTTGCACAAGGGACAAGGACCAAGAGCTCAGTGCTGAGGGGAAAGACCAACAAGCAGCTCCCCAGGAACCATCCCAGCTCTGCTTCAGGGCAGCACGCTGCACACACACATTGGGATTATTCTGAGCACCTCTCCCAAGATCCAGTCAAGGCAATGCAGTCCAAAGACACTCCCTTGAGTGGGAACTTAACCCACAACCCCCATGTCTCAGCCTCTGGTAGAGGCTCTCCTGGCTGCAGGGTTCTTCATGAGTTACAAGGTGAGGGCAGCAGCAGCACCACCTCCATCACCCCTCAAGGTAAACATGACCTAACAAACCTAAGGCACTGCAACCCCCTTTCCATTAGCTGCTTATGGCTGGGTGAAAGCATAACACTGAAGGTGAATGTGAGAGCACCTCCCACCTCTCTGGTGTCTCCCAAAGGGATGTGCAGTATAAAACAACCCTCACTGCCACCCCTGGCCATAAGATAACAGCATGGATGCCTCCAGTTCTTCTCCAGGTTGCTTGTAGAAAGAAGCAATCAGTACATGGCTCCCATCTCCACCCTCCAAAAAGGTTTTGCCTCTATAGTTTAAAAGGTCTAACGGAAACTTCCCTCCTGACCAGCTCTGGTGCAGAGCAATAACCACATTCACACTTCACTGAAACCAGTTCTCCATCTCAGTTCTGCTGCGGCCAGCACAGGGCTGGCCAGTTCTCCCCTCCTGGCGTAGGCAAAGCCACCCTGCATCTCACTCCAACTGCAGGACAGAAATATCTTTCTTCTCATAAGAAGTCTTTCCCATCTTTGGAAAGAGCATGCTCCTGCTCACAGTTTATTACCTAAAATAACAGCTCTGCATCATTTTGACTCAGACACTATGAAGCATTTGAAAGCACAGCTAAAGCAAAAGAAACTGTCTGCTCTGCAACCCACCACACTCTGCGTCATCAGTTGGACTTGATGATCTTAGAGGTCTTATTCAACCTTGATGATTTTGTGATTAAATACCAGTTGCCACCATAACCCCTTCCAGAAAGCACCATGCAAATACCCTAACATTGCACCAACCTCCAGACAAGCTCCCCTGGGCTCGCAACAGCACCCAGCACATAAACTACCACCCACAGACCTCGGAGCTCAGCCCAGAAGGTGGTGAGACCCCGTGCAAAGGTGGAGGTGGCCAAGCCACCGGGCATGGGCAATACTCAGGAGCATGGCACCCCGACAGGCAGTGAAGTTTGCTGTCTGCAGCTGAGAGCTACAGGTCCATCTCCCCAACCTTATTGTGCTTTGCTTTCCAACATTACCTCTCTGTTTATGCTTCTCTGAAAGTCCTGGGAGATCTCCAGAGCCAGGGAGGTCAGGTGGGAGAAGGTCCATGTGTGATAGGACCAGGGGTCTGCACCCTGCAGCTGTAGAGTCAGTAAATACTAGGGCGATAGAGCTCAGTGCTACAAATCCTCATTTTAGATCAAATGATCTCTCTCCTCTCTGCACTGCAGTGCAGGAGCATGGCCCGTAACCAGAGTTAAAACACAACGAGCTGTAGAAATGAGCTGCAAATCAGCTGAGAGCTATTAAAAAAAACCCAACCAGTTTCAGGGCATGTGGGCTCGTATTTAGATCTGGAAAACAACTCCAAGCCTAAGCACATGTTGGGAACTAAGCTGCTATAAGGTGGTCGTCTAAGGGTTACGTAGTTCAAAAGTGCAGATCCAGATGCTGTGGCCAGTCACCTCTCTGCCACAAGAAACCAGCTGCCACGACGTGCTGAGGCTTGCTGGGAGGGAAGGGCAGGGATAAAGGGAACCAGACAAAGCAACTCTCTTGACTTTAGGACAAAACCTCACTTTTTTAATCCTCCATGTCATAAAACCACAGCCCTGTGTTCTGCAGCTTCACCGTTTTTATGACCAACACGCAATGGTTTGAGTTTTGCCTCTATTGGATTCTACCAAGACCAAATCCTGACGAAAATGATTCAACCTCACACTCGGGGCAGGCAAATAACAGCCACAAAGGCACTTAGTAGACCATTTACCCTTTCCTTGTGTGAATATCTGGGACTCAAGACTTTGCCAGGGGGATTCTGTGGTTGTTTCAAGGGCAACCTGAGCTTTGTGCGCTTGCTGTGAGGCCGCATCTGTAGCCGACTGGCTTCAGATTCATCTTCCAAAACACTCAGCACCTGCAGTGTCCAGGGGACGTTCAGTGCAGCTTCTCTGCAGAATTAATATTCCTATAATTGCTCCACAGAGGTGCAGAGAGGCCATTCCTTTGGCAAGGGGAAGCTCTTTGGTACGGAGTGGAGGATGCTGCAGACCTGCCAAGCATTCCCACCTCCCCGCATCTCCTCCCTGCCTCCCACTCACCTTAAAAGACTGCACAAATGTCCAGAGCAAGATGCGGATAGTGTAACCCTGGCGAAGGAGCTTGATAAGTCTCGCTGCCCTGAAGAGCCTCAGGAAGCTGAGGTTGATGAAGTTGTCCTGCGGAAAGTAAAGGTTTTGTGTCCTTCAGAAATTAACGCGATTAGAAACCACAGCCCGCAAAAAAGAAATTAAAATTACCAGCTTCACGATCTAAGCAGCAAATCGGCCACCAGAAAACCTTCCAAAAGAAACATTCGTCAGTGCAGATCACTCCACATGCAGCAAGTATGAGAAAATCCCTCTCCACAAGAGCCCTCCCCTCTGCTACTGGGTCAATGATAGAAAAGGAAACGGCCCTTTCACGCTGTCCATCGAGGGCTTATTTTCTTTGAGTAAGGCAGATTTTCTCCCCCTCAAGACTCGGGGAGAGGTAACGGTGCCGCATTCTCATTTTGTAAAGAATGAGGTCGTTTGGAAGTCTTGGTCAGCTTGCTTTCTACAATGAATTGAACTTAAGCCAAGACACTTGCAAGGGACTGCGACCATAAAGGAAGGGCATTGTCCAGTGAAGATTAAAACATCCTTAGAAGAAAGAGGATGTTTTCTAACCTGGAGGCTTTAAAAGTTTACACAACATGTGACTGGACAGGCTCATCAAGGAGAAACGGCACCGGCAAGACTGTTTGGAAGATGGATCAATGGCAGCGAATCAATTGGGGAGGTTGAGCGTTCAACAGCAGGAAGGTGCCTTAGGAACCTGCTGATTTTTCAAATTGTTATTAAATGTGCCTTCGCACGTGGATCAAAGAACTGCTGGAGATAGATTCTGATTTCCATGTGGTTTGTATCATTCTCCCCATCCCAACCCCCCTTTTTTTTTCTTTTAATTTCCTTCAGGGAAAAAAGGTTTCTTGCCCCAATGAGCTAATCTAGAGAGGGTTCTTTCCAAAACAAAACATGCAAAAGCCAGATCCCTCTTGCCCTCCTATTTTAAGGAGATGAAAAACAGCCCCCCTTTCTGTACTGATTCCAATTCACTTGTGAATCTCCATTCACAGCCACTTATTTGACTGAGTTAGCTAAAGAGAGAAAGCATCCCACTTTAAACTATCAAGCAGTAGAGTAGAAAATGCAATATAAGGAGCTCTCGTTGGTAAAGATGAGCAGGAATAGTCTTTCCCTCGTAATATTGTTTTACCAGAAGACACCCAGTCAGATTGAACTGACCCACGTTTCTTGCTTATTTGGCTACAGAGCTCATGCTGAATTTAGGGGGCTTGTTGGATCTATTAATTTCTTTAAATGCCAGCTCAGTTTTGGGGCCATTAGCATCGCATTCCACCAAACCCATCAAAGAGTTCAAGAAATCAGTCTCAGGCATGCACTCGGTTTCTGTCATGTTAAAAACGCAAGCAGCTCAGAGTTAGGCACAGACCGTATATCAGACTCAGTCCTCAAATAAAGAGAAAAGAGAAAAGCACAGGTATGTTCAATGAAAGAGCAGACAACACGGAGCTCATTCAAGTCAGCAACAGAAATCAGCTCTGGCAGGCAAAACACAAGCAAGGATTCCCCTGGGTTGTCCAAGGACAGTAAAACAGGCACTAAAAATTCAACGCGTGTCTCTCAGCATCAGCTTCTATTATATTTTTTCACATCACTTACACTCCCTTCACAAAATACCAGCTGAACTCACCTGAGCAGGTAAGGATGTATAAGACCTGGGGGGCCAGACTGTGGCTGGAGAAGTGAATACCACCACTAATCTAGTCCATAGCAACCCGTTCCCCCACCCAGGCTGTTACACCCCCATGGAGCGGCTGCAGCAGGGTCAGGGCCAGGCAAAGGGTTAACCCAGAGTTCATCCCTGAAAGTCTCTCCACTGGTGAGAACTGGGTCAGACCTTGCGTGTAGCATTCATGGCACTTGGGCACCAGGCCTCCAAGTCTGACAGAATATTACCTTCAGGCCAGGCCCTTCCCATGCACAGGCCTAATGTTCCTCCAAGGAGCACGTGCACAGGCAGCATCTAGGATCCATCTCCCTGTGTGTGAACCTTCCTACCTCTCTCTGCCCATGTGACTGCAACTTAACAGCAAGAACCTTGTCTTGCTCCAGCTTGGCTATAATCTCCTAATCACAGCTGATGCGATGGCCAACTTCTGCTTTGGTCGAGGCCGACTGCCAGGTCACGCTTAGCACAGGGGAAGTGCTACACGAGGCTTTCTACGGGGTCATCTTTACAGGTGCAGTACGAAACAGGGGGCTCAAAACTGCACAGTCACATCTATAACCTCCCCAGTCCCTGGGGTTTGGAGGGACAAAGAGTCTGTAACCTGTTGCTTTTTTTTTGGTCCAGCCCCAGCCCCTCCCTGTTCAAGTCCCTACAGGGCAGTGAAAGCCTCAGCTCCATGGGGAATCTCTCACAACCCAGGAAAATCCATGGTCAGCGACACTCGCAGACCCATTCGAAGGACCGTTCTCTGCGCTGTTCGTAGGGAGGCAAAATTACACACGCTGGTGATGGATGGAAGGGCTCTGCGTGTGTAACCCTCAGCACACTGCACAGAAAACCCATCCTTCGACACCTCAGCTCTCCAGGCAGGTATTAGAATCACATGCAGTTAAAGGGGAAACTCCACCTTGCGATATTTCTTGTGTATAACAGCGTTTTGCATCCATTTTCCTCCCCCTTAACCACCTCCGTGACATGACACATGTATGGTCATCTTCTGAGCTAGCAAGGTCTTGCTTTCCAGGTCTCAGCTGGCTTTTCTGTTGCACAGATGCTGAAGCCTGACCGGTGCTCACAAGAGGCTTTATCACTTTATGAGCCACCTGAGGACTAGCAAATTAAGTTTGAGAAACTTTTCCTCCTGACCTGTTGCTGTTTTCCTGCAAGAAGGAGCTCTGGTACCCAAGGCACCCAGCCACCCATCTGGCCTCGGGGGTGTCTGCTCCCAGACCACACGTGGGAAGCTTCTCATGACAGAAGCATGTCCAAAGCTCAGCTGAGTGATGCATCCCCAGAGCAAACTGCAGCACAAGAGGGAACCAGGGAGAACGGATATCATAGATAAAGACCTGGCCTTGATTGCTGTCCCACCCCAGGCAGACTGCACTTTTATCCCTCCCTAGGGTGTTTTTTTGTCCTGAAAAAATAGAAAAAAACCATGAAAAATAAGGTGTTGAGTCATTGCCTGGATCTGTTCCTCCAGCATCTTCAAGAGCAGAGTGGTTTCCTCCTGAACACAAGAGCTGCCCACTGCCCAGAGGGAAGCAGAGAGAGCTCCACTCTGTTACACCAGTGGCAAAGCACCAGCTCAGTGGGTTTAATGCTTTGGATTTTTAAACCTGCAGTGGGAATAGGAGGCTTTAATGCCATGGCTGGATGTGCTCTGCAGGACTTAGTGAAGAAGGTTATGTTCCGCTGCCCCAAAACACTCCTGCTCATCCTGCTTCTTCCTGCAGCCCAGATGCAGAATGCAACAAGCTCCTGAACCTGAAACTTCAGTTTCCTGTCCTCAAACTGAAAGGCTCACCAGAAGTTGCAAAGAGCTGTAGGAAGAGGAATGTAATGAAGCCAAGACAGGGATGACTCAGGACACTTGGGCATTTCTCTTCATCTGACATCAACAAGCCTGTTCTGCTAAGGAACTATTGTCAAGGCAGTGCCAATGGCATTGCCAACACAGAAGAATTCCTGGTTCTTCAAGAGGATCTTGGCTTCCCCTGAGGCTTGGGTAAAACCTTTGCTGATTTTAAGAGGCTGACAATTTTTGCCACACTTTTCTGCCTTGGGGACTCTGCTGTTACAGGCACATCATATCATGGCCTTTCATCCCAAGCCAGGAACACTGCAAAAATGACTTCACGGGTGGGATGCCCAGATCTTCTCATTCCCTACCACCTTTCAACTCAGTGCTTCTACTGTAGTCACTGTAGGCTCCCATCATCTGCAGAGGAAGGAAGAAGGAAGCTCTGGAGGAAAACCTGGTGCTCCAAAGCTCTAACTCGGACATCGAGAGATGGGAGGAGCCTGGACCTGCACCCTGACCCTAGAAACTGCAATTCTAAAAAGCCTCAAGACAAACATTTAAAACTTTAACCTGCAACACGGACAGCAACAGGCCCAAAAGTTGGCCTAATGGAGATAAGCTGATTTTTTTTATCTTTTCATACATGCAGAGCACTTATTGATGCTGCCTGGACAGGGGTGCAGAAGGTGAACTCAGCAGAGACCTCCTCACAGCTCCCACACCTTGGTAATGGTTCCAGCCCCGCAGGACACACAGAGGATTCCCATCTCAGATTGCACAGGGCAAACTTTTAACTTACACATCATTGGTTTTCTTCTTTGCTGCTTCCCAGCAGAAAATTCCCTCCCCTGACTCTTGTGCACGAAGCTTATTTGCAGTCTGTGGTGAAGATTTGCTCTGATTTGTTTCTTAACAGCAACTGTGCAACAGGAAGCCCAGATCTTAATACAGATCCAAGAGCTGTTGTCAAGTGGCAAAGCAAGTATTTTTGATAAGGTCATGGTCTCATTTGTGCTGTTAACCATAGCCAAGACAATTAGAAATGGAAGAACATAAATAATTTAGATTGTGTTTTCCTTTGTTCATCTTACTTTGATTGATTTATGATTTTTAAAGAGAAAGGCCACTATTTCCAAAGGCATCTTTGGAATCAGGCACTAAATTCCCAGTGGGATCTGGTTCCCAGTCCTTTTCAGCCCTTGTTTCTAACATGGATTATGCATTTTACTTGAGCTTTTGCATCCAGGCACTCTGTGCCCACCGTGGTGGTAAAATCCTTCTATATGCTGCTACCATAAAGAATTGTTAAAGTTGAGTAGGAATCACTCTTTCCTGTGACTTCTCTTTCGATTTGAGGGAAGCCAGTCTGCAATTACTTCAGTAGTTAATTTTTTTTTACCTTACAATACGTTGTAAATCACGGGCTTAAACTACTAAGAGGCAGTTCTCTTAAACATATGGCTTCCCTTTGCAGAAAGCTCAAAGCATCTCATCGTTAACCAACAGTGCTTTCCGCCAGCTGAATTTGGTACCACCACTTAGAAAACAAAGGGGTTCCCAGCCAGCCAATCCTCTCTATTCCAGGTCATCCAGAAGCATCCTCCCCTCCTATTCTCACTCAATTTTCCACCAAAATAAAGCAAGTGTCAGTCTCCCCTTTACCAGTGTCGGGTGTAACAAAGAGCAGAGCTCAGGCTATTGGTAACTGCGTTTGCCTCACGTCACCAATTAGCCAAGGGGAAGAAGATGCAGAACAGAAGCCAGTTTTGAGGCACGCTGCAGTGAGGCTTTTTCACCAGTGCAATCGGAAATCTCATCAAAAACGAATTAAAATTAAAGAAAAACGAGAGAAAATAAAAGCAGAGAATTTAAAGAATTGTTTAAATTCAATGAAACCAACCGTGTCCTATATGTGATGTTTTCATGGATGGATATTGGCAAGATTATTTACAAATATATATTTTTTTTGAGCAGCAGGTGCACAACATACAGACGGAGACATGGTTTTCGCATTGTATGTTGATTGGATGACGTGATTCAGCAGGTAGATAAGGAAAATAAAGAACAAAACAGGAAACAAAAGAGAAAATGAGTAATCAGGACAAGCAAAAAAGGAAACTCTGAAAATTTCACTGGAAAAAAACTGTTGGGCTTTGGGGGGGAGGGGTGTGTTATTTTATGACAGTTATATAAATAAAAAAATGCTTCAAACCAAAACAGATTCTGAGATCCTAAAGATAACACAGACAGTGCAGTAAGTATTTGCATTTCATTTTGTAATGCAAATCGGGAGACAATTCACAAACACTTCTCAGTATGTTTTTTGTATTTCCAGGCATAGAAAAGGATGTCAGTTTGCCATAGACCCATGTGGCCTCCCGAGGCCGGCTGTGTCCCCAAAGACACCTTCTCCTTAATGCCACATATTTTACCTCAGTTACTGAGAGGGTAAAAAACTGACATAGGTGGTTTTGCCTAAGGAAATAAAAAAAATATATATATATTCCACTGCATTCACAAAGTAAATTACATGTGACGTGACTAGAAAATGAAAATAAAACAATTAATCAACACGTTTCTTTTCCTTTTATCTTTACTTTTCAGTGAGTTAGAAGTACCAATGCAGCAAGGCTGGTGGAAGCCAAGGCTCTCAAGATGAGACCACCCAGGTGAGCAGGTTTATTTACCTTGGAGAACACGTAGCTGGAAAATACAGGCATGGAGAAAAGTGGTGCTCCTACAGCTATTTATGAGCCTGATCTTAAAGTCCTACCCAGAAAGTGTCCCTTCTCCACAGGGAGCTGAAAGGCTTCTCGGGTGGCTCTTAGAGACTGACAGTGGAGTTGAGGTGGTACCTGTCACCTGGGCTTGTCAGCCTGAGAAACCATCCTGAGTGAAAGGGCAGTAACAGGGCTGAGCACACAGGGGAGGACTAAGGGGGGGCTGCTCCCCAGCTAACCCCACTGCTGCCCACCAGCTGAGGAGAGGCTGGAGCTGAGGAAAGCAAACAGAGGCCAACTTCTCTTGGGGACACAGCTCTGAGTCACGGTGAGAAAAGACCTGCTCTCCACTTTGGAGACCCTCAACTCCGCAACAGGGTGCGGAGAGCTGCTGCACCCCCGGGCACGTACTGAGCCAGAGAGCTGAAGTGGGTTCAGCATCAGCTACGGCATTGTGTGCATGGTGGATGTTCATGGTGCATGTTCATGGTGCATGTTCATCCTGATTCTGCCCTACCTGGAAATAGAAAGGGCAAAGAGTAGTTGGGCAGAGGCAGTGGGATTAAAGACTCGAGGCCGTATGCTTGACGTGGGAAAGGCTGAAAGCCCTGGGGTTTTTAAGTCTGGAGAGGAGAAGACTGAGAGGGGTTCTAATGAATGACTATAAATACAGGAGGGCTGGGCCTCAGGAAGGCAGGGACAACCTCTTTTCATTTGTGCCCACTGATAGGATGAGGGGCAATGGATTCAAGCTCGAGCATAGGAAGTTCTACCTCAACATGAGGAAGAACTTCCTGAGTGTAAGGGTTACAGAGCCCGGAACAGACTCCCCAGAGAGGCTGTGGATTCTCCTCTGGAGACTTTCAAGACCCACCTGGATG
>VWZY01001481.1:124545-146100 GCA_013399075.1 Chloroceryle aenea
GGAAGGGACCTCCAAAGGTCATCCAGTCCAACCCCCCTGCAATAAGCAGGGACATCTCCAGCTAGGTCAGGCTGCTCAGAGCCTCATCCAGCCTGGCCTTGAATGTCTCCAGGGATGGGGCCTCCACCACCTCTCCAGGCAACCTGTTCCAGTGCTCCACCACCCTCGGATTAAAGAGCTTTCTCCTACTGTCTGAGCTAAACCTGCCCTTTGCTACCTTAAAGCCCTTACTCCTTGTCCTGTCAAATTCCTTTACAAATGTCATCTTTGGGCCACCACTGCAACCTCCCTCTCAGGTAAAGAAGCAGCAGTTCCAAGACCTGTGCATCACTGTCACCTTCAAGCAAGACTAAGCTCCTAATGCCTCCTCAACAAGCTGTGCATGATGCCTTTGAACTCACAGCCCATCACCCCTGTCTGAGGCTGAGGGATGGATGTGGGAGGCTTAAGGAAGCCTGCTCTGGTGGCTACAAAATCTTCTCTGTACAGATGGGTGTGTGGCAGAAGGGTGGAGAGAGCAGAGAGGAGCTGGATGAAAGAAGTTTTGAAAAACAAGCCTAGAAAGAAAGTGGGGGGACCTCTGAGCTCTGCCTGCCTGCAGGGGAAAGGAGGTGGAAAGGAGATGTGAGGGCTACAGAGAAATGCTGCAGAAAAGGGAGATTTAGAGTGAGCAGAGCTCAAATAGGTCAGTTGCCTGAGACAGAAGACCAAGAGGTCAGGGACTGGAGTGGGACTGGGGGAGGTATGGCTTTCATATTAACAACGTGTTTGTGGGCAACTTTGAATAAGACACACTGCCAGGGAATGCTGTTGAACTACATCAGAAAGTCCTCTCTAAGGTTTGACTCAATGGATCCAGATACAAATAGACCAAAAGCCTCTCCATTGACTCCTGGGAGGATAATGGAAAGGTGTGCAGGTGCCGGAGAGCTTAACCAGACTGGAGTTCACTGACTGTCTTTAGAGATAATCCATATGACTCTCCAAAGGCATCCCCAAAGCACTGCTGGCTTTGAGGCTTTGATGAAATCAAAGACATTACTGCTGAGTGGAAGGGTGATGCCATCACTCCAGCACCCCTGAGGTTACAGCACCAGTGTCTGTCAGCTCACACGGGGTCATTGGGGAGCACATCGAGTCTCCAGCCCAAAGAGAGGAGGGGAGTGAGAAACCTCTGCCTAACCACTAACTCCCCACCCTTCATGGCTGGCCAGCAAGGCCAAGGGACAGCGGCTGCTTCCGAAAAGCTGGGGGCGTGAGTAAGCACCCCCAGACACGCTGTCTCTTTGTCTTAGATTCAGCAACGTGTTGCAGCCCAAACTGATCAGTCTGTAGCCAATTCCCCGGGTGTCAGGCACCCTCACTGAGGCTGAGCCACCCTCGTGGGAGCTGAAGGGAGAGAAAATGACCTGTTAACCAAGTATGTACTGTTACCTGGCAAGCAGGGAATGGGCAGCACTGATGGCTGCTCTCTGCCTGCAAAACAGCCATACAAAGGAGGATTTTAATAAGAGGCTTGATGTCATGGAAAGGACACATTCATGAAGGAGAAGATACCAATACCCCCTCTATTCTGCTTTGGTGAGAGTGCACTGCACAGGAGAGACAGGGACCGGCTGGAGTGGGGCCAGAGGAGCCCCAGCAATGCTGGGAGGGCTGGAACCCCTCTGCTGGGAGACCTGGGGGGGTTCAGCCTGGAGAGGAGAAGGCTCCATCTGGGGAGACCTTCTGGTGGCCTTTCAGGGCTTCAGGGGTCCTGCCAGAAAGATGGGGACAGACTTTAGAGCAGGGCCTGTTGGAACAGGACAAGGGGTGATGGTTTAAACTAAAAGAAGGGGATTTAGACTGGAGAGAAGGAAGAAATTTTTGACACTGAGGGTGGTGGGAGCCTGGCCCAGGCTGCCCAGAGAGGTGGTGGCTGCCCCATCCCTGGCACCACTGCAGGGGAGGTGGCCGGGGCTCTGAGCACCCTGCTCTGGTTGCAGATGGCCCTGCTCCCTCCAGGGGGGTTGCACCAGATGACCTTGAACGGTCCTTCTCACCCAAAACATTCTATAGATTATGAATCTCAAAAAGACCACAGGCTGCCTTACCACATGCTGTGGTTTACTGGCTGCACTGATTCCTCCCCATAGAAATGGCCAAAGGAGAGGTGGGAGAGAGGTGTCAGTCTCTGTGGCTGACTCACAAAGGTTTTCACAGGTTTTCAAACCAAGACCAAAGTTTAGGTGCCTGAGTGTAGCAAGAAAGCATGTCCCATGGCAGAGGGATGGAGGCAAGCACCCAGTGAATCTCCTCAGCACTCAGAGAAGAGCTGGGCAGACCCTGTGATTGCCCTGAGTACCTTTACCTTGTCTCTGAGCTGTGCATTAAAAAAAAAAGGTAATCCAAAATCTAGGAGATAGGATTCACCAACTGTTAAATGAAACACCATTCATGCATGGAATAAAACTTGGGGGTTTTGTGCTTTTTTTTGTACCAAAGAGGTTAGGTAATGGTGTGTTTTCTTAGAAACAGTATTCTGGTCTTCACCACCTCCTGTAAAAGAAGTCTGGGGAGTACAGTTCTTAGCACACACAAAACAGTTCTATAAGCAAATCCTGGGGACTGAGAAGAGACATTCTGGTAAAATTCAGATTCATCACACACAGCTACAGCATCATCAGCTAAAACATGCATTGGGAGAGGAACAGTTTATAAATTGGATAACTTTGGGCAGACAAGGCTTCGGTTATGACATTTGCTACCCTTATGGAAAAATCCTCTAGAATTTAACAGCACGGTTCTATACTTCATGTCATCTCATCAGCAGGGAGACAACAGCATCATGGGGCTGGCCAACAAATCCTATGGCAATGTTTTGTTTCTTTGTTTTAATCATTGCCCCACAAAGCTTTTGCGGGCATCACAGAAATACACCGCGGACCCCAATCCAGACTGTGCAGGCTGATGAGTTTCTGGCCGGTTTCCCATTCCCATCACCTCTCCCTTTCTCACTCCCCCCATTGCCTTCACTCTTCCCCACAACCGTGATCGGGCAGGAGCCCCAGGGGACAAGCACACGTGTGCGTGTACCCTCAAAGCATCTCACACTACAAACCAGCAGCCAGTGACAGAATCCGTCTGATCTTTTCCCTCTCTTAAATTCAACAGGATTTTTCCATTAATAAGCAAAAATGGCTCGGGGTTGGAGCTGTTTGCTGAACAAGAGAGAGAGATTGCTGCTCCCTGGCAGAGTCCCCAGTGCTGTCGCTCTCATCACAGCGCGTGGCGTGAAAGTCTCTGGGGCAGAGAGCCCCGCTCATCTCCAGGGGAAGAGCAGAGCTGATGGGAACAGGCTGCCAGGGCACCCGGGGACATCATCACCCGGTGAGTCCCAGAGGCAGCTCTAGGGGAGGAGGCTGGTGGGGAGAAGGTGCAATGGTCTTGACAGGGTACAGCTGTGTTGGGAAATGAAGCAAATTGAGCCAACTGTACTTACCGCAATCTCTGTTACTAAAATATCAGTAATACTTCCCAACACTGTTACAAAGTCAAAGACATTCCAGGCATCTCGGAAATAATTCTGCCAAAGGAAAACACAAGGGGGATAGAGGGATCCCAGGGTTATTGATGTGAGTTTGTTTGTTTTTATTCATAACACAGGCTTCTTGTTGTTGTTTTTAAATGTGTGTCATGAATTACAAGCTTTTCATGTAGAGAGGATAGGGATGAAAGTAAAGGAGGAAGGCACATACCAGCACACCAAAGGCAATGATCTTCAGCACACATTCCATTGAAAACATGGATGTAAACACAATATTCAGGCATTTCAACATTTCTTCATATGCTTCCGGAGCATCATAGAACTAAACCAGGATGGGAGAAAGGCCGTTACTCAAGATCACTTACAGAATAAACCCCTTCCCAGCTGACTTGCTTGACTGCAAGACTCTTGCCTGTTCTAGTGCCAGGTTTTGTGCTCACTTTAAGACAGACAAGGGGTTGCAGCATGGTAGTTGATGCCACTGCACGAAGCTCACCGTTACCTGCCTGCTGTCTGACTGGGGTAGCTGGGGATACACCCAGGGTGGGGGGAGGGTTGCTGGGATATATATCCCATAAACAGAGCACGGACTGGGAGGGAGGAGGGGCATTTTCAAAACCAGAAGGCAAGTGCACAACTGTTTCTTTCCAGCAGACCCTTAGAACACAGTGACCCCTTGCTTGTGAGGATCTTCTAAGCTCAGCAAGGGATAGGATGGGAGATCATCCACAACATCCAGCCGCCTGCATCTCCTCCTCTTAGGCAGTGTGATTAATTTCCCAGAAGCTTGACACTGCTCCAAATCTGAGTAATTTCCTTGGGATGGCTGCATGCTGAGCAGCCCCAAGAAGCAACCCTTCTCTGCAGCAAGAAGCCCAGGTTGAGCTGGGAGCTCCAGACCTGCAGAGGGCAGTTCCCATCCCACTGGCCGTACACTGAAGGGGTTGCAAACCAAACCAGTGCTGTGCCAGGAAATCCCATTCTCACTCTCTCATCACAACTAAACCACCTCCCTTTGGGGACTGAAGGAATCCCACAAGGTGTCTAAAAAGGACATCAGGCAGATGAGAAGTGGCAGTTGCTCCTGCCAATCCTCCCCAGCTCTCAGGTCAAGAGTACAAAGCCTCAGCACCATCACCTCATTCGCTAGCCCAAAATTGCAACAATTCAGTAAGATCCCACTAACCTTCATCATCAGCACAATGGTATTGAGCGCAATCATGACCATGATAAAATACTCAAAGGGAGGGGACACCACAAATTTCCACATCTTGTACTGAAAAGATTGCTTGTTCTGAGGCATGTAGCGGGTCAGTGGCTTGGCACTTATGGCGAAGTCTATGCAGGCCCTCTACAAAACAAAAATGGGATGAAAAGAATACACACACCAAGGAAAAAAAGGGCTGGCAGTCTCTGTCACTTGGGATATTGTCGGGAGAGTGGGCGGAGCATTTAGAGGAGGGTGGTATTTCTAAGTGCTTGTTGCACACAATACGAGTGCCGACCACCTCTGTAAAATGCAGCTCAGGATCCCCAGATGATAATCACTTTTGGACACTCGCTGGAATATTAAACCCCAGCAAAAGTCCCATGGCCCCCTGAAATCCCAGGAGACAGCCACCCAGCCCACCTCCCGGGAGGTCCCAATCCCTTCCCATGGAGGAAAGGGTGTTATAAATCCATAGGCTCCCTTCAGAAAACACTCTGCCAAGTCCTCCTGTTATGTAGCTGCAGCAACTGGAGGATTGGTAAAGATGTTATCTGTGTTTCTAAAAAGAAAAGTATTGTGAAACCCAGGTATGTTCTCACACACAGCAAAACCCGTCCAGCTAATAACACTTCATAAAATGTGAACTGAACTCAAGCAATAAATCGTCCAACAAATATTGCTGGGTGAACTCTCCAAGACCCCCCTTAGTTGGCTATTTCTAGTTCACATTATTATGAGTATAAAACTGCATTAAAAATTGCTTTCTACCCACTAGAAGTCTTCATTCCAGAGCATTTTCTCATCTTGGATTTAGACAAGAACACAAAGTCTTAAGTTAGTGCAAAAATATTTTCTGCACGATTGAAAAATAATGTGGGTAAAGCATCTCTAAATCTCCTGCTTTATTTTGGACTTTTGGTTCATATAGACATACAATGCACTAATTAAGGATTGCTTTAAAAGTCATCTCTTTTCATCAAAAATCAGGTTCCAGTTTCAAAATAAACGAAAAGAGATGGCTCCACACACAACAGGTCATTGAGGCTGTGAGACCCCAGACCAAGGGTGTTGCAGATGCTAAAAATCTGGGTGGGTTCAGTAGGAAACTGGTTACATTCATGGAAGAAAGACACAGATGCCACTAACTAAAGAAAAAGCACATCCAACTCAGGAGCTTCCTGAGCTGAAAACAATGTCATTTGTTAACAAAAGCCTCATATGAGCTTGCCCTGGTCTTACACTCTTCCCGAAGCATCGACTTTTGGCTGCTCTCGGGAGGATTTCATCTCTGCCAGGCAGAGAAGCAGCCTGGTGAGAGGGGTGTTCCTTTGGGGAGCCGCAGTAATTGTAGTTCAGTTTAATTTCTGATGACTGGCCTCTAAAAGGCCAAAGATTTCTGTCTCCTTTCACACCTCCATGCTTGAGCTAACATGCAAGTCTATCTTCACTTGGAAGCAGAGGTGTGATCCACTGGGACGTGTGACAGTGCTTTACTAACATGAAGCATTCGGGGGCTCTCCCTGGTTTTGTTTTAATGCAAAAGCTGAAGGAGTCTGTAATTTGTTTGATGTCTACACCACACCCCCTCCATATCTACCCTAAAGTCCCTGCCAGGCCTGGGAGGGACCAGGAGAGGGCTTCCACTGGTATCAAGGTGCTCTGAGCCCCCAGGTGCTAAGTCCAGATTCAGAAGACATGGGTACCTCGTTTTTCTCGAGGCTGCACTCAGACATCACTTTATCTCCTTGCTCTTGGAAGGTGATGATGATTAACGCCACAAAGATGTTCACAAAGAAAAAAGGGAAGACAACAAAATACACCACGTAAAAGATAGACATTTCCATTCGGTAGCCAGGGCTGGGACCCTGTTCCTCGTAGGTAGCATCCACCGAGTGCTTCAGCACACTGCAATCAAGTGCAAAGAGAGAGAGGAAAAGTCAATGAAATCAGTGTGAAGCACCAACGACACCCTGGATACTCACTCACCAACCTTCACTCACAGGGAGGGTTTCCCACATATGCTCAGGTCAAACTCATTCCCATCTCCATGGCTGGGAAGCAGTTTTCCTTGAGGATATTTCTAGGGAAACCCTTTCACCATTCTGTAGAATGATGGAGATTTGCTACATACAGATCCACATATCCCCGTGGGGGAGAGGATACAGTTAGGTCTGGCTTCTCTTCTCTGGTCAACAGGGATGAAGTAAGGGTGGCAAAAGAAAGGCGTTGATGATCTCCAAGTAGGGGAACACAGTGAGGGACTGGAGAAGGGAGACCGATGCTGTATGTTCTATTCTTTGTTTTATGAATAGCTGAACATGGAGGACTGGCAAAGCCTGCCATGGAGAAACCCTGACCATGAATTGTCCTCCACGAATCCCAGCAGAAAAGTGTGCCAAAATAAAGTCATATGCTGAACAGTAAATGTCTCTTTGGAGCTGTGATACCCAGGATACTTTCAGCATAGTCACAATACTTTTTCCCCTCGTTTTCTTACATTCCCATTATCAATTTTACACCTAAGAAAGGCGTGCAAGTCCAAAAGACCGGAGCAAACAAGCTCTTAAGTACTGAAAACTGCCCAAGCAGCTCTGGGCAAGCTCAAAAGAACACGGAGAAAAGTGCAGAGCCCTGCCTGCTGATTCACCCAATAACCACACAAAGGAAAGTAAAAGCTTAGCTGAGAAAAGACTATTCTTATTCCACAGGTCACCTGTCATTTCCGTGTCCCTCAGAGCTGTGGAAAGCTGCCATTACCTCAGCGACCACTGACCCTGCCAGTCCCACGTACTCACGTTGGCCACCCTTCGCCGGTGGAGACGGTGAAGAGCGTGAGCAGAGCCCAGAGCACGTTGTCGTAGTGGAACTCGTATTTTTTCCATTCCCTGGGCTGTGCCTCCACCTCATTCTTTTCATAATCGAGGTACTGACCCCTAAGAAAAACAGAGAGCCAAACCAAATGAGAGAATTAAACCAAATCAACCATTCTGTGTGACTCACCGAGGAGCATCAAGAAGCCCCGGTAGCAGAGTCTGTTCTGTGTATTGAAGAGAAATAAAGAGCCATCCTCCACCTCTGTTACAGAAATAAAGGCCATTTTTCCAGACATTTTGAGACGTGGGAACTGGACCAGAGGTCTAGAAATGAAATTGTAATCAGGGCATTCATTTATTTGGCAAAGCTGGCAATTAATAACATGCTGGCCCCCAAATTGTCTGGCCCCACAGAAGACTGTGCTACTCGATGGGGAAAAGTCTCTGGGTCCTACTTCAGGGTTGGACCTAATTTCTAAACTCAGTCCTGTTTTGAGGGGCTGAGGGACCTGGCATCTGGAGATTTCCCCTCCAAGTGACATGATTTTAGCATTTCACATTTCTTTCTGTGATGTGTCTGCTGTAGCGTGAGGAGGGACAGCAGCGATGGCCCCACGGCTCCTGTGTGCACACAGCCCCAGGAGGACGGTGGCAGGAGAAGGGTGACTTGGGCAGAGCTGGACAGTTCTGAGGTTTGGGTTTGGGTGCCAAGACAAAAGGCAAGTGAGGAAGAGGCACACTGTGGTAAGTAAAGCACTTTGGCAGTCAGCTGCAAAGGACAAAGCAAGACAGGGGTTTTAAGATGCTCAAATACTGGCCCCTTTTCCAGGTAATTAGGAGCTCTTGAACTTCCTACCAACTCACTTCTGATTATTTACTCATCATGTTTTTCTAATTCATATGAGCCCTAAGAACGGAGGCAACAGGTAGAAAAAGGAGCCACTCCATCCCTTCAAAAAGCTTTAAAATCACATCTAGCCCTCCCTGGGGAAAGGAGCCTCCTTCCCTCTATCATTAAGCACTTGATAGAATCATGGAACCATAGAATGGTTTGGGTTGGAAGGGACCTTAAAGATCATCCAGTTCTAACCCCCTGACCATGGGCAGGGACACTTCCCACTGGAGCAGGTTGCTCAAAGCTCCATCCATCCTGGTCTTGAACACACCTGCTGTTGGGGCATCTACAGTCTCCCTGAGCAATGTGTTCTGGTGTCTCCATCGAGTATATCCATTGAGTGCATCCATTATCCATTTGGGTAAACACTTGCCAGATCCAGGCCAGGAACAAAGGAGTTAGTAAAATAGCAAAAAGGAAAATTCACCTCCAGGGTAGTTGTGCTGAAGCATTGCTCTGACTTACAGGAGACTCATCAAAGCTCAGCAGATACCCAACTGATGCAGCTTTGGGACTGCCAAAGGAGTTGTTGCCGCTGCTGGAGTAAAGTTGAGCTCCCCCCACCAGCTTCTGCCCCTGGCCATACCTGCAGTCCTTCTCCAGCTCCTTTGACTCATCTGTGCAGTAGAAGAATCTGCCTTTGAAGAGCTGCACAGCAATGACAGCAAAAATGAACATGAAGAGCATGTAAACGATGAGGATATTGAGGACATTCTTCAGGGAATTCACCACACAGTCAAAGACAGCCTGGGGATGAAGGAGAACAAGATGAAGGGGTTGAAAGAAACGCAGCTAACATCTGGCATCTAACTACACTTGGGAGTAATTACCCAACCTACAACCCATGAATGGTTCCATGGACTTGCACACTAAGTGTTTGACCAAGAGTCATGCTCCAGTGGTGAGAAATCATGTCAGCTTCCTAAATTCCCTGCTACCTCAGCGAGTTTGGCTGTGCCACTGGATTACCTGGTGCCAACCATAACATTTATAGAGACAACTGCAGCTCATCCAGATAAATATTAGTTCTAAGCAAAAGTTTCTCTGCCAAATGATGAAATGAAAAACATACTTGGGTTTAATTTACTCTCAACGGTTAGGTAAAACCTCATCAGATAGGTTACTTGTTGACCATTATTTGAACTGTCTGAATAATAAGGAAAATAGACCAGAAACAAACCAAAATGTTTTGAATGGTACTTCACCTAATGAATATTTTTCTAACGATCTGTCTATCAAAATTAAGTGTGACTAATCTAGTCAGCATATGTTACTTCTGAACTCCCTGCAAAGAACTTCTCCAATCCATGTGTTATTTGGCTATTAGTCACCGATTCATTGTTACAAGTAATTTGAGGTTTAATTTTAGGCTGAGAGTTGGTCACAATAATAGAAACGGAGCAGCCTTACTGCCCAAGTGTGGGGTTTGCACAAAACTGTTCCTGCCTCTCTGAATGGCAGGGAATAGTTCACAAAATTACACTCCTGATGCAACACAGAAATTCTGAATTAAAACACTGGAAATATCTTTAATCAGCCCACAGATCTTGCTGATTGTCACATACAATATCATATCCAGGAAAAAAAAACAACACAAAATTAAAGTATTTAGAAGACAAACCCTATGAATTTGGCTTCTGCTTCACAAAGATTTCTGAGTACTCTTTTAGCAGTAAAATTACTCTGTCAAATGGCCTGAAAACAAGGAAGACATTCAATAAAAAGCAAGAGGCATCCTGCTGAAGGACTGAGCTACGGTGCCTATTTCATGACCTAGGAGCTGGACATTTCAAATTGCTAAACAAATAAACAAACACCATTTTGGACATTCTTCCACAGCACTTTTCCTTCTCTCTTGAGGTGAATCTTGCATGAATAAAAATGTATAAAATTCAAATTATTGAAGCATGAATTGTGGGTAAGGATAAAAGCAAATCTATCTAACAGCTGACTCTGCTGCCTCAGAAGAGGAATCGTCAGATGCAGTTTCCTCGTTGCAGAAGCACCCATCGTTTTCCCCCCACCTCTCACAGAAAAGAGCCTGCAGGCAGCGATGCCCCATGAAGACGGTCAACAAAAGGTATCCAAGAGTTCCCCAGACTGAGAAATTATTAAATTCTCTAACTCTTTCCATTCTCTGCTTCCAGGGGCTGGCTGTGTCTGAAAGGCTTCGTCAGATGGTGGTGAGTAAGTCACCACAGCCCATTATGTTGATTTTACTTTGTGACTTCGTATTCTAGAGATGAAAGGGCATAGCTATAAAACCCTGCGCTGTGGATTCGTTAATAGAAAAGGTGAAGAGATTAGAAGCCCTCACACAGCAAAAGACATTTCTCTTTAGACAGACTGTGCAAAAGCTTGCAATATTCAGGCTACATTCTCTAGGGAAAATCCAACATTCCAAACCTTATCCTTCTCCTTTATCATTTCTAAGAGCATCACACTTACAAACTGTAATTTAATTTATTTGCTTTTTTCTTTTCCTTTCTTTTTTTCTTAAATAGAAACTATATTTTAACACAAATTCACCATAATTCATAATATTGCACACAATGTTTGCAAAAGAAACAAGTGTTTGACATTTGCTAAACATCTGCAGGGCTATTTTTAGAAACCTGGCAAGGAGATTAATTGCCATGAAATAAAAGGAACAGAAATAACTTAAATTAAGTTTAGTCCATTGGCTTCCACTTGGATCAGTTGCAAACCTCCAGCGAATAGACAGATTTGTAGTTCTTCTCTAACCTTTAGTTTTGGCAGGCGTTTAATGGTCTTCAGCGGCCTCAGGACCCGCAGGACTCGCAGTGACTTGATGGTGTTGATGTCCTTGCCCTTGGTTCCTCTGCAAGGGATAAAAGGCACAAGAAGAACAGAGGGAATCCTTTGATCCTCAGGTCACTAACTAGGACATCTACAGGTACCCAGCGTGGTTTCAGTTGTGGAATTGAGCTTTGGGTTGGTTTTTATACAGGTGTTGGGTGCCATCCTCACCACGGATGCAGACAGACTAGGGAGGGCTGCAGGTGAATGCCCAGTGTGAACCACGGTAATCATTGCCCAGGAGAAAGGCTGCGGGCAGGACAGGGTCCTTGTGGTTGGTGTTCAGCTACATGTGCTCACCAGCCTTGGTTTGCTTCCCAACTACTCACCAAGCATCACCCAGGCACTGGTGATCCCTCCTGCCCCTATTCCCCACCCAGGCACTGGTCAAAGCCAGGGCAGCAGCACACACCCTGGCTGCAGCCTCCAGGAGAGGAGGCTCATTCATCCCAACCCCCAGGCAGGAGCAGTGAGAAGGGGACACTTGGCTCTCTTTCCTCCCAGGCACCTGGGTGAGAGGGGAGGATGTTTTTCTGTGTGCTTCTTGGACTTGCCTGACAGGGACATCGTGTCTAGACAAACAGACAGTGACCAGAAGGAACTGGAGCCTTCATGGTGAGGGACAGAGATCTCCTGGGGACCAGAGCCACTCCGTGTCCTCATCCTCAACTCTGTCTTGGAAGACATGCTACCAAACCCATGCAGGAACATGTAATATTATGGCATATTACATGCCTGGAACAGTGCTAGGGCAGCTTCCCACTGAGGCATGCAGGTGCTGTAGGTCACATCGTGGGTTTAGTGTCAGTTAAAACTGAGTGCAAGACTCGAGACCATTCCTCTTGCTACCATTAAGAGGATTTTAGGGGAAGGGCACAGTTCATTTCCTCGTGCACTTCCAAAATAAATAAATAAATAATCACCCCCCCACGGTTACACCTCTTCCAACCCAACAGCAAAACAAAGACATTCCCCTTCATTTCATATGACGTGACAAATGGGATGAGAATCTTTAACGGAGTTTTATTCATGACTGTAGGTTTGGGTCTGAGACTGTACTGAAGGAACACAGGTGTGAATGGATAACATGTCAAACAGATGCTGAAACTCCTGGTCTATGCTCTTCCAGTTTGCTAAAGGTTTCTCTTCTCCAACAGGAAAACAACAGAAATACAAGAAACCTGAGAGACTCACAAGAGGTAGGAGAAGAAAGTGGACCACAAAGCTTCCCCCACCCCACTAGCAGCCAGCCCTGGGCTCAGTGCTGAAGAGAGCACTGAGAGAGGAGGAAACCACCCGGATTCATAGCTGCCTGACCTTGCTCAGCCTTGAAAGGTGTCTTTTTGCAATCTGCCTGCTTCTACAGGATAAATAACTCACTCCTAACACTGTACTACTCAGTGCTAACACTGGACTGGAATCTGCAACCAGCAGCACACATTCCTGTCTCATCTCCGGTCTCCTTCTCCAGTTGCCACTCACTGCATTTGTCCTGAAATGCAAGCAGTGAGACAGAAGGAATTTTGGGAGGTCTGTGGATTGTATTTCTATGACTTATAAATCAAACTCAAGTTGTCTTTGCACAGGATTTCATAGAAATGGAGGAGAAGGGAGATGGGATAGACCGTTTACCTGTCCTCTCCCTGTCTTGTCTTTCAGGGCTGCTTTAGGGCCATTGCCACCAGCCACAGACAGATCCTGACTGCTGGCATGGCTGGAATTCCAGGTGATAGAGTTAATACCCACACAGTTACAGGGCCGCTTGAATGTCACAAAGTAACTATTACGTATTTAAAAGAAATATGTTTTGAGTCTCATTAGACACCCCTTAGTCTGGTCACTATGAAGCAGATTCTGCCAGCAAAGCTTTTCCTGGCTTTCTCTTCAGGTTTCAGCAGAACTGAAGAGCTGGCCCACATTTGGCTTTGCCTACTTGCTTCCAAATCACCAACTCCTAGTGAGCAATGATCCTGTCATGGTCACTGCAGCCTTCTCCTTGTCATCATAGCCTCCAGCTGAGCCAGTTTAACTGGGGCTCATCTGCTCTCCAG
This sequence comes from Chloroceryle aenea, assembly GCA_013399075.1. Classification (NCBI taxonomy): domain Eukaryota; kingdom Metazoa; phylum Chordata; class Aves; order Coraciiformes; family Cerylidae; genus Chloroceryle; species Chloroceryle aenea. Next base: position 137,861 of record VWZY01001481.1, read on the forward strand.
GCAGCATTGGCTGATACTTAATGATGCCTTGGATGCAAACCAATTTGTTCAGCTCTTGAGGAGAACAATCAGTGGCAGAAGGGAAGCAGAAGGGCCAATAGGTTATTGGGAGGGAGAGATCACCCGGCTTGACCAGCCAGCCTGTCCCCATGCTGATGGTCACCCAGCACATGCCCATCACCTTGTCTGCCACTGCTGCTCCCTCCACCCTCTCCCCTCTGGAAGGCCGAACAAACCACTGGGGTCATTTGAGGTTTAACTAGATGAGGAATCCAGAGCAGAGAGGTTGAAGAATTAGGAGCAGAGAAAAGGAGGTGAGAGAAGAGTGAAGGTGAGAGGGTTTAGAGGCACGTGGTTGGGGCAGTAGGAGTGAAAAAAAGAGGGGTGCTATACCTCAGCCCAGAACTCTATTCAATTCTCAACCACTTGTGGTCACGTTCTTGGTTTGCAGATTAATGCACCCAGCCCGTTCAGCAGCACAGCCACTGGTAGGTACCCACTGAATGAATAAACCCCAACAATCCCCACCCGGGTTCAAACAGGATATTTCTGCAGGGTGTTTTCCAGCGCTCCTGGTTCCAGGGGATCTAAGCACCCACTCACTACGCTGCCATCCATTTGCACTACACAACAACTGTGCTAACAAGACCTCCTGGAAGGGGAGATCAAGACGAGATCACAGTCATTTCTCAGCTCTGAAGGGGCCAGCTCAGGTCACACGGGGCTGGCTCCAAGCCTGAAGCAAAAAAAAACCCAAACCAAACCCCATGGGCTTAATATTTCTAGGAAGGTTGAACAGACCTCCTGTGGACTAGTGAGTAGGTGAGGCAGTGCAAGTCCTTCCTCCCAGCCCTGTGAGAGAAGAAACTGTTTCTCCCTGATGTGGGGAGGTGTGGGGACGAGTGCCCTGAGAGCTTGGAGGTGAAGGGCAGACAGCTCCAGTCCTACAAAATTCTTTCTGCTTGAATGAAGGACACTAAGAAGGACTGATTCCCCCCCAGCCCACCTCCCTTTCAGGCACCTAAGCAAAACAGAGTGTGAACCAGTTAAACAGTAGTGAGATTTATGATCTAGATCACTAGAGAATCCTGAAAAATCATATTTATTTCTTGCCACGGTAAGGTTCCTGCTCTAGGAGAAAGCTTTTTCAACCAGCTGACATTCTGAACTGCATTTTAATTACATGGATCTTCTACAACTATTTCAGCCTGTCAAATAAAACCTCAAAGGTTGTTCTCGCTGGGCTTAAGAAGCCCATCCACCAATATTGGTTTTTACACCACTCTAATCCACAGCCATAGATGTCCCACAAAATACAAAGTCCAGGTGGAGCTAGGATTCAGTCTGCAGGTGTGCACAAGCACACAGCAAACCAGAGTATTTCTCACAACACTGTCCTGCTGTGGAAGGACAAGATCTTAGGTGACTGCAGAATAACTGCTGCAAACTTCAGAAGAACAAGCAGGATAAAGACAGACAGCGAGCAGAAGCCCAATGACTTAAAAAAATAAAAATAGAACATCACAAAGATAAAAAAGGCATTAGGTCAATTCTGGTTACTTAGACCAGTTCTGTTTTGTTGGATTTTTTTTTTTCCTGGAACAGTTTGCTGCTCATTTATTTAAAACATGAAAAGTATTTTAGAAGAACTTTGCATGGCCTTTTTTTTGTTGTTTTTTCATTTAATAAATAAAAGATCCTTTAAAAAATTAATAGTTCTTTAAAATGGAAGCTTCTTGTTTCTGTTGCTTCTGCCAGCAGCTCTGATTTCACATAACATGGGCCTCTTAGAGTCGTGTCATCAAATATTCAGTCGTGTGGAGTCACTGCCTGCTGCAATCGCCTGAAATCCCCAAGGCAGACCGTGAATTCCTCCACCAAGAGTAAATGGGTCACACAACTCTGCCCAAGCACAAAGCTGCCCTCTTCCAGGGTCTAAATGATCTGGTTTCCTAGACAGAAGAGAGAAACAAGCACCCAGTTTCCTGGACTGCATCAAAGACCTTTTCTTTGTGTTCTTTCCTTTGCATCTCTGGGTTATCTGCTGGGGAGGAGCCACCTGAGCTCCTGCCCTGCTGGGAACTGTGGCAGGAGATGATGCAGCTCTGCCTCCCCTCCATCCCCACGGCTGGAGCTGCTCTAGCAGGGGCCACCACACAAGTGCCAAGTCCTCCAAAGTGCGATTTTCTGTTACCTCTGTCTTTACAAATTGCCCCTTCCAACCTCTCAAAACACCCTCTACACATCAAAAGACTTCTCACCATGCCAGATGCTGACAACCTGAATTCCAGCTCAGTCACATTGCCCAGGCTGCACACAATGACTCCCAAAGCTTCCAGCACTCCTTGTGCAGTTTAGAGGCTCAGTCCTCCGAATGAGAATAAACCTGCTCCTTTAAACCCTAGTTATTAAGATTTTCCTGAACCACAACTCACACATTAACCATGTACCCACTAAATCATCCCCTCAAACCTTTTTTGGTACAAATAAATCTGCTTAGAATGGTTTCCAACTCTCTGTTCCATTTGGCTCTCTAGTCTGCTTCTCTCCTCTGCTTAAAGAAAATAAGGATGGATGAGGATTGGTAAGGGAAAATACATTTCTCTGAATAATGAGCGATACAGGGACGAAGGAGTCAATGCAATGGGTGTAACATGGTTGGTTTCCACGGTGGCAAGTGTGTGGACACAAGTTCGACAGGCATAACAGTGCAGCAAGAGACAGGAATAACATATTACCCCATGAAACTCCTAGAGAGAGATTCCAGCAAGAAGAAGACAAAGAAAGAGCAGAGTCAATGACAAACAGAAACATCAGGCTGTACAGTGCACCCCATGCACATAGAGGCACCTGCTGGCAGATGATCCCATCCCCGTCCCACACCCACCAGCTCAGTGCTCAGCCAGGGAGGAAGCAGCAGGTTGGCTGTAGAGCACCTTCCCACCTGCCCACGGTGCAGGGCAAAGAGCCCTTCAGCCTCCTCAGCTTCGGGAGGTGAGGACCTGGATTGCTTGGCAAATGCTGTTTGCTTTTCTGATGTGAAACCCTGAGCATCTCAGCCCCCTTTCTGTGGCTGCAAACGTGTAACTACAATCTCTCTGCTGCTGTTTGTCAGGGATTTCTATCGAGCGAGTACATTTTACACCGGGAGCTGGTAAATTTTGATGCCAAGTTTGCTAGTTTGCTCTAAGCTCCTCTACTTCTAATTCCCTAAAGACTAAACCGTGTCTGTCTGTGGCGTATTTATCGCTAGAAAAAGGTATTTCTCTTTGAAATACATTCCTAAATCAAAGCCATCGTTTCATTACCATCATCATCAGGATTATCACTGTTCCTAGCATCCTACTGGAGAACTTGATTTAATTTTTTTTTTTCTACTACAGTACAGCACAGAATAGCTTCTAAAGAGCTACAGGCAAGTAGACTGATAGCTGGTTTGAGAGGCTGTGATGGATTTTATGAACCCTGCAGCAGTGACTGATGCCATCTTGTATGCCTAAACAAACAGGGGCTGTTGCATTAGTCCAGGTGGAAGTGTGTCATGGAGCACTGCCTTTCCCTGCTTTTCAGTGACACGTCTGTTCAGCAACAAGATTCACATCCCCTTCAGTGAACATCAATAAGGTGAAGAATGTGCATGAATTAAAACCCACCCACCGTGTGGCAATTCTGTGTTCTTGCAAACAGAACCTGGTAATGGCCACATTAAATACAGTTTTACAGTGACACTGATGATAAGTGACAGGACTGGGGCATTTGTTAGTAAAAGCCCACTAACAAACCAACAAAACCAAACCGGTTTTGTCTCCTAAAGCTTGTTTTCTGGAGAATAAAAAAGCAGCAGGCTCGGTGTGTCCATCTGGTTTAACCAAGTGGGTTAAGCTGATGATGTGACTCTCTACCCAACTTTCACCTGAGCAGCCTGAGACTTGTTAGTGGTCAGGACTGGACTAGTGGGTACCGAGAGCAAGTCCTCTCCTGCAAGTGGCTGGATTTCCTACCCTCAGCTTAGACCAGAGATACTGAGTTATCCTCCGGAGTGAACGGCAGCACTCCCTGTCCACTGAAACACAGACACGGGGCAGAGGTTGCAGTCATCATAAAAATCACAGAAGAAAAATTTTCCCAAGTCTCAGAACCAGGTTTGCCTGGCTTTAATCTGGGAGACAGCAAAGGGCAGGGAGGATTTACACACTGGCTTTCTGTAAACCCCTGCTCAATACTCACTCAAAAAACATGTCAAATAGAAGCAGCTTGGGGCACATTTATGAAGCGCAGTCAGGGGATGCACAAGTCATTTATTTAGAGGCTGCTGAGGTGCTGTTTGATATTCATTGCCCAATGTGAGCAATAGAAGACTTGTGCACAAAAAGACTCGGAAAGATTAAAAATTATTCATTTTAATCCATTAAGTGTCCAAAAGAAAATCATGTTCAAAGAGGTGTTTTAAAGGCAAACCCTGATGCTTGTTCTCACAGCACATGGAGCTGCTCTAGCAGGGGGGGTTGGACTAGATGATCTTTCGAGGTCCCTTCCAACCCCTAGGATTCTGTGATTCTGTGATTCTGTTCTGAAGGGCTCACAAAAGGCCCCTTCTCCCAGTTTGCCTTGAAAGTTTGAATTCTTAATGGAAAAGGGAAATTCTCAGAGAACCACAGACTTGGGTAATAGTGTTTTGCAAACTAACACCTGTGACTATTGTTATTTTAATTCTATGCCTCTCTCCAACTCAGTCGAGCTCTGTTAACTTGCTAAACTTTTTTTTTTAGTTAAGTTTTTGGTTAACTCTGAGCAGTGCTGAAAGATGTTATACAAATACATTCCACACACAAGGGAACTAAGCTGGACACATGTCTGGTTGAGCTTAAAAAGCAGCCTGATTTGGGATGTCAGATTTTAGGTAAGACATTCACCAGCCCAGCAATTCCACCTCAAGACACCCTCATTTACAACAGAGGGCTCAGCTGCTCTGAAGAAATGAGTTCTAACAAACAGGGACAAAGTCTTTAAAGAGGGGAGGGCAGCATCCCTTTGAAAATTGTTATATTGGATATGAACTGATCAAGATCTACACAGTCCTTTGGTGTGGGATTGGGTGCAGAAAGCCCAGACCGCAATATCCCCGAGGGTCACTCCTCAACTGGCTCAAAAATCACACAACAATGGCAGTGTCATCTCCTTCTCTCCATCCACTCCGTGGCCAGATTAGCTGAGACTTTTTTTATCCAGCATTTTCTACGAAGAGTGGAAGATCTCAAATACAAATCTCACAGCCTTAAGGTGAAAGGAATTTTGAAACCCCAGAAAATGAAAAACTCCTGGGATATATTCCCAGGCAACCTTACCAGAAAGGTCCCAGTAACTTTTTGTGCTTCAGGGACACGAGAGTATTTTTATCAGCAGAGCACACAAGAGGAGCAATGGATGGGGCCATCTGCCTAAAAATTACTGTCAGTCCACAATATACAAGACATGCTTCTGCAGTTTCTTGACAAAGGTGAATGCTTTTCCTCATTAGCAAGTAAAACATTGATAATTTCTCTGCTTTCACTAATCATCATGTCAACAAACCCGTGAGTGGAGTTTGGGCATGGGCTGCTAAATGTTCCCTGGAATTACTCAAGGCTAATTTAGCAGAAGATTAAACTGGCCAAGTCCTGTAGCCTGTTTCCAGGTCATCTCCTAGAATTTTTGGGGGAAATATTTGCAGTACGATTATTGCATGACCCAGAAATACACATGGAAAAATTATTTCCATCATCCAGCTCTGAGCTCCCCAGGTTTTGAGTAACCTCAATTGCTCTTCCTCTGGTCTCTTTTGTGAAAAATGCATAAAATAAAAGCTAATCTTCATTTAAAAAAACAACAAAACCAAAACACAAATCCTTTGTGTCTGTTGCTCAAAATCCTCCCTGACATTAAAGAAGAACATGGAACATTAAATAATGTCTCAATTAGAGAGCTCTGATGGAGGGAGGGAGCAATTAGCCTTAGAGGTGAAGCTCTCTGGAAACACAAATGTCTTGAATGAGAGGGGAGGAGGAGAGAGAAATACCAGAAGTGTATGAACCAGAAATACCCATGACTCTAGAAATCATGTGCTGTGAAGAGTTCACTGAGTTATCAGCTGATTTCATTAACTATTTTCTCATAGGCAGAACAATTTTTTTAAACAATTGCCTGAAGACACTGGCCTGCCACACACTGTTACCATGTGTCCTTGAAAAGAAGTTGGCCAAATGGTGACAAAAAACTCAGCTTAAGGTCTGCATGAACAGTGAATGGGCACAGCCTAAAGCTGGGAGAATCTTCAAGAGATTCAACAACAACTGCTTAGGGTTTGGGTTTTTTCCCTCCCTCCAGCTACAAGATGATAAAAGGCAGAATTTGAACATTTCACTGAGTACTGAAGCCCCAAACCCTACGCTTCAACTGTCTCTGTGCCAGGGCCCTGCCTCCTCTGCATCTTATCTCCTAGAAACTGGGACATCAAAGAAAATGTACTTACGAGAAAGCAAATGCCACCAAGGCCCCACTGACCACAATGAAGTCCAGAATATTCCACAGGTCACGGAAGTAGGAGCCAGGGTGGAGTAACAGCCCCAAGTCAATCATCTTCAGAGGAAACACAGGAAAAGAAAGATTTTTAATAAAACAAGCACCAGATGAACCCTAGTGAGGTACAGCGGAATGTCCTTGATCAAATGACCCATCACAAACTCTTCTTCAGAGCTCCACGGCAGAAGGGCAACATCTAGATACTCAGCCAAGCTGCTCATCTCTAACAGGCACGGAAAGCTCTGGCAAAACTGGAGCTGAGGGCAAGAAACTGGAACCAAAAGCCTGAGAGACAAGAGCAGCAACTGCTGCATGGGATTATTCACACAGACAGGCACTAATTTATGGGAACAGCAGACTGCGGGTCAAACAGCCGTAGAGTTTAATTTTATTCTACCCTAATCCTGCCAGACCAGTAGGAATTCACAACTGCCACAGGATCTGCTATAAAACAACAAAGTGGCTGCAAAAGACCCACAGCCCAATGCAACAGTCAAAGTAATGCACGGGCTCTGGAGCACCTGCTGAAAGATGCTGCTCAGCAGAGCAACCTGGATTTTGTCTGCATGAGACAGAGTGTCTCCTTGCAATGATCTTCTGCAGGGGAGTCTCCAGGTGCATGCTAGACATTGTACCTGGTTTTCTGAGAGCAACTGCCCACATAAGGTTGTTTTCCTCATATAGCTTCAAATTCTTCTATCGAACTATCCTGGCAGAGATTCTGCATCTGGCTCTGACAGTAAAAACTGACTCCATCCTTACCCCGCGAATAAATTCGGACTTTATTAGCATTGTGCTTTCTGAGAAGTTCCTGCCCCACACTCTTAGCAAAATCCATCACCCTACTGAGTAAAATAAAAAGATAAATACTCAGCTTTCTGAAACATGACAGACCAAGAATCAGACCAATAATGCTATTAATGCTCCTGAGCAGCATCAAGGGAAAAGGGAAGAACCAGATGTGTCTCAGCAAGTTCTACCAGTCCTGTGTCTTCAGCCACACACAGACATTTCTGCAGCAGGCACTCACTTTTTCTTATCCTCTTACACAACCCCAGCTACTAAAGATATCCTGTATATGCTAAAGATATCTCCCAAAAAATGTGAGATTAAAGAAACCGGGAGAGCTGCTACAGAAAGGCATCAGTTGCCCACTGGCTACTCCCGATGCCGGTCCTGAGGCATCAGCACCACCACCTCTGCAGGCACCACAGGAGCCCTCTTGTGCTCCACCCTCTTCCTCCAGCTTCCCAGAAGCAGTGTATAAACCTGAAAGGTGAGGTGAAACTTTCTGATTGGAAAAAATCTTACCTTGATCACCATCTCAAAGGTGAAGACACCTGTAAATATATAATCCAGGTATTTCAGAGCCTAAAGGGGAGAGAGAAGCATGTATTAGGGGAGACTACACACTGAAATAACCTTCACATTAGCAAAGAGTAAAAAGTCTATTTTAGTGATGGTCTGTTTGCTAAAATGGGTAAATACCATCTAGTGGGAAGCTTTCAAATAGCTTAGGCACAAACTTGAAACACAGAGTCATAGAATAATGTGGGTGGGAAGAGACCTGTAAAACTCATCTGGTGCAACCCCCCTGCAGGGAGCAGGGACATCTGCAGCCAGAGCAGGGTGCTCAGAGCCCCGGCCACCTCCCCTGGAATGGGGCCAGGGATGGGGCAGCC
>VWZY01001481.1:163107-187759 GCA_013399075.1 Chloroceryle aenea
CTCCCACCGAGCTGCTGCCACGGGGCACGGCACAGAAACACCACTACCGAGGTTTGGGTTTATGTATTGGAATTTCTGACACTGCATTTCTGAGAAAGAGAACATTTTCTTTCCTAATACTTCTATTAGGTAGAAACTCTAAATCTTGAATGTGGTCCAAACCACATTCATATATAAATATATACATAATGCTGGCCATGTTTGACACCCTGACCACAGAATCACTATGGTTGGAAAAGCTCTTTAAGATCATTGAGTCCATCCATTATCTAACTGACAGTGCCACTACTACACTATCTCCTTAAGCACCATGTCTAGGTGGCTTTTAAATACATCCAGGGACAGCAATTCAGCCACTTCCCTGGGCAGCCTGCTCCAGTCTTTGATAACCCTTTCAGGAGAGTTTTTTCCTCATGTCCAACCTAAACCTCCCCTGGCAGAACTTGAGGCCATTTCCTCTTGTCCTTGTGTTGAGAAACTTGCTACTGAAATGTGAAATGCCTTTCAGAAAATGTGACGTGCCTTTCAAATTGTCACGGATGCCAACTGCTTAGATCAAGAGAATTCACTAAATGCAACATCCTGAGGATTTTTCACTGTCATCACCCTCAGACTGAATTTCCACTCCCTTTACCTGCTCTTTTAGACAATTTGGAGAACTGCAGGTCCAGGATGTGCTGACCAGAGGTAATTGGTCTCAGTAGGAGGAAGATGCCAAGATGCCAGAGGGGGAGAGAGCTGAGCCCCACTGCAGGTCTTTTGGGAGCTGCTGAGTTCAGAAGCTGCAAACCCAGCAACTGGTGCTTTTGGCCAGCATAGAGTCAGAAAGATTCCAAGGTGTGTACGAAAACAAAACTGAGGACAGATCTAGCGCTTTGCTACCACTGCCATGAGGCGTCCATGGCCACAATTTCATAAGAGCAGCAGAAATCATTTTACGCTGCTGCTTAGAGTTTGGAGACAGCTGAGCCCCTTGGCTTTGTGCAGCTCTGAAGCGATGCAAAGCTCATCCAAGCCAAAACTTCCCAATGTCAACATAGTGAAACTTTTCCTGCATTCAGCTTGAGTTTTTTCATAGTGGAATGATTTCGCTCAACCCTAACTCACCACCCTGCCTGCTGCTCCCTATTGCTCTAATAAAGATAATTTTTTAATTGTTTTTGGTAAAAGTACATCACATACTAAATGCATAAGTATAAATATGAGCCTTAACTTCATGAACAATCTAATCTTAAGAAAATACCCAAAACCAGTTATTGTGCCCCAAGTTCCATGGCTGTCATTAGTCACAAGGTCCTTTTTCAGATCTCAAGACCTGTTTGGTATTTCTGCTCCTGATTTAAGACAAAACACACTGAGGTTAAACTTGTGGAATCCTTAAGTTCTCCTAAAATCCAGTCAAATTACATTTACTTTTTCCCTCTGTTTGTGCCACTCTTTCCAGAAGACATTATGGCAAATACACTGCAATGGCCCAGACCAGACTCTGTGGTGGCCAAAGTCTCACCGTGAGCTCCAGGCTCTTGATAAAAACCAAGACAAAACGCATCAGGGATGAAGTCACAGCCCCCTGTTTTGCACTATGAGGATGGAAATAAAGCAGATCATCCAGACAGTGAATATACAAAAGCGAGCGATAGAGATCAAGAACAATTTGGGTTCTTGGATGGCAAATGACAAATTCACCCTGGTAGAAGATATTTAAGCTTTTTCATTTCCCTTCGTGCGCTATCAGCTTATCTGCAGCTGAATGGATGCAGCAGAGACGTGCTGTGATAGCTGGGGTGGGAAAGAAAGAGCCGCTCAAAGAAAACCAGGTTTTGATCTGGAAAAAAAATAAAATATCTGTGGCAGGTGCAGGTGCTCAGCACTTCTGGAAGAAAAATCCCCAGCTTGGGAAACACTGGCTTTAGCTTTATTTGCCATTCTAGAAAATGCCTTAAGAACTTGCCATTTTTCACATCCAAGCAATGACTGACACCTCTGGATCCTCTTAGAGATAAACAATATAGAATAGCAACACAAAGAAAAACTCAAGTCACTCAATGCACTCTTTGGCATTTCTTCAGCCCTTGCAATACAAGGATTCATATGGAAATTCAACAGCCCATAGCTCTTCAATACATACTATTGGAAAAATACAACATAATTACTCACTTAGCTGTATGTCAGCGCCTATGTACATATAAATTAGCTGCCAGTTCAGATAGTTGTCAATTGTAGATAAATGCTGATTCACTTAAAGAAATAGAGCATGGCTCTGTTTAATTACCTCTGCTCAGTGAATTAATGTATTTTGTACTGCTTGCTTTGCTTGTATCATAAATATGTTACAGCACGAAAGGCTGGAATTAGCACAAGGAAATGACTCACTGTGGGGTTTAAATTTTTTCTCTTTTAAGAAACTAGCTCCACTATTTTTTCTTCAGTTTCTTGTACACATATATGAGTATATATAAGCATATATTATTATTTTTTAATAATCAAAGAGAGACACTCCCAACCCTCTGTATCTCAGGAGAGTAACTTTTGTTCTTTCAGAACAGACACCCATGTTTCTGCAGATCTTGGTTCTTACCAATATTCAAGGCACACAGTATTTTGTGCTGTTTGAGCAATTTAAGGGAGAAAAAATAACAGGGATTTTTTGTACCCTTTAAAGGCTCTTTCTGATCAGTAGATTACTGTTGAACTTCTATCTGTGCATAGTGATTAGACCATGTATCTAGTCAGTAAAATTACAACAAGAGCACCCACAGTGGGTACAGAGTGATACAAAGGCATCCTGAACCTATACTAATGTCCACCAGGGACTGGGGACCCCCAGCACCTGCATGGCCTTAAGAGGAGCTTTTCCACTTTATCTATTTAAATGTAATGTAAGAAAACTTCCTTTTCTAGCTGTGACATTTATACTGAGTACATAAAACCTTCAGACGTCTTTACACTTCAGGGGGGCTCTACTGATACTCTGTGATGGCTGTTGCTTTTATACATGGCACACTGTTATGGGGTCCAGTGATTTATTCAATCAAAACAAGGGGGGTTGCTGAAGAAATGCTCTTTAGATACACATAGAAAAGAAAATGCACGCTCAGCTCATCCATCAAAAACCAGCCCTGGTTTGCATAGGAAATAACAAATTACTGCCCAGACGGTGCATAGAAATGTTAAAGAGGATGAGAATCCTCAGTTACAGCTTTTTTTCTGTAAAAAATTGTTCTGTTCAGAGAACAGATGTGAGTCCTATCAGCAAAAGAAGCCTCTATTGCACCATCTCTGTTGCTGGTGGGGAGTTAGCAACAGAGCTCTCAATGGCAAATGCCTCCAAACGTGCGCAAATCCTCCTTCCAAGGGGACTTTAGTACCTGCAGTTTGATTTAATCCATTTAAAAGGCAGCCCTTGGAAAGGGGTTAAATACTTTATTCTTTCAAAGCTTCATTCCTCGTTGTGCAAACATTGGTGAAACTTCTACTGGAGTGAATTCAAGTGTTGGGCAACACCTCTCCTCCAGCACTGCCCTTCACTATCTGCTCTCTCCTGACTAGGGCAAGGCAGGTTGAGAGAGACCCAAAGGGCAGGAGACCTCCCTCTGCACCTTTCTGCTTGTCAAGACTCCCAGCAGGTAGGAGATGTATTGGAAGAAATAAGCCAAAAGTTGGCTTGGTCTAGTTTGTTCCTCTAATTGTCACTCTCCCAGCCCTGTGAGGTCTCAAATGTTAGCACAGACACATCACACCTACTTCTGCTATTTGCAGAAATGCAATCCTGATCACAAGAAGCTAAAGTCACATATTGTACCAATGTGTTTTTAATGCAAACAGGTCTAAAATCCACCAGTGGACAAGGTCCCCCAAAACACCCGAGGTAAGAAAGAAGATATCAGGAACCTGGTGGAAAACCTCCTTTGCTTCACCGTGCCTTTGGTACCTGCTGTGGTGCATGGAAGGACAAACCCACGTGTGTTTGAGTTGCACTTACTTGTCTCTCCAAAAGCATTAAAGAAGAAAGATAACGTCAAATGGTAAAAGTATAACCCAAACCAAAGACACTGAGATGGGTTGATGAGAAGCTGATGATGCGATTCGCTGTATTAGTCAGCAGGGAGCAATGGTGTTTTCTACAAACCTGCACCGGGGTCAAAGCACACCCGCGAACCACAGCAAAGCCAGCAAGATTCATTTGTTAGGAAGTGCATGGAGAGAATGGAAGCTCTACCACTGTGTTCGCTCAACCACGGGTACATAGGAGCTTGCTGAGTGCCTCAGTCTGACAATATCTGTAGCTGTGAGCTCCAGCTTGAGAAGGTTAGAGGGGCACGGGCATAACCAGCATTCTCATAAGATTCCCAAGGATCTTTATACAGTTTTCCAATTTGGTCTCACTTGGGCCCCATTTCCAGAACTTTCATTTAAAGTCCTTCTCCAGCTTTCATTTCACGAGTGCACTCATGGTGGGCCCTCGGTCTCCTATTGAACCTTAAGTGCAAACACTGGTGGAACATCAAAGCCAACGGCCCAGCACAGAATCAACACAGAGAAGAAGAGTACAAGTGAGAACAAGACAAACCATCAAATGAGGGCAGACGTGAGAAGAGGGAAAATAGTTAAGGAAAGAACAAAGGGAAATAATTAAGGGGATGAGAGAAAAATGAAGGGGTGGGGGGAAGTCACACTCAATGTACAAAACACTACAGAGTTGCTCACGACCAAATCACAAGCATCATATGGCAATGTCGCACACCTTCCAGTCCCTCCACCGTATACTGGTCTGGAGGCTTTCCACAATGATGGGAATGGGGTTTGGAAAAAACAAGGTGGGAAGTGAAGGCACCAGGAGAAGGGGAAAGAGGGAGGTTTATAAATATAGATCATAAATCCATTTACTGAATATTGTAACAGAGAGCAACTCACGGTGAATNAGACTAAGGCACAGTTCCTAGCAATGCTTAGGCCTAATCACTAGAGACTGGCTGAAGTCACAAGCATCACTTCCACATTTGGAATATAGCAACTTTGAAAAATCTCTGAATTCACATTTTGATCCAGCCATTATTTAGGGGGACAAAAAAAAAAGAGAAAAAAAGAAAAAGAAGAGAAAGAGAAACCATAAAAGACATTGGGAGGAGACTCATACAGGCTGTGTCCTATCGAATGCAGACTGCAGCGTGCATCTTGGTAGGAGACCAGGCAAGCTTCAGAAAGTGTGGAAGCCACAGACACATCACCTTCTAGTTAACAAGGAAACAACCAAAGAGTCAAAAAAAAAAAGGAACCAAAAAGGGGGGGAGGGTGGGGATTAAAAGGTGAATCAAAAGCCACGTGATGACATTGGGACTTTATGCCTCCGTATGCTATACTCACACTCCAAGAGTCCTCTGCAGAAGTCAGCTTTAGGACCTCAGGGGAGAGGTCTGTGTAGAAGGAGGAGGTGATGGCTTTTACAGCTCTGCTGCAAACTATTCTTTCCAATGGGGAGCAGGATGTGAATTCCCACTCTGGCCTTGGGACACCAGGAAGAGGACTGAGCATGGACAAGAGCATGGGCTGGAGGGAGGAGCCTTGGCCACATCCAGAGAACCCAAATCCACCTGAGCCCCAGGAGCTGGTGCCAGGCTGCTTCTCCTCGGTCCCTGCCTTGGATTTGCTCTTCAGAGGCACCTACCTCTCTCCTCTGACAGACACGGGGATGTGCCTGAGCTCAGACTCTCCAAACAGGGAGCACGGTGTCTAAAACCCACAGGCCTGCTGCAGCTTAGGCAGTTATTGGAAGGAGCTTCTTCAGTTCCCAAGTAGTTTTGTAGATTCTCCTCCATGCAGTGTTTGTACAAACACTGTTATATGTGGGGGTTCTAAATATGGGAATGGCTGAATTACCCAGAAAAAAAATAGTAGAGTTTATTCTTCCTTTGGCAGGGAATCTACAGAAAAATGGAATTCTAAATATCTTGATAGATCTTGGCTTGAGGCGTTGATTTCTTCGCAGTTTCAAACAATTGTTATAAAGCTACATCATCCAAAGCACCCTCCTCGAGGCTGAAATCCCTTCACTGTCTGATTTGGCCTTTTTACGTACAGCATTTTTTCTCCTGCTCCCATGAGAGTTTTAAGCTGTTAACAATCAATACTAGCAAACCAGAAGGTGCAGTTCAAATCTAATGTTCTTTGGATATCATATTAGTGGCATTTTAAAGATTTACTTAAAAATTAATGGACTATTCTGAACAGAAATGGTAGCCCAGGTAAAGTATATAACACAAGAATCCAGAGGTCATGAAACCTGGAATGAATAGAAGAGAAATTATGAAAGTTTTGCTTGGGGCAAATGATTTGCTGAACAGCCAGGTAAATGACTTTGCCTAAACTTCAGTATTTCTTCTTTTGTACCATCCCAAGTGACATGGGAGCAGGAGTCGAGGTGGGGCTGGCATACCCTGCTTGCTAGAATGACAGAAGCAGTTTCCAGGTTACTCAAATTGTGGAACCCTGTACTTTTTTGGCTGGATGCTGAACCGCCGTGATGTCAACAAAAACCTGCAGAGAATAAGCCTTTGACTGCATCAACACCTCAAGCATAGGTAAAAAATTTCTAGGGCGGGTGGAAACAGGTGGAGAACTTGCAATGGAGGAGAATGTACCAGGCTGCCCTACGTTACCTGGAAGTCAGCACCAACATTGTGCACTACCTGTGGAAATTTTGCTTTTAATTGCTGGAAGCAGATCTCAACATCCTTCAGCAAGAGGCTTGAACGAGCCTTTGTGTTTCTGCCTGCCTTGTTTGGTGCAGTGCAGGATGGAGGCCACGCTCTGATCCTGCCAAGTATCCTTGTAACCTGGCCAGCCAACGTTATGCAAGTCCTGCAGCACTCCAGGTTCTCTCCTCTGCTCCCGTTGCTGGAGTTCACTTTTTTGAAACCATAAATTTGACTCAATTTGTGCAGGAACTGCAGGGTGTAAAGCCACGAAGCAAAGACTGCTTCCTTTTCCAAGTCAGAATGACAGAAGCAGTTGAGTTTTGCTCGATGCTACTTACCATCCGTGAGAGACAGAGTACAGGAGAGTGTCTTTTGGTGTAGCTGAGTCACCGTTACACCAACGGCAAGGGCAAAAAGGTAAGCTAATGGGAGGAATGACAGTACCTCACACATCAACACGCTTCAGGGGAAAAAAGAAAGGGAAGAAATCACAAGCCAGCAAGAGAAGAACACCTCTTCTAGTCTACACATCGCCCAGCACAGGACATTTTACGGGCTGGGTGTTCAGACCCACTTCTTGCTGGGTCCTGTTGGGTGCTGAGAACCCAACAGGGATTTGGAAAGCGATCACGGTATTCCCAAGACAAAAGGAAAATATGGAACCTCAGAGATGGAAAATGTCCTGGAGAAACAGAGTAACTAGCCCCACTGCATCCTCAGACATGTACAAAAGGGACAGACAACTCTGAGAAGTCACTGTGATGATGTGCCACCTGTATTTACCCCTGGCACTTTTCTAATGAGGAGTCATCTTGCTCACATTGACAGGCAGGATCCACCTGTGGGCATGCAATTAAAACATCAACTGCTTTGGACAACCATGTCAGGGACCAGCAGAAAACAGTCAGAGCCTGGAGAGATGAAGAGGTCTTTAGAGGTTGGAAGGTTGTCCTGGGAAGCATGTGCAACTGGAAAAAAAGGTACTGGGCAATTCTTTTGACTGTGTTTAGGTCTGGTGCCCACATTACATGAACTGTCTCTGCCACTGTCAACAAAGTTTCATCCATCACATCTGGGAAGTTCTGCTCCCATCCAGAACTCACACCCTATTCCTATGCTTAAATAATTTCCTCAGGTCTGGCTACAACTCTAACCCATTACTATGGAATTAGAACAACCCTGTAAGTAACAAACCATGAAAAGTTTCACTCACTTGACTTCAGAGTAACTACCTCACAGGTTCCTACAAATTTAGCATTTGCTCCCTGTTGTTCTTGCTATTTTAAGACTTTTCCCAAGAAAATGAGAAGACAGACTGTTGGAAAATACATGGGCTCTGGGCACCAGGTGAGCCACAGCTTGTGTCCCCTCGAGCTGGTCTGCTGGCCCACGCTGGGCTGGGTGTGCTTATGGCAGCCCCTTTTGTACGTTCCATTGGTGCATCTCTGGCTGGAACAGAAAAGGTGGAGGAGGAACCCAACGTGGGCAGTTCAGGCTGCACATTGGGCAAATACAGAAAGTCCAACCCTGTTTGCAAAGGTTTTTTTGCATGGCCCCAGGGAAGGAGCCTGACAACTTTCCCTTCCACCAGCACCTTTATGGTGGCATCTCAAAATGCTTTGCACAGCCACTGCCTGCGGAATTGCCCATTCCCCCACCTCCCCCTCCATTCTGGCTGCCAAGGAAGCTGCACCAATGGTTTGCTCTAAAGACCCTGTACAGGCTCTCGGTTCGAGAGGCTGAGT
Source organism: Chloroceryle aenea (assembly GCA_013399075.1). Taxonomy (NCBI): domain Eukaryota; kingdom Metazoa; phylum Chordata; class Aves; order Coraciiformes; family Cerylidae; genus Chloroceryle; species Chloroceryle aenea. Next base: position 171,548 of record VWZY01001481.1, read on the forward strand.
GGTTTAAATGTTGTACAAAACAGAGGGTCTTAAAGACAACGCTGGGCAAACTGAACGAACCCAGAAACTCACCTCCAGAAACAACAAAGCAAGGAAAATGCTAAACAGAAAACAAACAAACAATAACAAAAAATTACAAAGAAAAAAAAGCCCAACGAACCAAGAACACAAGAGTGAAACGATGGGTTCAATCAAAAGGCAGCAACACACGTTAAACAGGTAATCTGCTTTAAACCAATGTTGCAATACTGACAAAACCAAGGGACCATCCCCAGATTTTCATCCTGAAAAACCACGAACCAAACCAAAAAGCCCATTCAGGATAGAGTTCACCAGGTGAAAAAACAGACTGCGGGCTGGCAAATCAGTTCATGTTAAGTTCTTTTGGTGGAGCAGAAGACAAACCAGAGAAATCCTGGGAGATGAATGAAGTAGGAGCTACAAACCAACGCAGGCACAATATTGGAATAAAGCACTTGGAGTCAGTTGCAAGACAGATGATCCCTCGACACCACTGTAATACTGGCTATAAGAACAGATCCTCAAGACACCTTAGTGCCTCACCCTCTATCAGCCACAGGCCAGTCCTGGGGGTTCCAGTTGCCAAGTGGGTGAACATGAGCCAGCCATGTGCCCAGGTGGCCAAGAAAGCCAGTGGCATCCTGGCTTGTGTTAGAAATAGTAGGGAGGGGATTGTCCCCCTGTACTCAGCACTGGTGAGGCCACACCTTGAGTCTGTGTCCAGTTTTGGGCACCTCAATATAAGAGAGATATTGAGGTGCTGGAATGAGTGCAGAGGAGGCAAAGAAGCTGGGGAAGGGCCTGGAGAATAAATCTCATGAAGAGCAATTGAAAGAGCTGGGACTGTTTACCCTGAGGAAGAGGAGGCTGAGGGGAGATGTCATCATTCTTTACAGCTACCTGATAGGACACTGTAGAGAGGTTGGTGCTGGTTTCCTCTCACAGGTCATTAGTGATAGAACAAGAGGGGTTGGATTCAAGCTACAACAGGGTAGGTTTAGATTGGACATAGGGAAATTTTTTTCACAGCAAGAGTAGTCAGAGAGTGGAACAGGCTGCTGAGGGAGGGGGTTGAGTCACCAGCCCTGGATGTGTTTAAGGGTCGTTTAGCTATGGTTTTGAGGGATGTAGGTTAGGGGTGAACTTTGTAGAGCAGGGTTAATGGTTGGACTTGATGATCCCAAGGGTCTTTTCCAACCTGAATGATACTATGAATCTGTGGCTCATGCAGGAGGAGCCTATTGCACGTGTAAAGGTGAAGGTTCCTCTTTGGACTCGCCAAACAGGCTGATACATTGAATAAGCAACCCATTGATTCTGTCTGGGAAATAACATTCTGCAACTGATGCAATAAATTAAATGTTTCCTGGAGCTCAGATGAGGAGAGAGGCTTGGAGGGCAGAAGAACCTGTGCAGATAAACTGCAGGCACAGGAGTGAAGGAAAGGCGAGTGCACGATTTGCACAGGAAAAGATGTATTTGCTCAGGAAAAACACCAGAGGTGGAGGAGAATATACAACACTGCAGGGTATGGAATGGCCTGGAAGGAGGCTCAGGGGAAGATACACACTCTCAGTCCTTGATGCAAGACTGACAAGGGGCTGAAGCAAAACAGAAAGCACAGCACCTTGCCAGTGAAACAGCAGGACAACCAACAGGACTTTTCACCACACTGAGCCCCAGGATGGTTTTGTCACCTCTGTGGGTGGTGGACAAGCACACTGGGAACATGAACATCGTGACCAAGAAAATGCAAGTCATGGTTCCCTCTGCTAACTCCTGAGAGGCTTGTTTTGATTCATACAAGTAGAGAGAATGTTGGTGTTTCCAGAATATTGATCCACACCATAGATGTCTGTTAGAGAAATTAATTTTCATATGGTATGAAAGTAAAATCAAATTATAAAGTTAAAATATGATTCCTTAGGAAAAAAACAAAAACAAAAACAAAAACAAACAAAAAAACCCAGACCAAACAACAAGAATCGTACTGATAGGGTAGACCCATCTTTGCAGCAGGCCTTTGGTAGCTCAGTCCCAGTTTTTCCCAGCCCCTGTGGGAAAATCATCTTGGGTACCCAACTCTACAGATGTTCTGCTATTTGTGGTGTTATTTCCATACACCAAAAATCCCATTTCCAAGTATGCTAAGAACGAAAAAAGCTGGGCATTTCCATCTCTGAATCACATCAGAGGCTTGATCAGACAAGTCTTGCCATCAACAGGACATCTGCTCCATCCTCAGGACCACTGTGTAGCTTAAGAGCATAAGAAATGAGGTAATGGGGTACATCAGCTGTCAATCACGGGTTCCTATCATCATCCATCAGTACTGGATGAAGATATCTATAAGCCAGCAGATAACTTTTCAGCCAGCAGTGTGGTCTTGTAGCCATGAAGGCAAACGGTCTCCCAAGGTGCATTAAGAACAGTGTGGCCAGCAAGGCAAGGGAGGTTCCCCAATCCGTCTACTCTGTCCCAGTGAGGCCACCTCTGGAGTAGTGGTCCAGTTCCAGGCTTGCCAGTTCAAGAGAGACAAGGAACTACTGATGAGAGTCCAGTGGAGGCACTGAAGCTGCTGAGGGGCTGGAGCATCAATGGGGTGAGGACAGGCTGGGAGCCCTGGGGCTGTGCAGCTGGAGAAGAGCAGCATGAGAGGGGAGCTGAGCAATGCTGAGCAAGAGCTAAAGGGCCCTTTAGGGGGGCAAGAGGATGGGGCCAGACTCTGGTCAGTGGTGCCCAGCCACAGGACAAGAGGCACAAGCTGGAACTCAGGAGGTTCCACCCGAGCAGGAGGCGCAAGTTCGTTGGCGTGNCCTGCTCTGGGTGCCCCTGCTGGGTGGAGCAGGGGGGTGGCACCAGGTGATCTCCAGAGGTCCCTTCCAACCCCACCATGCTGGGATTCTGAGATCTAAAGGATAGGTGTTGCAAACCTGAAAGCTGCAGCTGTTGAGTCCCTTTGGCATTCACTATCGATGTATTTATGTATTAAACAAATTGCTTTGGCATGCTTCCATTAAACATCTTTTGGATCATGAGCCAGCAATCCACACATACACATATTTCTGCCTCACATAACACCTAATTTCTCCCTTGCCTTCACCTCTATGTCACTAACAATTTGTTCATCAACCTACTGTGGCCTTCCAGTATCTGAAGGGGGCTACAGGAAAGGTGGGGAGGGACTTTTTAGGCTGTGGGGCAGTGGCAGGACTGGAGGGAATGGATCAAAACTAGAGATGGGTTGATTCAGATTGGACATGAGGAAGAAGTTCTTCACCATGAGGGTGGGGAGACACTGGAACAGGGTGCCCAGAGAGGTGGTGGAAGCCTCATCTCTGGAAGTCTTTAAGGCCAAGCTGGATGGGGTGCTGAGCAACCTCATCTAGTGGGAGGTGTCCCTGCCCATGGCAAGGGGGTTGGAACTGGATCATCTTTAAAGTCCCTTCCAACCCTGGCAATTCTATGATTCTGTTGACCTTAAGTTGTTGGGTTTTTTCCCCCAAACTAAAGCCCTGCGAGCTTTGGAGTGGCCTTGTCAGCTCCTGAGTGGCACTAAAGCAGAGAAGTCAGGCAACGGTGGGGAGATGATGGCTCCACAGAGCACACACGATGTCAGCGTGGTTGATAGATATGGATGCAATCAACTGCACTTTCAAACGTGCTCATCTGCAAGCCTAATTACCTGCCTGTACAAATGGGGCAGGGGGGGATCTGGGCAGATACAGTTTGAGGTCAGAAATCCATGGTTTTGTACTCACTTTCGACTGTGCTCACAAAACCAGCCCTGGGATATTGGAAACCAGGGGAAAGCCTGATGAAAAGTAACAGAAGAAGGTTATTTTAAGCAGCTAACAATGTGGTGTGAATTCATAACTCCATTAAAGTGTTGTGGGGTTTGGGTTTTTTTCTGATTTCCAAGAAATCTTCACATGGACTATGCTTTTGATTAAAAAAGATGAAAATAAGCATCATTATCTTGCTTTCTAAAGTAACAGCACCAGGAAATTCAACAAAGAACAAGAGCAAATATCCTCATTTGACTTCTTTTCAAGACTGGATGGGAAATAATTTTAAGAAGAGGATTATATTTAAAACCAACAAACAGACAAAGCATAAATAGAAGCTGATTAAAACAGCAATGGCAAAATAGAATGGTAAGAAGAATAAAACAGTCACATTAATATTCTTTCCCTTCACACATAATGAACCAGTTCCATTTGGCCTATTGTCTTTGATGAAGAGGTTTAAACTCCCAGTAACAAGGGTCTCAAGAGGAGGAGCAGACTGAAGGAACAAACAGGGATCCTGCTGCATTTCAGGTACTTTGCATTAAAATTGAACAGGAAATTTCTTTTTTCTTTGCTTGAGCTTCCCCAACCTTTGGAAGTCTCCCCTGCAAAAGGGGTCTGGAAAACATCAGCAGCTCTCAGCAAAATGCACAACCAAATTTTTTTGGATGCTGGTAGTCCTGGTGCTAAAATTCCAGAAGAATTAAGTGAACCTTCATGAAGAACATACTTTTCGGCAAAGCCATGCAAGGGAGGCACATCTCAGGCACAAGCCCATAACTCCATTCAGGCAGAACTCTGCACTGACCTCAGCAACAAGTATTTTCACCTACTGATAAGTTTTTCCCTGCAGTTTAGATCAGTGTATATGAAAAGAGAGGCCTCAAGGCAACCTTTCTAAGGAGGCTGATATCCCAGACCCGGTGCCTATGTCCACATCCATGCAGAAAAGCCTGCAGCTGAAAATATTTCTTGCTACAAACCAGGGACTGTTCACATACATGATTTTATCCACTCTTTCAAACAGCAAAGAAAGACCATTTGAGTGTATTTTTTTCCATCTGATAGTTAGGAGGATGCTTTTAGACTTCAGTTCTTGAAGCAGAGATCATTAAAGAATAGTTAATACATTATATGCACACATATCACCCCTAATTAAAAACCCAAAGTGAAACATTAACACTTCACCTGGTGAAATCTACCCTAGGACAGCTTAAAAAGGAAAAAACAAACCTTCTAAAATACAGTTATCCATAGTGAGGCAAAGATGAGACATTACAAAGGAAAATAAACTAAAAGAAATACTTAATTGAATTCACAGTGAAGTGTTCAGTCAACCTAAAGCCCCCTCAGTAACAGAGATGGTATAATGGGGCTCACAGACTACTATGGGATGTTCCACTTGACCAGACATATTATCGATGTTGAAAACCAGAAACCAAACAATCAAGTTCTCAAGCAATAAAAGGATGCTTACGCGGCTATGGAAATGTTGGCTGCAGACATGGGGCTGACTTCTGCCACTTCCTTGGCCTTTTGCAGGGCGAGCTTTTGATTGGTGGCTTCCTCCATCTCCTCCTCGTCCTGGAGCGGAAAATCAAGAGAAATCAGAGCATGCATCATGTAACAACAACAACCAGAGCTCCCCAGGGCACGAGTCATACGTGACTGTCACCGCCGTGCTGCGAGAACAGAGGAGACTCGATAAAATAAAACAGAATTTCACAACTTCTTCCAAGGACCCCTGGGTAAAGCCCTGGTGCCAACAGCAGCTGGTCAAGATAAGAAATGCAATGTCTGAGAAATGCATTTTTAGCAAGATTACATGTCCTTCACAAAGTTTTCTTGCCTCTCTTGGGACTCCTCTTACCACTTCACGTTTGAGTAGGAGACTCTGGCAAGGCAGGGAGAGACCTGACCACAAGTGGGACATTTCTGGGGTGAAGTGATCCTCATTTATCTCAGACCTGCATGAGTAAACATGCTCCAAAGCCTATAATCCTACTGAAATGTCTCAAATAGACTCTTAAATCCTCATGACTCCCTGCATTCGACTGGCACTGCTCACAGGACCAGTCCACTGGTTTTAGTTGAATCACTGCGGATGTTCGGGGTGAAAACAAAGGAGGAGCCAGGTTAATATGTAATCTGCAGACTCAAGCACAGGTCAGAGACATGGTTACATTTATTCTTTTGCATAACCTCCAGATCACCTCAACTGGCACTACAAGTTCCTGCAGAGTGTAACTGTGATTTATTTCCTCCTACCTGGTGTAACAAGAGAAAGGCTGCTCAGTGCTACAGCATCTTAAGCAATGAGATGAGGTCAAAGGCAAAGAAATGGTCTGGTTCATCTGCAGCGGTCATCTAGAGGTCGAGCTCCCTTTGAGCTTACTAGGCAGTCAATGTGGACAGTAAAATCATGGCAGGATAACCAGAGCCCCTCTGGTGGCAATACCAGTGCCACACATACTCTGGGAATGACCACATGGCATAATGAGATGAGTCACAGGTTCTTCTGTCCAACTTTATGGCATGCCACGGGTCTACCACTGCTCTACAGAGGTGTTGCTGTGAAATAGCTGTGCCTAAAGTAATGAGAGCAGATAGTAAAACATCAAGCTTTGAAATAGGAAATCACAGAGATTTATCCACCCTGAATACCACGTGCACATACAGTTCTTCGCTCTGACTTCGCTGTTATTTGCTTAAACTGAACTCATTTTGAAACTGTTTTCCTTTCCTTCTTCAGAAGGACAAAGAAATGAACAAAGATTAATCAAAAAACCCTGCTAGTATTCAAGTTTCAAATATTTTTTTTGTTTCTTTTTTTCCTTTTCAAATATTAGCAGATCTATAGCAAGTAAATTCTTACTGTAGCAAATGATGAACCTGAGACAGGCCATAAAAAAAAGGCCTGAAGAACATTTCTACAATATCAGTATTTCTCAACTGCCAACCTCCAGTAGATTTATCAATGCTTTGGAAGCTTGTGGTAAATCAAGGGGGTCTTCAAATTTTGAATCTTTTGAGGAACAAGGCTTCCAAATAAGAGGGCTTTTCAGGTTTTCCTTTCATCCCGCAGGTATCTTCAAGTTGTTTCTTCTGATGAGGGCTCTCTAGCACTGCTAACATCACACACATTCAAAAGCTCATGATTTTAATTCCCGTGCACCTAAAGCAGAAGGTGCAGTTGTTACTCTCTTGAAAATTTGTAGCATCAACTACATTCTCACCAGTGCATCAGTAATTCTGCTGGATGCAATGTCCTAAAGCAACAGCAGATCATATCCATTGTCATTATAAATGCAGCCATCCCTACCTCGGAACAAGCACGCTCGTTAGCAGATGACTGCTTAATAATATTTCTGTTGTTCCTTCCACCCGGAGATTGCAGATCACTATAAAAAATTAATTATTTTTTTGCCTGATACTGACACTACCACGTCTCGTGGGGGCACAGGCTGATCTCATTCTGCTTGAAGCATGCAGTGGGGACTGTGATGGCAACATCCATCCATCCATCGCTCCATCCCTTCTCCCACTAAGCCTCTCACCACCTTTATACAGGGGCAAGTGTATATAAGGGCCCTGCCTATAAGGACATCTCTCTTTTAGGTGGCCTTTCTGTTTTCTAGAGCTCTAAATCTTCATTAAAACCACACAGTTTATCACACAGTAAAGCACATCTTCAGTGGTACCCGTGATGATTTGTGTAGTTAATACTGGCTGCTCTTCATTAAGTTCACTCAATTAAAGCCCTCTCCATTGGGAAGGAGGAGGCGTCTTCATGGCCTTAAGACTCTTGTTCCTCCAGCCCATTATTTCTGAGGATTTCTCTACTCTTTCTCCTGTATTTTTATAAGTTTTGCTATGGTTTTATATATTTTTATGTAAAACTCACACAACTCTCCTCTCCCCCGTGGTGAGGTTTTATGCTGCTCTCTCAGGGCTTGCTGGCAGCGCACAGAGATCAGAGAACAGGCTTCGTGCTTTAGGATATTTAGGAAACTCAAGGATGAATTCAAAAAGTATGGAGAACAATCTGCTATGTGTCACCACATTGTGGGAAAGAAGATTTTAGAAGTGAATTTTGGGGGCAATTTAGATTCCACTCAGCAGCAGCGAACAGGAAGAAAAACCTGCCAATATATGGAAAAAAACTAGAGGGTAGGCAACTCAAAGAGGTTCAAAACACTTCTGAGAAATCACTAGAAATTAAATTAGCAGAGTTTCAATCAGTAGTAAGGGAGAGTCAGCACAGGAACAAAAGAAGAGAGACCTGGGGAGGAGAGGCAGAGGCTGGAGAACAATTCTAAGCAAAGAAAGTGATTCTCTTTTTTTTGTCCCAAAATGAATCACTCCAAAGTAGTGGTGAGTTTTGTAACAGGAGGTGACATCGGATGATCAAGCTTAAGTTAAATATAGTGACAATTCTGGTAACTCCTGTTACAGGTGATGAGGCCCAGCTAAAGCTACCAAGGAACATTCAAATGCCACGATACAAGAAGTCCAATTTAACACCCAGAAATGGGAACACTGGTCACAGTGCTTCAGTCCTGAAGGCAAGTGTTCTCTTCCCTGGGAAGTTTTCTCTTTCCTGGGAAGTGTTTTCTTTCCAAAAGATGTGGTTGCAAACTGCTCATGGTTTTCCCCATCAGATGCAGCACTGATCTCGATTAGTTTTACAGCGTAAATGTCAAGGAAGTCTCCCGAGATCAACTGACTCCCGAGTAACTTAATTATATCTCCAGGCCATTTTTGGTTTTGCATGATCATATTTACTTAGCAATAAATCCCTCATTCTCCAGGTATGCTATATAATTGAATTACTTTTATCTTTTTCCTCTTCTTTTCCAAACCCCTAGTGATTTGGGGCGGGGTGGGGGGATCATAAATAAAATTAAAGCAGAAAAGACTTTCTCAAGAAGCTTTATGATTTGGCAATGCTGCTGAATCCATTAATATTTAATTATACTTTATGAACATCAACAAAGTCAGGTTTCTAATTGTCCCAGTCAGCTGCTGAAATATTCACAAGAAAAACACTAAAAGGATTAAGAAAGAAGTAGGATGAGCTTAATTATCCAACAATTGTGCTGGGCCTGATCCTCTCTCTCAGCAGATGCAAGAGATGCCCATAAATCTCCTGAACAGGGTGGAAGGATGATGCCCCCGGGCGGGAGATTCTATGGGCTGTAGAAAAAACAGCAACAGCTGAGCTGCTGTGAGGGAAAAACTTCCCAGAAAGAAACACTAAGAGCCAAACACAGCCCTGAGCTACATTATAAGAGAGGAGGGATGCAGAAGATGGTGTCAGAGACCCAGGACTCACCACCACACCCGAGAGCCACCAGCCACCTCGTACGGTGTACACTGGGTATCTGCTGTCAGGAAACAAGGCTCCAGTCAAGGCTGGAAGCTGAAGCCAGTCACACAGCTCACAGCAGAAAAGGAGGGCTGGTGAAGAGAAGCTTGGCTGCAGCAGAAGTGTGGATTTCAACTGGGAACAGTTGGCCACCTTGGCCTTCAGCAGCTGGAGTGGGGTAGAAGACTCTAGAAATCTTCATGTCCCTGAACCATGGGCTTGCAACGTGTATCCATGAACTCTGCACCTTTCTACAGCTTGAAAAAGAGAAAACATCCTGAGCCACTGCTGCCGAAGCACACGCTTAGCGATCCTCCTTCCCTACAAGGACCAAAGCTAAAGCTTGAAAACCACAACTGCTGAGGTGGATACGGTGCTGCTTTTACCACCAGCAGGTCACTGTGACTTAGGGCGATGGCAGCAGCACAGCAAGGGGGTGGTGCACGGGTTCATATCCACAAGCTAAAAATGAGCAAACAAAACCTAATGCTGCCTCATAAATAGAGCCGAGTAAGCGAGGGTGAGAAACAGGAAGTGTGTAATAACACAAACACCAACTGCAGCTCTTGGGATCCTCCCTGCGCAATGCTGGGGCTGTTTGTGTCCGTAGGGAATGCTCTGGGATAAATCTGTGCGTACAGCCAGGTGACATCGGTGTCATTTCCATCTCTTGCCAGGACCTGGCTTTCTGCCTGCGCCTGGGCCGGTGCCTCAGCTTCTCTTGCACCTGGTGAGTGGCAGGAAGATTATAACATCTTCACAATAGCCTCTGCAAGTTGTTTTCCAGGGAGTTGACTGGAGAACGTTAATTCTTTGATTCAGCCTGAAATGCAGCACGGTATAAAACCTCTCTCTCTGCGTGAGACGGCAGGAGCAGCAGCACACCACCTGTGCTTCCCCACGCCTAAGCTCCAAGTCATCCAAAACCCCTTAATTTCTTCATCTTTGCTCTTGAAAACAGCAAATGCTGTGAGTGCCTGCGCACCTCAGTGAGGCAGCGAGGTAGGCATTCCCCACTGCCCACTCCGTGATAAAGATGAAACTAAAGAACTTCAGATAACTCACTGGAGCACGCCTGCGAAGAAACAAACCCGAACAAGGATGAACCCCCAGGTCCCTCTCTGCATGATGCAAACTGGTAAGGAGAGACATTGTGTGAACAGGCTCTAAGGAGATGTCAGAGGGTCTGGAAGGGTTGGTAACGAGTGCTTTAGGCACAGCAGATGTGGGGTTAGTTTGGAGATGCAGAAATCTCACACATACCTTGGTCAGCTCTTGGGCGTTTGCCAGATTGTCAACGGCGATCGCCAAGAAGACATTCAGCAGCGTATCTTTGGAGGAGCAGCTAAGGAAAAAAATCTCCACGCAGCAGATACAGGAAACTGGTCCCTTTCTGCTGCCACTACCCTTCTTTCCCCAGGGGTAGTCAGTGGTGTATTATGGACTGATCCCTCACACCACCTCTTTGTCTTCATTTCTAACCCATGCACCTCTGCTGGGAGCCAGCTCTGCAGCACAGCAGGTGCTGGACACCCATTTGTCTCTTCCCCAGCATATATCCCTGGTGAGGATACAGACACGAGCTGAGCAGATGGGCTTTACAACTCTGTGGGTGCAACCAGGATGGGACCGTGTGGTGGTCCTTAGAGACACAGTGGCCCCTGGTTTCATATTCCAGAAGATCCACACCTATGCTTCTGTCCATACATGCACACACAGAGGATTACACCTTCATTTTTCCCTCTTGTTTAAAAGAACAACTGGTAGAGCTCCAGAAAATTGGTCATTTTAAAGCCAACATTTGCATAATATATACACACAGCTATATAAAGACATTGGGCACCATGAAAAAGTTAAGCTTAGGTCACTACTGCATTACACAGCAGTGGGAGGAAACTATCAGGACTTATCGCACTGAAGTTGATATGACAATTAGACAGCCATGGACATCTTCTGTCCTGAATACAGCATCCCACAGAGCACAGCTACAGAAGAGCCTGTTAGCAGGACACCCAGCCTGAGCTAATGAGCTCTGCTGGGAAACGGGCCGTTAGTCTGGGCCAAATTGCACCGAGCCCAGCTAAACAACCACCAGTGCCCACGCTAGGCTGGGTCTCTCTGCAGAGCACTGCTTTATATCACTAAGACATAATAGTTCCCTATAATTATTTATTCAGATTTTATTTTCATTTTTCCACTTAATGATTTCAGCTATTACTTGTCCCTTCGTATATTTTATTGTTGTTATTCCAGCTCCATGCCTGTAAAGCAGCCCCAGAGCAGTAGTAAATCAGATACCTTTGCATATGAAAGGAGAGCCAGCAAAGCAAACCCAGAGTCTAAACTACTCTCCGAGAAGAAAAGGCATTTTGCTCTGGCACATCACCTGGAGACAGGAGAGTGTCTCACTCCGTAGCTGTGCAAAGCTGTGATTGCTCCTCTGAATGTGAGGGCACAGGAGAAGGAAGCTGATCTCATAAGGATTTACCCTCTGGAGGTTCACGAAGGCTTCAGCAGCCACGCGCTGCTCCTGCGTTCATATGGCACTGTCCCCACCAGAGCCAAACACGGGGCTGGGACCAGACGGGGTCCCGGTGAGCCCAGTAAAACGACTGCAGTGGGTTTAGACAGCTAATCCCGTTATATTCTGTGGGGTTAACACCTCCCTGCTTGGGGCTGTGAGGTGGAAGCAACACCCAAAGCACAGTGAAGGCAGCACTGCGGGGCCAGGGCAGTGTGCTGGGGGAGCTGGGGGAGCACTCCAGCCAAGGGAGAGGGGAGGAGTGGGAGAGCTTTAAAGGTCCCTTTCCAACCCAAAGCATTCCACGATTCTGTGAAATCCTTGTGCTCCAGCAGTGTCTGGGGAGCACACTGGCTAGGGGGACTTTGCCCCACGGTGGCATGGCAGCAGGAGACTTGCCAGAGCAGCCAAGGACCAATGTTGGCCCAAAGCAGCAGCTCAAATTCTCTTCTCTTTCTCCCTCGAGAGCTTTCACCAAACATATTTCAGCCAAGACTTCAAGAGCAGATGTTCACAGCTCTAATTCCCATTGAGATGAGTTTCTCCAGAGTCTGAATGCATCTTAAACTGGAGCTTCTGCTTGTGGCAGTGGAGAGCAGGACTTGTCCTTAACCTTTTAGGATGCAAATGCATCCTGAACGCAAACCCTGCAGGGGATGGGATGCAGAGTCGGGGTCTCTCCAGGCAAAGGCCAGGCCAGCCATCAAGTTTCCTTCCTGTCATGTAACAGGAGATGGAGATATTTAATCATGTGAAGATAATTCCTCTGGGAATGACAAAGGTGTGAAATGTGATGCCCATCAATTGCTCCTTCCTCCAGTCCAGCAGGACAGCGAGGAGCACGGAGTGGGAACACCTCAATCCCAGTCAGCCCAGCAGATAAATCACAAGAAAAAAGGAAAGATGATGTTGAAATGATCACCTCCCTCCCATGCTGGAGTCACAGCTCAATCAGTTTTTCCTTTGAAAAGATCCTAATTTCCCCATTTCCTTTTAACTGAGGGTTGGTAAGAGGGGGTGTGGGTTGTGGGTGTGGGCAGGGAGGCTGTGGGTGCAGGGAAGGTGTGGGCAGGAAGGCTGTGGGTGCAGGGAAGGTGTGGCCAGGGAGGCTGTGGGTGCAGGGAAGGTGTGGGCAGGGAGGCTGTGGGTGCAGGGAAGGTGTGGGCAGGGAGGCTGNGGAGGGTGTGGGTGCAGGTGAGTCGTGGGTAGGGAGGCTGTGGGTGCAGGGAGGGAGGTTGGGGCACCACTGCCTGTGGCACTGCCAAGGTGCTGCCCATGTTTCTTTCTCTGGGGTTCTTCCAACACACTGGAAACACTTCCAAGACTCCTGCTCTGGGAATAAGGGCCTCAGTAACAAAACTGTCATCTTCCTCCTGCCTCCTACACGCACACACTGAAGATGTCTCGTGTAACATGATCAACCCCTGGAAATACAATTTTTCTTATTTTTTTAACAGATCAGGCTGGTTTGATCATCTCCAGGCAGACACAATCTGGCAGACTTGGGGGTTTCTCTGGTCTCTTAGCCCTTTTCTGCAGAGCTCAGGGTTTCTCAGATATCACCCAAACTCCAGGCTCTGGTCCAGGCTGTACAACCCGGGCAGACCCAGGAGCTTGCCGGGCAGCGGCCGGTGCTGAGTACAACTCTCCTGCACAGCAGCTGAAGGCCAGGGGAAGGGCAGCAGGCTACAGGCACTTGCTGCTTTTCATTTCAAGCTCCTCTGTAGTTTTCCTTTGGGGTTTTTCCCCCCCCTCAACAGATGCATCAATTTATCAATTAACTGGCTAACAATGAATCCAGGCATGGTGTCATTTCCTAGAAAATGGGCCAAATCCTGCTGTTACTCTAATCATACTCCTGTCATTAAACCATTTCAGCCGTGGAGCTCTGGTTCTACACAGACAGACCCTCTGGAGCAGGGAGGGAAAGGTGAGAGGCTTCCGATTGACAGAAATAATGTTTCTGGATGGTTTTTCCTTGAAAAAGTAAATGGATGCAGAGAAACAAGGGAGCTGTAGTGAGAAGCAGGGGAACGTGGCACCCCCTTCACCTTTCTTCTTCATGAAAAAGAGCAATCACAACACCCTGAGCAGCTCTGGGAGAAGAAAGGAGTCCCTCATCTTTAAAAAGAGAAGGTTTTGCTGCTCTGACCCAAACCTGCCAATTCTCCAACAGGATTTGATCCACTCTGCCTAAACTCTTAAAAGGGGAATCACCAAAAGCTAATGTTCAAAACCTGGAAATAAACCCCTGCCCAGCAGAGGAACCGAAATGTCTTTTGCCCATCAGCACCCAGAAGGGCTTAGGCTGAATTCAGTGGGAAGGGATATAAGACAATAAAACCAAAAAGTCTCACGTAAGAAATTCAGCTGCAACGAACATCTGCGTGGGGAGGGCTGGTGGCAAATCAACACCTGACAAACAAACAAAATATCCATTGCATTAAATAAAAAGTAAATTTTTAAACCCTTTTGTAAGTTCTGTAAGGTGGGGGGCAGATCTTTGTGAATTCCCAATTTAGAGCAGAAAAGAGTTCACATTAGAATACAGCTAACCATAACTTGGACTGCTCTGTCTAGGGTGTCCTTCTGGTGTTCGCTGGGCTTTGGGGCTTCCTTGGGAAGGTGACCCCAAGGCTCAGGCACCTACCTCACCCCGCACACTCGCCCGTCCTTAGCTGGGGCATGGCAGCATCAGGGACACTAGTGACTGTTTTACTACCTGCAAGAACATGGCACTCTTCTTCTCTGGCAAACTAAACTATTTTCAGCTGTCCCTGGTTATGTTTGACAGTTAATGATAACTTAAGTCCCTGGTAAGTCACAGAGTTCAGCTTTCCCTCAAGACATAAATGACTGCCTGCTGCTTGCTCTCGGCAGCACGACTGCAGCTCCTGAAAAGCAAGGGTTGCACTGACCTTACTGAAATATCATTTGAAACATCAGCACGACCATTAGTGAGCTTGCTGGTGCAATTCCCACGGCAAACGGCCAAGGAAAAGATTTAACCCCTCACCTTCCACCACAGGCTCCAGGCTCAGTTCTCCCCTCCTGCCCGTGGTGCTTAAAGGCAAACAGGTTTATGGGCGATGCAGAAAGGCTCTTGGGAGCCCTCTGTTAAAGCAGCTGATGCTCTCAGACTAAGGTGCTACAGAGACAATCTGGGTCAAGTCTCTAATTCTCCAATGGGGATGTAAATCCATAGAAAAGAACAGATTTGTGTGAGGTTTATAACTCTGATCACTGGAAGCCAGTGAAAGAAGTCTTCTAGGACATGATAAAAGGGTTTCTGAGGGTCGTTACTCTTTGTTGTCATAGAATCATGAAACCGGTTTCAGTGGGAAGGGACCATCCAGTCCAACCCCCCCTTCAGGGAGCAGGGACATCTGCAGCCAGAGCAGGGTGCTCAGAGCCCCGGCCACCTCCCCTGCAATGGGGACAGGGATGGGGCAGCCACCACCTCTCGGGGCAGCCTGGGACAGGCTCTCCCCACCCTCACAGCAAAGATTTTCTTCCTTACATCTAATCTAAATTTACACTCTTTCCATTTAAAAGTGATCCCTCATCCTATCCCTCCACTCCCTGATGAACAGTCCCTCCCCAGCTTCCTGACAGGCCCCTTTTAAGTACTAGAAGGCCCCCAGAAGGTCTCCCTGGAGCCTTCTCTTGCCAGCAAACTCTCCCCTCTTTCTGTACTTCGTGCTCACAGAAAGTCACCTGCAGCAAATTCATCCCCATTTGCAGGACTCCCAGCTGGAGAATTAAAGAATCACACCCAACATATTCTCCTTGCTAAATGCAGAGCTCCTGCCTTGCAGAGCTGAAGGTGTTCCACCAGCATGTGACTGGGGGCAAAGGGGGTGAAAGAGGCACTGGAGATGGTCCTGGGGAAGCAGCCAGGAAAACCACCTCTTGGATCCCCCTGGCAGCAGGACAGCAGAAGGGAAAGCAAGAGAGCTGCTCTCTGCCAGGGTGATATCTGGGGAGGATGTGGGTAAGGTTTCAGTTCACCACTCTGCCAGGGCAAGTAGAAGCAAATATCAGATTCACAGCAGTGGTAAGAGGTGAACCAGGTCATTCTTCCCTCCTCTTGAACTTCGGCTGTTCCTACCCTTTAAATGAAACCTGAAGACCAAGGGAGAAGCTCCCTCTCCCTGGCAAGAAGGCAGTTTATATCCTGTTCCTGAAAATTGCTGGCTCTTAGCTGCTCTAAGGTTAAAAATCTCTCTCTCAGCCCTGCTGTCAAGCCTGATTATAGCTTAATCTCATTTTCAAATGCCAAGCCCTGAGGATTTAGAGATCTCCCACCCTCCCAGCTCTCCACTGACCCAGTTTTCCAAAGCCTTGTGTCTCTGGAAGGGGGCATGTTGCCTGCCACGAGGGAGATGTCTGAGCATCAGGGCTGCTCTGGCTCTGACAGCGCCCGGTAATGGGATGAATCCCGCCGAGACATGCTCACGAGACAGGCACAGCTTGCACGCTGTCTGCTCCGCTGTGCCCTGTCTCTCTTC
>VWZY01001481.1:187779-211278 GCA_013399075.1 Chloroceryle aenea
CCCCCGCCGTGCAGTCCATGGGTGCTGACGGCTCAGCTCTTGTCATCTCACTCACCAGCCTCAGGGGGCTGTATCTGTAACAACTCCACATCTTCAGCACAAGTATTGCCCCCAGTACCCTTCCCTTTCTCATCAGCACCCAGCCAATGCTGCCAGCCCCCCCAAAAAAACAATATGTTGGGATTGTAACCAGCAAGAAGGTTCTCAGTGCTGGAAAACCCTCCAGAGAGCTCTCCAGCAGAGCAGAAACACTCAGCATTACTATCCTTATTTTACAGAACAGCCAAACCAGCCGGGCTGCCTCGTACCTGCAAGACCTTATAAGTTTCCAGCTTTAAGGATGCTCTGCCGGACGCAGCTCGTCACAACAGCCGGAAAATGTCTCACACCAACAATTTTGTACCTGCTTAATGGGAGCAACGCTGCGCAACACCCGCCCCTTAGCTGCCTTCTCCGCCAGGCAGGGACAGAGCCATCACAACCACTACTCTCCGCTGGCTCCTCTAATCACACCCCGCCCTTAGATCAGAGAATCTCTTTGCTCATTTCTATACACAACGTAGTAAATCCCATCTCCACCTGACTGCAACGTTCTTGCCTCCTTGGACTTCTCTGGGGATATAAAACACATCACAGCACTGCTGATTCCCCAGACACCCTGGGACATTCTGGGGGGACACAAGCTCCCGGTTTCTTGTTGCCCTCAAGAGATTTTCAGGACTAAGAAGAACAAAACATCTTCAGAAACTTCATGTATCAGGTGTTGGAACATGACCAAATATTCCCAGAGCCTGAAACCCAAGATCTCCACTGAAGTTTTAAGTATTATGTGGAGACAAAATGACTTCAAGCCTTTGGAATAACGCAGCTGGTTAAGCTGCTGCGTAGACAAAGGCACCAGGAGACTAGAACTTGATCTATGCACCAAACCCATTTCAATTCTCCCTTCCGCTGACCTACTGCAAACTGCCTGTGAAGACAGTCGAGCTACAGAGGTCCTGCTCTGGCTTGACTTCAATCATATTTCCCACAAGATGAATTAACTCATAACAGGACATTCTTAAGGCAAAACATGAAAATGAAAGTGAACGAAGACCATCCTCACAGAAAAGTGACACCAGCTTGGACAACTTACCTACACCTCTTGCCCCAGGTGCTGCAAGGAGAAAAGTTATAGCAACAATTTGCTTTTAAAAAGCGTAAGGGTGCGAGAACTTAAAGAGAACTCGCTATTTCTAGCAGCCCAGGAAGGGTGTGTGCCACACTGTGCCACTGACACAGAGCAATGCTTAAGGATACAGTTTCCAAACAGCGTCAGGACGATGAAGTAAATGGAGGAGAACATCCCCGAGCGGACACCACCCTGCGACTCTATCCCGTGGTACATCACCGCGTTCCAGTCTTCCCCCGTCAGGATCTGCACAGTGAAATACAAGGGAGAAGAAAAGGTGAGTCACAGGAAAGACAAAGTAGAATCATAGATTTGGTTTTGTTGGAAAGACCTTTAAGGTCATCAAGTGCAACCATTAACCCAGCACTGTCAGGTCATCACTAAACCATGGCCCTCAGCACCACATCTACATGGCTTGTAAATCCTTCTGGGGATGGGGACTCCACCTGGGGGGTAGGTATGGTCTGGGGGAGCTAGGCAGCTTGATGAAACCCAGGACTGCTTTCTAGGGGAAAATGGACGATCACATTAGTGTGGCAGATCACAGTGCTGGACTCAAACCCCTGGCCCTGGACAGTCTCATCCTAGGCTGGGTGCACCTTTCTTCTCTGGCATGGACTGAGAAGTGAGGACTCTGGTGAAGGAGGACCATTCCTGACCTGTCTTGGTTACGCACCAGCTGCCCGCCTCTGACTGTAGGCTCTCACACAGGCACAGGCAGTGAAAGCCAAGTTTCAACACCTCACCCCCAGCACAATTTCTCCTCCCTCTCCATTTTTAAGTCATGCAGAGATACCAATCTGCAGCTGCTCCATACATGCTCCCACAGACCTAAGAAAACTCTGTCCTCTAACCCAAATGTCCTGAGTGGGACCTCTGCCAGCATTAACTCCTTTCTTTCACTTCATACAAAAAGGGTTTGCTCAGCTCCCCCCAGCCCACACACGTTGACTGTGTAACAGGAGGAGAAACTCAAGCAACCCCCTTCCACTGTTCCTTTGTTCCTGAGGGCTGCAGAACGTGTGTGAATGTGACTCCAAATGCCATGCACAGGGGGCTGCACCAAACGGATTCTTCTCCAAGTTTCCTTCTTGTTAAGACCACAAGGACCCTCAGCCACTCAGGTAGCCACAAACCACAGGAAAAAAAAAACCAAACAAATCAACAACAAAACACCAAAAATCTCCACCTAAGTAGGAACAATAACCAAGCACATGTGAGTGAGGACAGATGAGAGGAGCTTGTAGGGGACTCTGCTCCTCCTGTGTCCTCGTACCGAGGGGAGCCCAGCTGCAGCCTGGCTCTGCAGAGCGCTGGACACCGACCTGGGGCTGATTAGCAAACCCATGAATAATAGAAAACCTGATCACAATAATTGAAAATACCCAAGACTCAAATAAGACTAGTCATGCTAGAGGCTAATTTGGTACCACTCTGAATTTCTTGCCAATCCTGTTCATCACCAGTGACTGTAACACAGCAAGACTTTGGGCAGATCAGGAATTCATCTGCCTGCCATGGCAGAATCCAACAATAGCTCCTTTTAGTACATTAAAACATGCCCGCTGGGATGCGAAGCTCAAATTCCTAAATAGGAAGCTGTCTTTGTGTTTAGTAGAGGAAAAAAAAACGCAACAAAAACACAAAACCACCAAAAAAAAAAAGCCCAAAGCGTGATGCGTGTTGCAGTTATCGGGTCCCCCAGTGCACACAGCACATTCAAACCCATTGCAAATTCCAGGCGTCAGCTGCTGAGAGAGAGAAACTGTCTCTGGCTGCAGGGTCGGTGCTGATGACAGCAAGATGCTAAGAGCAAGTATAGACACAAGGACATAGAGTGCATACAAAAAGTTGTTTCTTAAATGCAGAATCTGGACTCAATTCAGAGCCTGAGCTTAACCCACACTGTTGGAGTTCCTCAGGATTTACACCAGAGAATATGAACCAGGGCACTGGGCTTTCAACTCTGGCTCTCAATTATGCAAAATGCTGTTCACAAACTTGCTTTCACATCATTTCCATGAATTCACAACTGTTCCTGCTTTCTGGGAAGAACCATAAAGTGATTTTTGTTCACTCAAATATTCATGGAAAGGGAAAGCAGTGGGAACACTTCTATGCCCTGCAGAAGACCAGCAGTTGCAGGTAACACAAATTAGACTGCTCATAAATAAGTCCAGCAGGTTGGAGTTTGGTTTCAAAAATCCAACTGGATTATTCTGGAAGTTGAATAGACATTTAAAGAGGAAAAAAAAAAAATGATGGCATTTTTGCAAAGAGATAAGTAATCTATACTAACCAGCCTGCCTGGAGCTGAGGATGCTCTCTGAGGCAGTAACAAGTGGACAGACACCTTGACCTGGTGTCCTTCCCACTGTTTGTGCTGTCACCATCAGCTGCAGGACTTATTTAAGCAATTAGGTAGCCACTCTCAAGGAGCAGACACGTGCCATAAATTCAAGTCTTTCTGCTCTATGATGTCTCATTTATGGATGCTCTAAGAACTTCTTGCTAAGAGAGAGGACAGCATTACAGAGAGGGACAAGGAATGAAGACTTCAAAGTTAGGTGAAGTCCAAACATTTTGTTCTTCCCTGTGCCCAAAACTGCTTTTGGCTGCCCTAGGTGAACATTTTGTGCAGTGCACCACAGTATTTAATCACAGCTGAGGAGCCATCAGGTGATGGAATAAAAAGAGCTGTCAAGAGCTGTTGTGAAATCTTAATGGGCTAATGAGCATGTTAACGGTGGGAGACTCTCAGCTGCAGAGGAACAGCACGGCAAGGCCTCCAAGGGCTGTTCTGAAAGTGAGATGCTTTCCTGAAGAAGAGCCTGAGTAGATGCAAAATCCCATTAGCCCCATGGTGTATCTCCCAGGCAGGTCAGCAAGGACAGCCAGAGCACTCGGATATCAAACCCAAGCCTCAGCAGGGCACCCAGCAGCAGAGCTGAGCTCTGGTCCCATCCTGTCACTGCAGCCCCTCATCTCCTCCAGTGGTCACTGCTTCTTAGCAGCCAGCAGCATGTAATTATTTACATAGCAGCTCCTAGGGAGCAGAGCACGTGTAGTAAACACAGGTCCTTCTGCTCTGGGGAGTCTCTGCCCTTATGGATGTTGTCCACTCTTCCCGCTCAGTGACTGGTGGAAGCGGGAGATGCAGCTACTCATCTTTCCCATGTAGTAGATATATGTGTGTATATATATAGTGGGTGTATTTTGTATGTACACGGCTTGGCACGCAGCCCACAAAGACTTTCTTGGGAGGTGGGGGCTGGAAAAAAAACACGTGATGCTCTTCAAAGGGATTTTAGGGAGAGCAGAGCTCAGTTGCACCTGACGCTGAGCTCAGCTGCCAGAGGCACAAAATATGTGCCACGAGTCACATCCAGAGGATCGTGAACCAGCCAGGTCTGAGGAAATAAAAAGGGCTAAGGCAGGCTGTAGAAGACTTTGTTTAATACTGCTCCTTAAAGCAGGGATGTCCAAAGGGGTGAGGGCCAGACAGGTTGCGTCTGGCTTTATTGTATTTGTTCAACACATCGAATGCCTTCGCTGAACGATGTTACTCTGCTCATCAGAGCAGCAAGCAAAGAAGCCCTGCTGGCTTCTGTGAGTTTGTGGAAGAGAAGGTTAGAAGAGAATCCCAAGCCCAGCCTGAAGAAGCATTGACATGGTATTTGCAGTTCTGGGGAGACGGGGGGATGGACTGGGAGCAGAGGTTACCAAAATGCCTCTGCGAAGCTGCGTCGAGTCAGTTCAGTGCTGAGGAGGTTTTCTGGGTTTAATTGGTAGCTCTGACATTCCAGACAAATGTCATAGAACCAGCAGTGTTTGCCTTCATCTCACAACCACTGTTACAGGGGTATTTCTCTCAAGGACAGAAAGGAAATATCTCAGCTAAGTATTCTCAAGAGACAGCTCTAGTCCCAAAGCAAAATAACATCAACATTTCCAGCTGCTCATATCCGGAGCCTGACTCAGGTTCAGTTCCGGCTCTGTGGCAATACCTTGGCGTTTCTTTAAGCCTTTTCTTTGATGAGTACTAAAATGCTATGCAAAGCTTAATCTACCACGATTTGCAATATCCTGCGAGGTAAGCACTGCCAAACCTGCTGCACATCTGGCGAGGAGCAATGCCCAGATGAAGCTGCTTATGCAAAGGCCACAGGACACATTTTCTTTTAGACTCTTTTTGGTTAATCCAAAAATTTGTCATCAATCCTTCCCACACGTGACCCCCTTCCCCTCTTTTGGAGACATGACACTGAAACATGTAAGCCAAGCCCTGCTGAGATCTGTCAGTGTGGATCTGATGTCAGTCTCAGCTGGAGTCCACATCAATGCTTTATGAAGGACCACGCTATAAATACCCGGCGGTATTTGCTGGACCCGTGAGCGGTACCTGCACGTGGAACAGGGTGTAGCATCCCCAGATTTCTACTGGAACACCTGAAATAACTGGTTTGAAAAAAGCATGCAGAGACCAGCTGCAAAATTAGGCTCTTAAATCTGAGAATCTGAGCAGCGTATCTGCCAGAACTGCGGCTTCTTCCTGCCGTCACATGAACTTGCTCAAGGCTGATGCCTCTTTCTGTGCTCCCCCATTGATTCCCACCCAGCGTTATCTTATCTGGAGCTATTACCGTGCAAAACGTTCCATTATTCCCTTCCTGCCTGGAGCAAGCTCAGGCCTCTCTCCTCATTAAATTATGGCAGCCACAGGAGAAAGTGAAACAGGTCAACCCCTCTCTCGCTGTCTAGGATTTCAGGCAGGGAGGTAGATGCAGCAGGGCATGTCAAGTGCTGCCATTGCAGCATGAAAACCTGGGCAGGGGCCTCAGAAGAGAGCCTGGGCACGCACAGACTTTATGCTCAGCAAAGAAACAGCTATTTTATCAATATTTTTTTCCCTAGCAAAACCTCCTTTTTTTTCTCTAGTTTTCTTTCATTCCATCGTGTTCATTTTTAAGGATGGATTGATGGGTCAGTATGGATCTGGAGACTTTCAAGACCTGTCTGGATGCATTTCTGAGTGTTTTGCCCTAGTTTTGGTCCTGCTCTCACAGGGGGGTTGGACTCAATGATCTTTGGAGGTCCTTTCCAACCCTGAACATTCTGTGATTCTGTGAAAGACTTCCCCTTTCCTAAATTCCATGGGTTCTGGGGGACCTCCTTGTTACCCATACGCAGGAAGAGATGCCCAGGAGTGTATTTCCTAATGCTCACCCAGGACAAGGTATAGCTTTACCTGGAATACAGTGAGGATGGCAGCAGGGAAGGTATCAAAATTCGTGGTTGGGGTTTCATCTTGGAAATTGAATCTAAAGAGAAGTAAGAAATAAAAACAAGAGTAGGAAGGGACAAGCAGCTCCCGTGCAGTCTCCTAATACCCTGTAACCTAAGTCAGAGAACAACATTTGTTCCACCTGGAAATAACCCCCCAGGCAACCGCAGCAGGGAACACGGTGTCTCAGAAGATCCTTAACAGAACTATTAGCAGAAACTCAATTTTATTCCTAGAGAAAATTCCAATGCTTTGAAATCCAATTTTCACCCACAATTAAAATGAGCAATCAAAATCTCAAACGATTTTGTGGAACAAATCATTCCAAGAAGTTTTTGTCCTCCAGTGTACGTGTCAAAATTGACATCACCCTCTTAGTAGATCATTTTCTTTTAATCTTTCCAAGATAAAGCATTGATTGATTGATTAAAAACCCAAACCCCATGTTATTTCATTTCAAAATTTGTGCTAGAGTTTAAATGGTAACATTGTGATATTTCTTGCTGCAAAATTAATCACAACTGGCATTTCTAATCAGAAAAGTCAGATACAACAAAACTATGTTCTGCTGAATTTGCCTGTCCCCTCACAGCAGCAGAAGTGCTGCTCCCCCAGTCCTATTTCAGAGGTCTGGGTGTACATGAGGACCACAGAATGACACAGGAACTTGGAATTGGGGTAACTAGAAAGAATTTGGCTCCAGGTAGAACATCAGAACAGGAATTATTTTCCTATAAACCAGAAGCCACTTCTCAGCAGCCCAGAAATACTGACAACTGCACCCATGATGTAAATCCTTCAATCCCTGCAGCCCCTCTCACCCTTAGGTACTCCAAGGAACTGCTTCCAGGTTACCCTGAAAGGATGATGATTGTGAGACTTACTGTCCTCCAAAGAGCTGCATCCCCAGCAAAGCAAACACCACGATGAAGAGGAACAGCAGGAAGAGCAAACTGATGATGGACTTCATGGAGTTCAGCAAGGAGACCACCAGATTCCTCAGGGAATTCCAGTACCTGCATTGGAGAACAGAGCAGCCAAGAGATAACCTGAGTGGGAGAAGAGCCTTTAGTGAGAAACTAATACGATCTCCTTTCTTATTATAGAAAAGGAAAAGACTGACAAGGAATATCAGCACCTTTAAAGTCCCCTCTATGACTGGAAAATACAGCTCACTGCGGGGCAAAATCTCTGTAGCACCACAAGGGCAGAGATGGTCACCTCAGTGTGCGTGTACCCATCCATGCAGTCGCCTACAGCAAAAACATTTGCTTTAGTTTCTCAGTAACCCCTTTCCTGGTACAGATTTTGACCTTTCCTCATCTTCTCATCCAGCACAGCAGTCAGCAGGGGTGTCAAAACCGGTGATGTATCAAGATCTTCATTACCAGCTCCCTCAGCAGCTCCTCATCAGACATAAACAGAACCCAATGCTCAAGCTGCAGCCTCACCAGCTCCAACCACCTGAGCAACCACCTCAGAGGATGAAAACAATTCCAGGACATCAACTCCAATGTGGCAAGAGGGAACGGCTCAGTCCCAATCCTGACGGATATATCCAAGTCACATCTGGCCAATACCGAAGGTAGTTTGCTTTCATGTCCCCTGCCCCCTGCATCAGCTCCTGGCACACTCCCAGGCAGGCACATCGAGTGACAGCGAGCCAGGGAGGGTGCTCAGAAACAGTGCTTGGTCTTGGCTTTATGGCCGTGCGGAGAACAGGCAGGGAGCATTTATATTAGGAGAGCTAATGAATCAGAAAATGCAGAAAGAGCCATTAAGCAGAGGAGCAATTTGACAATCTCCTTTTGGACAGACAGGCCGGCGGAACAAGGGGGCTGGAGCAGGCAGCAGGTAACAAGTGATTTAGAGCCATTTCATGTGTCTGCTGTTAGAAGTTTTCAGTCTGAGACCATGAGGGGAAATTTGTCTTTTTCTCCAGTGACTTCTCTTCTTTCCACCACCCAGAACCTGCCATCCAGAGGCCACTCTCCTCAGCAGCACCCTCTGCCATCCTGCCCTGCACCATCCTCAGGCTGCAGGTTTGGGGACAGATCCATGAAATGAGTTCCGTCCTGCAGGACAGCTGGGGGCATCCAGCAGAAGGAAGCCCATGGATCTGTCTGATCTGCTGATGAGGTGGGAAGGGCAAAGTTTGAGTCAGAAGAGCAGAAAGACCATCCTTTTGCTTCTCTTTTTCTTCATTTTCCTCCTATTCCTTCCCCCAGGTGTGGCTGGGGTAACCAAAGCAGCCCATATTTTTCCGTGCTGGGGATGATACAGGCACGTCCATCCCAGGAGAAGTGGGATCTTGCACTCCCATTGCACCCATCCCAAGAGAAATTATATTCATAATACAGCAACAGAGGTTTCAGGGGAAACTTTGATGTCTCAGAACAATCTTCAATTGTAAAGGCTACAACCCAACCCACTCAGGGTTAACCCTCAGGAGAAAGGACAGAGCTGCTCTCCTGGGAGAAGGAGGAAGAGTTTGCTGCTCACATGGCTCTCCCCTGCTTGACACAATCTGCTTCAGACAAAATCTGCACGAGCAAGTGATTTGCACCTTGCAGTTAACAGAACGGGACACAAAATCCATGTGGAGGCTCTGCCTTGTCCGGGAATAGCTCGGCACCAAACCCTGCCACACTGCAGAGCACCAGGCTGTAATGAGGAGTTGCATTTCTACAGATGCCAGTCCCCATTCGGTTCTGCCATGACAAGGAGGAAAAGATGTGAAGCTGTTTCCTCCTTGTCCTCCTCACTGCATTTAACCCCTCTTGGGCTGTGTCCCCTTGAAGTGCCTCCTGCTGTCACCCTTCAGCCTGACTGCAGTTGAACTTCTGAAGTCCTGCTGTCCACAGTCCCACTGACTGGGGATGTAATGAATTCAGAGGTTTAACATCACCCATCAGTCAAAGAAGGATTGCAACTGGCTTCTGTTCAACACAGGGGCAAAAAAAACTCAGCAGGGGAAGGAGCTTCTGAGAAAAAATGTCATGAATGAGATGGGAAAAGGGGAAACCCAAGAAAACTGCTGAGGGTCAGAATGTTTTCATAGTAAAGAGTGTGGTGAGAGTGTGCAGGTAGCAGCTTGTGCCTTGTGCCATCACTTTGGTTGCTGCCTGTGACTTAGGTGAGGATGGAGCTGTGCAACTCAGGCACTGGGATAACGTGGCCCAGCAGAGCTGAGATCCCCCCTATATGAGGGGACACACACACACACTTCTGGCAACTCAAATAATGTGTTTCTGTCCTATTGGGTGAAAAATCCACATCCTTAGGTCAAGAGAACTTCAGCACCAGAGGGGTGAGAATTTCGCTGGCTGTCCTGAGAGGGGGGAGAGCATTCAGTTTGCTCTGTGATGTGCTTTGTTAAGTTCAGTCTCGGACTTCATCCTTTGATTACATTGGGTAAAATCCTGACTAGGCAAGCCTTGCAAAGAAAGACATTTTAACTTGAAAAAAGCTTCCAAAGTTTGAACAAATCCAACACACAGAGACACTAAATCTCAGCAGCTCTGGGTAAAATTAACTGCTGACAATTAATTCCTATGAATTTGCTGCAAAACCTGGAGCTTTCCATGAACCAGATCAGTGCAAAGACAGGATATAGTGACATTTCTGGGGTAGGTGCCCACCTCTTTTGCTGGACATTTACAGTTTCCTACTCCTTTGTCCCACAGTACAACAAATGACAGGGTCACACTGTACTGGGTCTGCCTGACTGGAGTGAATTCCTCACCCCCCAGCAGCCCTCCCAGCGCTGTGCTTTGCATCCAGAGCTGGGAAGGTGCTGCTCACACCCCAGGGTTGTGGCTCCTGTTGGAAACCAGCACCGAGGCTGGTTTCCAACATTCCCCCTGCAGTGGGGTGGGCAAGGTCTTGGGAGGGGACACGGCTGGGACAGCTGCCCCAGGCTGACCAAAGGGCCATTCCAGACCGTATGATGTCAGCTGAACTAGAAAAGGTGGGAGAAGGAGGAAGGGCATTGGCTTGTCCTCAGAGCAACTGCTGCACATTTGGAGCCCTGCTTTCTGAACCAGACAGCACCTGCTGGTGGGCAGTAGAGAATAAATCTTTGTTTTCTTTTGCTTCTGCACGCAGCCTTGCTTTGCTTTTCATTAAACTGCTTTTGTCTTAGCCCACGAGTTTCATCTTTTTTTCTTCCCCCAGGCCCAACTGAGAGGAGGAGGAGGGTGAGAGGGAAGTGATAGAGCAGCTGAGTGGGCACCTGGCATCCAGCCAAGGTCAAACCACCACACACACACAAATCCTGGATCTGCATCACAATTAACAAATCAGCAAATGCTACAGAGCTACCAAAACCTGTGCTTCTCAACAGCTGCAGAAGTACCTGCCTACTTCAAATGACTTCTTTGCTCAAAGGCATTTTATCTATTTGAGGTGGTTGGGGTCTTTTGGAGGGAGGTGCTATTCCTCCTTTTGCTACTTCAAACCAAGAAGTAGTAAGAGAGTGATGGAAAGAGGGGAGAGCTGCAGAGGTAATGCTATAATATGGTTTTAAAAAGGTGGAAAACAACAGCAGGAGCACCTAAATATGTCATCAATTTCCACATCACAATTTGGAAATCCTGCAGAAATTGCTCTAGATGGGTTTACAAATTGCACAGTGGCTGTTTGCTAATGCCAGCACACATTAACACAATGCATCAGCATGAAAACGACTGCAAAACAGTGGCAACCCAACTCCAGTGGAAATCCAGCTTCCCAGGTCAAGACCGAAAACCTCAGACATTGGCAAACCAGACACAGCAGCAGCAACACACACTCCATATTTATGTCAACACAGCAGGTCAGGCACTGAGATTTAGTAGCTGGCAATAACCAGGGTAGCTCAGTTTTCCAGGCCCTGAATGCTTAAGGAGCTGTCACCAGACCACCAGCAGATAAGGACAGTGGGCAGTTGATGGGGCTTAGAAAATCAACTTTTTCCTCCTACCACATAAGAGATCACCTCACGAGAATTTTGTTTTAAGCAAGCTTAAAAACAAAGATAAGAAGGATGCTGTCATGCAGCCCATCACTAGACTGGGGAGCCCTCTGCTCAGGGGTGGACAATCTGTACACAAGGCTGGGGAAAGGGCTGATAAAAGTCCTTGCAGATGCAAACACAGACTCAGGAGCTCCCTAAACTGTCAGCAGCCAGAAACCACAATTGCCCAGCCAAAGAACAATCCTGCACCTGCAGTTTTCTTCTGCTTCTGCCCCACACTGGGTCCAGTGCAGACATAGGATGTTAGGGCACACAGGACCTTTGTACCAGCTCCCACAGGGGGGTTGGTGTTTAGAACTTTTTTTTATTGTTTTGGGTTTTTTCTTACAGGTGTGGAAAGCACTACTACTTGCTTTGGGGCTGGTAATACAGGTTTTAAATGGTGATAAAAGTCTCATGTGAGCAGAAAAGGAGCTGCACTTACTTTGTGACTTTGAAAATCCTCAGCAGGCGAAGTGCTCTCAATACACTGATGCCAAATGAGGTCCCCGGTTTCACTGCAGCCCAAATAACTTCGAATATACTTCCCACAATGACCTGCAAGAAGAGTCCATTTTACAGAAGGCAAAACTGGCGCTCAGTTCTTGTGGTGCTTCTAGAGGGGCTGAGGACAGAGTGAGAATCAGAGCTTGGGCTGGGAGAGTTTTCTTATGAAGGCTTCAGCAAAATCATCAATTAGGTAAAAGCACCAAAAAAACTTGTTCCAACTTTCTAAATAAATAAAAAGAAAACTTCCAATACCTAGAAGCAGAACATCACAGATCAAAACTTCTTGCTGTCTTCCCTAGTAAGCAAATATCTTGAAATAACTTTTCTTTTGAAGGACACCACATTGTTTTTAGTTAGGTGTTTTTTACACTGGCTCTACTGCAAATGCCAACAGCTCCTTTTCCCACCCCATGCAGTTGGTTTGTACAGCCTGCAGAGATGCAGAGGGACACTGGCCCAGCCTCTCCTTCCCATCAGAAGCACAGAAAGTCTTCACCCACAGCACCGCAGAACACTGAAGCATTAGGTCTGGGCAAGATCTACCAGAAGCTTCTGGCAGCTGAGAGTCTTTAGGAGAGTGATTAAGGTAATAGCCATTAAGAGATCCTGCGATGTCATTAGCAGGCACATCCAGTCATCTGCCAGGTCCTCAGCCTCAGGTTACTGAAAAAATTGTCCCAAATCAAGGTGGGATTTTAGGTTTTGTTTTGTCTTAAGGCTGGCAGAGAATTAAACTCGAGTACTAAAGAAATCTTTGCTGAAATCCTTTATTACAAAAAGGACAAACCAGGAACAGGTTAAGCACAATTGGAAAGGGTAATTATATCCCCACAGGTTGCTGCAGAGCTAATAAGAGAAAAGAGGCATTTTGCTGCCAGTTGCTGTTATTACCTGCACTGCAGAGCTCCCACAGCCCAGGGTCCCCGTCTGCACAAAGCTCACCATAAACACATTCTCAGCAGACCCCAGGAGCAGCTGGTTTGTGTTGGGAGAGGGAGTGTTGATGGTAAGGCAGGGCCACAGAACTCTGCCTGAGAACCTGAGCAGTGCTGGGAGATGCCACAGCTCAGAGACTCCTTTCCTAAACAGAAACCTGGATGTCGTTGGAAGACTCCAGCATTGCTTCAGGTGCTCAGCAAGAAGTGCTGTAGCTTGAGCTTCAAGACAGCATAGCGGGAAAGAGAGACACACAACAGTTGTTTACCCAGTTTCTCCCATCACAGAGAGGCCATCACTCTTGGGAACCCCTCAGGAATCAGCAAACCCCTTTCTTTAGACCCTTTCCATACTACACTGATAATTAATTTTCCTGGCATCTCAGCGTGGCCTCCTGGGAGCTTGTTTCACATGAGACCTCACTGGACTATTTCTCCTGAGACTGATGTTGCTCTGATTTGTTGTTTCACTTTTTGCACTTGAACAGTTTCATCTTGATGGTTTGTCAGACTAAACTGACTACAGATCTGTGTGATCTGCCAGTTGGGGTGCAGGAGGCAAATTAATTCTGGGGGCTGGAAGGTGGATGAGAAGGAAGAAACAAAGATAGAAGTAGGACCCCTATTGATTCTCTTGAGGACAAAGAATTAGAAACAGATCAACAGCTTTACCTCCTGGGAAACTGCTGGCAAAGCCTATTGCTAATGCTGCACTTGCCATAGCATGGCACATTGCACGAGGCACTGGGTCTCTCTACTGTCTCCTAAATCAGCTGTCCCTCACCATCGGGTACAAGCTACTCTTGTTGGGGAAGAAGCATCGTGGATATAAGGATCCAGGGCAAGTGGCAGCCACCAGGGCAAGCTGGCTGCAGCTCAGAGCCTCCCTAATTCACTGGTCAAGGACAGAGATGTAGTGGCTGTCACTAGACGATGCAAACAAGGCAAGGACACCCTTAAAAGTCTAACTAGATATATTGCTCGGCCACCAAGTTTCTTCAGCTCAGCTTCTAGAAGCTAAGCATGCACTGAATTTGCTGAAATCTGGGTGTCACCTTCCCTGTGTTCTGTGGGCACACTCTCCATTCCTGCCCTTGCAGGACATCTTGGTGGTAGAGTTAAACCTGGCCATGGCTCAGCTGCGGGGAGCACCCACTCTGAGACATCAACATCCAATTACCTTACATTATCTGTTTGGTTTCTCCTCTAGTTTCCTCTCACGACAGAGTCTGTGCCTTATCCTTTGGGCCATGCAGTCAGAAAGAGCAGTACGTTGCCTTTCGATGCTCTGAGCCACCACCAGCTCCATGGACATCCCAGAGGGGAGAGCCCCACACTTGGTGCAGCCTGATGCAACACCACGTCAGCCTGCTGGGCTCAGTTGATTCTTGGGATGGATAGTTTAATCTCAAAGTCTATTTAGCTCTGAGCTTTCCAATTGACACTGCCAAAAAGAGGAGAAGTTCGGTCTTGGTTTTCAGAGTGGGAGCAGAGCTGAAGCAGGGAATTTTGCTCCATGGGGGAGAAGAATCACTGCCAGCACTCTGTCAGGTAAAGACTAGAAACTTCAGACTAAATCTTGGAAAGAAGGGCTAGATGACACGTACAATGACCTGAACTGGTTTCCCCTTGCCTGCAGCTGTACCATAAGCTTTGTATCTGGTTTGTGTCATATCAGACCCTGGGATGCAGGGCTCAGCCCACACTAAAGGTAAGAGAAGCTGAGTTAACCACTGTGAGGACAGATTACATCCTAATAGCTTTTAGTGAATAAATTAACATCTGCACAGCACGTTCTTTGTTAGATGGAGTCAAAACTGTCCCTACTATTCCACTGTTCATATTTCAGAGCTATAGTTTTAGCAGAAAGGGAAAGGCCTGTGCTTCTGCAATGGAAGGATGGGAGTTGTTGCCTTTCTGTTGCCTAACCACGTGTTTAGGCTTTTACTTCTGGGCACTCATGTCTGAAAAGTGCTGCCTATGTATCTTGAGGTAAAGGCCATTAAACAGATGATAGGAGAGATGAGCAGGAAGATGTGGGGGTTGTTATTTGTTTGGTTTGGGTTTTTTTTTTAGTCTTTCAATCACCTCATTTAAATGGCAGGGAAGATCTCTTGGTAAAGAGTGTTACTGGTGCTGATGCCACAAACACCCTGTAGCTTGCTGAGGAAATGAAATTCCCAGCTGTCACATTTGTTCAAAAAGGATGATAACTATGGGAACCTTAATGTGCTTCACCACAGCTAATTTATACAATGAGTACTCCCTGCAGAAGCCAATTACAGCACCATTTCCCATGGATTCCCCTACTCACCCTTGAATGCCCAGCCCCACCAAGGCACAGGAGAGCCACAGAGCTCATCCACACAGCCAAACCCTACTCACCCCAAAGTCAAAGCAGTTGAATGAAGAGTGGAAGTAATTTCTTGGCCCCAGTCCATACATCTTCAAAGACATCTCAGTAAGGAACAGACCCAGAAAAACAAACTCTGCAAAATCTGGAAATAGGAAAAGAGAGTAAATTAGTCCACAAGACCTTGGTAGGCAGATCTCTTCATGTGGGAACCAAGACAGCCTCCTGCCAGAAGACAGTCCCTCTGCAGTGACAACCAAGACCCCGAGGACAGTTTCACAGAATTATTTCTATATGCACATGAGTTGTATTCACCCTCCAAGCACTGTGAAGGCAGCGTTTCATGTATACCGTGGGAAGGCTGGTATGAGCATTAAATAACATCCTCATCATCTCTCTAAAGGAATTTCAGAAGGAAGCTTTGGATCAAATAGCTCTAAAGATCTAATTTAATTGCACAGATAATATATTGCAGATGTGTGTTCAGGGCTTCTGTACCTACATGAAACAGGGAGCGAGGTGTAAGCTTTTGTAGCATCCTCTCATGATAAAAATACCTTCCTACTGCCTCTGAGAACTCATCTTCAGAGGAGTTGTGTCTACTCTTAGCACATAGGCACATTTATTTTTATTATGCCTGTATAACTGTGTCATTATGGAAGAGCAAGTTCTGTTTCCTTCTGCCTCACTTATCAAGGGCAAATAGGCTGCGAGGCTTTCGATGGGAAAATTCATCACCTGTGATGAAACAAAGGGCAGAAAGAACATAGCTGGAGACTTCAATTTCCAGATCAAGTTTTTAGGACTTCAAGCTACAGAAAACACTGCCTTTGGCATTTTAAACCATACAAGTTTAGATCTGGATGCCAACAAGCAACAGCAACAAAACAAATATGAAAAGGGCAGGAAAACCCCTACTCTACCAAAACAAACCAAAGAACATAAGGTAAACCTCTCCCTCTAGAGAAAAGATATGGAAAAGTATCACACTTCAAAGGGTGGGGAGATTAATGCCATTGCTCAGCACAGTGCAGAAGGTTCTCAGATGCTGTAGCAGAGCAGATACCACAGGGAAGTTGTCTTCTGTCATTGCAGTTTTACAGCTCCAGGAAGGATAAAGAGAAGATGGTGCCAAAGGTGCACACAGACAGACAAGGGGCAACAGATAAAAGCTGCAACAAGGAAACTTTCAGTGAGATAATCCTGAAATCCAGGTGCTTTGTACACCACCTGCACTATGTGGCTTCAGCTACTGAGCACGAGGGCAGAGAGAGGAGGGAACAAGGGTCCCTTCAAGCTGCACAGCTTTCACTCCATTCCACTCCCTTGAGTGAGCGTGGCTGGTCCGTGTCCATCTCACATTGCTGCTGGTCTTTTGAAATTGCTTGGAAAATGCAGCTTCAATTATCAACAAATTAAAAGGGGGTTAAAATTTTCAGTGAAAGTCCTGAGATATAATGAGGATAAAGTTAACTGAAATCCAGGAAGCGTTAACTAGATGGGAAAGGTTTTATTAACACGTCAGTGAGAAACCTACAAGGACACTGCTGTCAACATTTGCAATAGGGGAGGAAGCATGTTAATGATACCATGTAACCCCCTCTCCTTGAAAACAGGAGTGATATCATTAAAGGAAAACATCAAGGACGAAGTGTTCACATTTGAGGAATAAGATGACAAAGTATGAGGTCACAGCTTTTCCCAGGAGGAGGTCCATCCTCTGGATCTCATGCATGGTCACCCGAAGGAGCAGCACACCTCCACCTCCTTTTGAGCCTGGACCTTGCTAGGAGAAGTATGTCCACATTTACACCATGCTACAGCTTTTCTCTCCTTCCTGACACCAGGCACAACAGCTCAGTGAGCAAACGGTGGTTTCCAGCACAAGGGATCCCAGAGCAGGGAGTTATCCAGTTACCTGGGAAACCCCTCTGAATACACGAGTGCAGAGTGTGCTAGAAAGGGACCAGGAGAACCAATCTCAGGCATAAAATGAGATGGCTGACATGTCTAATGATATAAAAATACAGATTTTGTTTGTTAGTTTGTTTTTAAGGGCATAACATGCGTTCTGTAGTATTCAATTTCCTTGCACATAATTAAAAGATTGTGATTGTGAAGTAGTAAAAACATTAAAATCCTTAATTATTTAGCAGCTAGCCCCATAAATCAGAAGCTTACAGTAGCTTCCAGGCCAGACTCTGAACTTCCTTTTTTGCACCCTACATACTTTGGTAATGGTAAAAAAACAAAGGGCAAAACTCCCCCAACAAAGCAGGTGCATCTTGGAAGAGTTGCATGGAAGAGCTTGTGCTGCTGCCATCACCCATTTCAGGCAATAGCCCAGAGGGAAAGCTTGAACCAGTGCTTGTGCTGATGAGAGTCACCCCTTGCTGGGAAGTTATCGCTCACATCTTCAGTTGCACATTCAGCAAAGGTCACCAAACCCAACAGGCCCCTCACACCTAGAAGGACCTGGAGGGGCTGGAGCGTGGCCAGAGAAGGGCAACGGAGCTGGGGAAGGGGCTGGAGCAAAAGTGTGGCAAGGAGCAGCTGAGGGACCTGGGCTTGTTGAGCCTGGAGCGAAGGAGGCTCAGGGGAGCCCTTCTGGCTCTGACAGCTCCTGACAGGAGGCTGGAGCCAGGGGAGGTTGAGCTCTGCTCCCAAGGAGTAACTGACAGGACAAGAGGAACTGGCCTCAAGTTGTGCCAGAGGAGTTTCAGGTTGGACCTGAGGAACAATTTCTTTCCCCAGAAGAGTTGTCCAGAGCTGTGCCAGGCTGCCCAGGGCAGTGGTGGAGTCCCTGTGACCCCTGGAGGGGTTTCCAAGCCTCCCGTGGAGCTGTGGTGCTGAGGGCCAGGGGCCAGTGGTGCCCTGGCAGTGCTGGGGGAACAGTTGGACTCAGTGATCTTTAAAGTGTCTTCCAACCATAACAAATTAGTGAATCTATGACTGGATGACTTCAGTGTGAATTCTCCCTATCACAAGGATCAATACCAAACCAGTGCTTTGAAACTGGTGGCCTTGCTGAGTTAGCAGACAAAATCCTAAGAAGAGATTGTAGATCAGACCTACAGAAAGCATTGCATGACCTCTGCCTGCTTCAGATCTCCCTCTGGCAGGGAGATCCTTATCTATTCACCAGACTCACCTTCAAGAGTTACATTTCAGGTACTCCCCACATTCGTTCACAGGATTACAAAAATACTAAGAAGGGTTCTTTACTACAATTTTCACTAACAGTCTCCCGACACTTTACCAAGAAAACTACTGTCATTTCAAAAGAAGAAAAGGGAGGAAAGAAACAAAGATTAATGTTCAGTCGTCCATCCAGCAGAAGTATGAACAAGAACCAGGTATCAACAAGTGCAGTGCTCCATCATCGGGCTGACACATCCTGCAAACACACATGCAAAGCCAGAATATCATAGGGGAAAAAAGGAAAATGGCCTCTATAACTAAAACAGAATCAAGAAATATTTGCTTAAAAAAACAAAAACCCTACAAATAACCAAAACCAAACAAAAAAGCAACAGGAAATGTCAGAAACTCAGAAAATCCAACAACTTCTTTTTGCTGCTTTTGAAAGAACAACCCAACTTGTCCTTTTATGGCTCATGACTTCCATCTAGATCAGAGTTCAAACCAGGCAGCAATAGCTGTATTTCACCAGGTACCAGATGCTACAAATCATAGCGCTGTGAGAACAAGGGATGGAGGCAGGGGAAATATGGTGCCAGTGAACTCCTTGGGCAGAAGGAATTGACTCGTAATGAATCAGCTTCTCCAGCGGACGGATCAGAAAAACAATTTCTTCTGACATGGCCCTGCCCATATAATTGAAAATGCAATTTTATTGTTTGGACCTCCTGGTATTCAGACCCCACATGTAATTTAATCTGCCTTAAGCAGAAGCATTTGGTAATGTGATTTAAGGAAAAAAGTTTGAGACAAATACTCTTATTCAATTTCAAATCTGTGCTATTGGCAAAGGCCGTGCAAGCATCTTTTTGCCCCATAGGTTTGAATTAGACAGTTAGTGGCTCTCTTTTGTCAATCACCTATGGATTAATTTCATTTCTGCCCTGTCTCCAAGTCCAGTGTCATCAGGAGCAGGTGCAGAGCCCGATGCTTTGGTTTCCTCTCCTCATCCTCCTCACGCATTAAACCAAGCAGGAGGAGAACCCCTGCGAAGTACAACTTCCTCCTCTTTGAGAAAACAGACACGAAATGTTCAGCAGAAATAACTAAATAGGCTCACTTCAGAAAGCCTTTTCCTTGGAATTGCTAAAGCTGCACATTTTCCCCCTGGAGGGGGCTGGCTATCGACTTCAAAGGCAAACACATCCTCCAAAAAAGCCTAATTACACCAGACACGTGGTTCAGCACTCTGTGGCACACAGGGAAGACCTTCTCAGGCCAGAATGGTTAAAACACTGTTGTCAAATATTGTGTTTATCAGAGAGGAGACATTCTGGATCTTGTTTTTAGACATATAAACTTAGGAGCAAGTTAAAAGATCGATGTCTTGTTAGCTGGAGAAACATGGAGACAGCTGCATTGGGAAGGGCAGCCCCAGGGGAAGAGAAGCCTGATAAGAGGCTTCCCAGGTGAAACCTTACTGACCTAATCCAAGAACCTTCTCACCACAGTCCCTAAAGTGCATCCTGCAGGTGTCAGAGTGCTCTACTTCCAGCCTTCTTCTACAGCTTCAGAGGAAGAGGAGACCACCAGCAGCACCATCTCTGCCGGCCTCCTGCACAGCACAAGGCACAGATGTGCTCAGCTGTTGCCACACCAGGCTTGCAAGCTTTGCTCAAGCTCCAGGGTGTATTTTAAAAAGGCACAGTCCTGACTAAAAACCCCTCAATGCTGCACCTCCTCCGGGTGCCCACCTTATGGAATTGGTTGGTTTGCTGTCCTCAGCTGAGGATGCATCTTTGCTGCTAATGAATCTTGGAGATGTTTTTCTAGGCTAAATTGCAGAATTGTCTCCTGACTGAAGTTTCTTCCTTTTAAAAATACTGGCGATGGTGCTAAACGCAGAGATGACAAGCATGAGTGGCTCCATGAAACACATCCTCTTATTGGGAATTGTTAATTATTGAATCCAAGATCCATGCTTTCATGAGCACAACATGCCATGTGTCCATGCACAGTATGAGACAAATCCTATTGCAACTTGGCACTGGAGTCCTTTCCATACAGAGAAGGAAAAACTCTGATCTAATTTGGGGATAGTTACAGGGGCATAAATTATGTCCTGTTAGTCATCATACTCCAAGAATTCAGAGAATTTCTCATCAGCTCTTTCAATAAAACTAAAGAAATCCCCAGCCCCCTTTAAAGCTCCTACAGTTCCTTTTCCAAAGCAGTCGTAGCAATATGGAGTATCAAGCTGAGAAAGCTAATCAGAACAATTCAAGAACAGAAAAGTTAAAAGACCAAGGGAAAAAATAAATCAATGCAGGCCCGTAGGCTTTTACCAACTGTTCTTTAAGTAAAATTAATTTGTAATGTAATTAAACTTTTCCCCAGAGGCACAGGTATAATTGAATTAGAGGTGCCTGGGTAGAGTTTCAGGGTTTAGCAGATCCTCCCAGACTTTACCACACTCCTCTCCCACTGCTGCAGTTCACAAAACTCCCCATCAGTCCATTTCTAAGCACTTCCCACAAAACAACATAATTAGAATTGGCTACTTCTCTCTTGCTCTAATCAGAGCAGCCAAGCCCTGGTTCCTCCGGAGCAAAGTTCACTCATCATGGATTAACTTTAAAGCCATTTTAAACTCTGGCACTCTTACAGTTAAAGGATCTTGATAAGTATTTCCAGGAGCTGTTTAAAATCCCCTGGGTTTGTGATAATCTTGCTCTGCCTCTATCTAACGGATTTGTGCACAACTCTTGGGCAGAGCAGGACTTCCAAGGAGCGCTCCTCAAGGGCTCAACCCCAGCCAGACTCGTTCACAAACGTGGTTCCTGCAGGGTTACCAAGCTGGCTGTGGTTTGGCATGTGCAGGAGTGAGAGGAGTCAAGTCCAGTCTTACCACAGTGGCAATAACAAAACAACCAGTGAATTCACTCTTAAGGAGTAAATTTTGCCCTGCAGTCAATATTAAACTTTAGATTAGTAGGAAAGATTATGCTATGAAAACTGTACCAACCCCCCAGCAAGTGGGCAGAAACATCTAGGTCATTACCAATGTAAAGAGAGCATGAAGACAACACTAAGCTCAGCACCCTGAAAAGCTGGGAAGGGTTGGAGGTATGGGTCTCNTGCTCTGGGAGGGGGTTTGGATTCGATGAGCTCTAGAGGTCCCTTCCAACCCCCACCATTCTGTGATTCTATGATACTAGTCAATCTACAGGACTGGCTTGTGAAACACCTGCCCAGGTGTTTCCTTGTTGCCAAAGGACACTCACGTCTTACGAGTAAATGGCAGTGCAATGATGCAGACATCTGAAGGGCAGACGAGACAAAGGGAAGCACCTATGGCTGGGAAGATGCTGAAGCTCCCAAGAACACATGGTTCTTCTGTGGTTTCCCGACTTTTCCATTAAAAATAAGTCAATGGAATGACTCAACCTTAACTAGGTGGTACCCTACCCCCAAGAAATCAAAGTATGCTACCCAAGTGTTCCTGAAACTATTTGACAATACTGGGTGTTACGGACACACCACAGAGCTCCTGAAAGGAGGATCTACCCCAGCCCCTGTCCCAGGCACAGCACAATTCCAACCTTCCTGATTGTGCTTTTTAATCTTCAGCTGAGGTATGTTGGGAGCCTCATTTATGGCCTCTGTCCCAGAAACACTTCCCACCTGAAGGTGTACCTTTCATTCTGATCAGCTGAGACATCCCTTCCAGCTCTCAGAGGAACATTAAGTAGAAGTTGCTGGCTCATGAATTTCTTCATGTTCCTTTAGAAAAGTTACTGCATAAAGTGGTCCCAAAAAATGAGTTTGTAAATATAAAGCTTGCCTTATTATTTATTTAAATATTTTTTGAGTTGAAAGACTGCAAGAGTTGTTTTTTTCTAGACATTTAGTCCTAATTCATGATGAAATCCTAAGGCTCAAATTTCTAATTACTCTGCCAATCTAGCTTATTATTTTCTCTGTTAAATCTAGGAAATGAATAAGCAAGACTGACTTCTCTGTATAGTCTGTTTCTCTTTTCAGTCTAAATCTTGCAAAAGAAAACCCAAACCTGAACCCAGAGTTGACAGAAGTTTCCATCCTTCTTATGTATCTCCCATTACAGCTCCGGTTACCTGGTGGTATTAAATATTTCAGCAAACATTAATAGGGGCTTTTCTGAAGTCAGAGCAGCTAATATTCTCCACCTTTGAGATCTATTAAAAAAAAATAAAACTTCAAAATTTGCTTCCTTATTATAAGGTTAGACCTGAGGATCTGGGGCTAGGAGTATTTAACTGTCTAATTTATATAGAAAGCAAGAAAGATTAGGGAGGTAAGTATCTTTAATGATCTACACCAAAATGATTAAGTTTGACTGTTTGAAATATTTGGGAATTTTTCCTAGTCTTCCGTTGAGTAACATTCAGAAATTTTACTTAAATTCTGAACAAAAAAAAATTGAACAAAAGAGCTGACTCCGTAAAAGAGCCAGGTACAGAGTGACCNGGTTTGGCATGTGCAGGAGTGAGAGGAGTCAAGTCCAGTCTTACCACAGTGGCAATAACAAAACAACCAGTGAATTCACTCTTAAGGAGTAAATTTTGCCCTGCAGTCAATATTAAACTTTAGATTAGTAGGAAAGATTATGCTATGAAAACTGTACCAACCCCCCAGCAAGTGGGCAGAAACATCTAGGTCATTACCAATGTAAAGAGAGCATGAAGACAACACTAAGCTCAGCACCCTGAAAAGCTGGGAAGGGTTGGAGGTATGGGTCTCGTGTAATTTAACAGGTTGAACTTGCAAGCCTTTTCAGGGGACAATTCTCAGAAGCTCTTCATTCTAAAATTAGGTTAAGATGGGTTACTTCCCAGAGTTTACTTTACACTATGCTGTAAGACAGATCAGGGACAATCCTCCCCAGAATGAACCTGTTGGCACCTCTGCTTCTTTGAAAGAAAAAAAGCAACCAAACCAATCCACAGCAAACAAAACCACCCCAAAACAAAACACACAAAAAACATCTCTGTGCTGAGGGAAGGCTGAGAGCCCTGGGGCTGTTCAGCCTGCAGAAGAGAAGCCTGAGAGGGGAGCTGAGGAATGGTT
>VWZY01001481.1:211550-240441 GCA_013399075.1 Chloroceryle aenea
TTTTCAGTCTAAATCTTGCAAAAGAAAACCCAAACCTGAACCCAGAGTTGACAGAAGTTTCCATCCTTCTTATGTATCTCCCATTACAGCTCCGGTTACCTGGTGGTATTAAATATTTCAGCAAACATTAATAGGGGCTTTTCTGAAGTCAGAGCAGCTAATATTCTCCACCTTTGAGATCTATTAAAAAAAAATAAAACTTCAAAATTTGCTTCCTTATTATAAGGTTAGACCTGAGGATCTGGGGCTAGGAGTATTTAACTGTCTAATTTATATAGAAAGCAAGAAAGATTAGGGAGGTAAGTATCTTTAATGATCTACACCAAAATGATTAAGTTTGACTGTTTGAAATATTTGGGAATTATTCCTAGTCTTCCGTTGAGTAACATTCAGAAATTTTACTTAAATTCTGAACAAAAAAAAATTGAACAAAAGAGCTGACTCCGTAAAAGAGCCAGGTACAGAGTGACCTATGCAATGGCTCTTCCCTTCAGAAACAGAGTCTCCATCCCTTCCCTTCCCAGGGAAAAACCTGCAGTATCCCACTCTTGCTGTCACCATAATCTTATCTTACCAACATCTACAAGTTTCTGGGAGTGGTAGCCTAAAACCATCATTAAAACACAGGGGAAAAAAGCTCTGTCCCTCACTTTCCACTCTATTTAAAAACAAACCAACCAACCAGGTTTTGTGAGCGAGTCTGCAGCCTCAGTGTAACCCTGTGATGTGTCAAGGCTCCAACTGCAGAAAGCTGCCTCCATTTATTATTCACCACGGGACAAAACAACGTGCAATTTAAAAAAGAAAGAAAAAAAGATTAAGAAAAAAAATCATACTTCAAAAGCACTTATCGACCATCTGAAGCCTCAGCTGATAGGTAACCACAGGAACCAAGCGAAAATCAAAGCTTTTGCACAAATATAGTATAATCTTCTGCATGGTGTTATTTCTATCCCCATTGCACGTATTTTCACAGAAGGGTATTGTGACATCTACCCCATCTAATCACACCCTGTCATCTAGGAAGGCATCATTACCCAAAAGACCTTCTGTAAAGTTGCAACCTTTTAAAGAACAGCACAATAATTGCTGCAACTGTAGGGAATTAGCTATGATTCTGTAAGCACAGAGAGGTGATTTTATCTCTCAGGTAGCACTGGCCACTGCACATACTTCTCTCCCTTTTAAACTGCTTTAATCTCTGTGCTGCTTTTAAACTAAAAGAGGGAAATTTAGACTGGAGAGGGGGAAGAAATTATTGACACTGAGGGTGTTGAGAGCCTGGCCCAGGCTGCCCAGAGAGGTGGTGGCTGCCCCATCCCTGTCCCCATTGCAGGGGAGGTGGCCGGGGCTCTGAGCACCCTGCTCTGGTTGCAGATGGCCCTGCTCCCTGCAGGGGGGTTGGACCAGATGACCTTGAACGGTCCCTTTCCAACCCAAACCATTCTGTGACTCTGTGATCCCAGGGACATCAGAGCAGCCCGTTAAGTGCATCCACAGTATAAATCAGCCATGGATGCAGATCAGTTGCAAAGTGGCATGAATTCTCTGGGCTGATTAGAGAGGAAAACCTGCCCTTACCCACACACAGAGCCCTTTCCCCTCCCTTCATAAATCCTCCTGCTGCGTTACAAGACTCAAAGGTGGTTAAATCTGAAGTTTCAGATAACATTTAGGATAACATTCCCATCTCAAACCAGTGTCGTGTTCTGGCAGATTTTTTTTCTGA
The DNA here is from genome assembly GCA_013399075.1 of Chloroceryle aenea. Classification (NCBI taxonomy): domain Eukaryota; kingdom Metazoa; phylum Chordata; class Aves; order Coraciiformes; family Cerylidae; genus Chloroceryle; species Chloroceryle aenea. The sequence goes on from VWZY01001481.1 coordinate 213,280, forward strand.
ATTGTATGACTGAATCACTCTTCTGTTACTAGAACCCCCCATTAATGCCATTCTGACCCCCCTCTGAGGAAGGCACAGGAAGCCTCACAGACCTCATGGGGATGTCAGAGCAGCGCTAGGAGTGATCAGAAACACAAGATGCCATTAGAGGAATGGTGGAGCCCCCAGTACTCACACAGAGCAGTGGTGAGCTTCTCGGGCTGGTCATAGTGCACCATGGCAACGCAGAGCGTGTTGAGGGCAACCACGCAGAGCACGACCCAGTAGAAGCTCTGAGCTTTCACCATGCGCCGAATGAAGAACCGGAACATTTTCTCTTTCCTCCTGAAGTAGGATGAGCTCTCATTCTTCCCACTCTTCAAACTGGCACGGGCAAAAGGAGACCCTGGGATGGAAAGAAGAGTCAGTGCACCACATCCCGGCGGGAGAAAGGCCAGAGGACATTCCTGAGCACACAGACCTTCTCCCAAGCACCAGCAACGTAGCTGAGCAGAAAGCTGGGCACATTGACCATGGGCTGAGCAAAGGCACCTTGCTTGCAATGACGTTGTGAGGGATGAAGGCTGGGATTTGGAAACTTCATGAATGAATGCCCAGTTCCACCATCTAAAGAAACTGGGCTTCCTGTCCTTTGAGGGAATCTTGATTGTCCCAGTTTAACTTATCACTTTTGGGTTCCCGGTTGACTGGAGGGATGAAAAGAACCAGACACAAGTGGTATTTCCACCCGTGGTGTGGAGCACATGCTCTTAGAGCTGGGCAACTGGCAAGAGGAAAGGTGGTCCCTATTTCCCAGCTCAAAGGACCAGGTAAAGACCCAGCCCTTACTACTGGGACTGAATGAAGTCTCCTTATTTTACTCTCCGACCTCATGCGTTTCTACAGCAGAGAGCCCCTTCTGCCTCCGTGCATCATATTTTGAGCACGGCTTCTCATTTGTGCCTTGCTATCAGCTACATTTCCACCCTGCTCTGAAACCCTGGAAAAGAGTCAAAAGTTTTAACAATAGGAAGCTGAGGGCAGAGGCGATTTCTGATGTAAGCTCTCCCCCTGTGGCAGCAGGCACCGTTCAAAGGAACGATCAAAGGGCCAACTCCGGACAGTGCTGAGGCAGGAAAAATCAGCACACGTGAGCAAGAAACACACACGTGTCTGTTGGAGTCCCTCTGCAGCAGACGCTGTCCAAGCAGGGAAAATCGTGACTGCCACACGCTGTCCACTGCCTGTCTCATGCTGTGCTGGCACCCCTCAGAAACAGCTAGTGAACCTGGTTTCGAGATGGTTTGTGGCATGAGAATATGTCCTTGCCCTTGCTTGTCATTGGATGGAGCATCTCGGGAGGTAGGGCTGACCAGGACACACACCATCCTGTCTTGGACCAAGCACTGTGAGAGCAGATGACTTGCATAGGCTGTCAGTGGCCATGGCTGAGCTGCATGAACCGAGTGTTCTGGCTGCACCAGCCAAGTTTCTGAGTGGGATCACTTATATTTTAATGGGGTGGGAGTCTCACCCCCTTTCATCCTGCAATAACATCAAACACCGTATCCGTAGGAAGGATGAAGCATCCAGATGTGACAGCAATGGGTTCTCCAAGCCTCCCAGCTACACAAAGCGTGCTGTGCCAGCTCCCTCATAGAAAAAAAAACCTCTCTGCTCCATTTTACATTTCTGGCTGTCCACCAACACACCAAATGCAAAGCTGGCCCTGGCCGGGCTTTGAACAAACTCCTTGCAGAAAAGCTCAGTGTGCTGTTGTTGTGTTAGTTTGATAATCCTCCCTCTGGTAGCTTAAAAAGAAAAACAAAAAGGAAAACCCAAAAAGTCAATCACAGTGCTCATCTATTGCATTAAGACAACAAAATGAGCCACGGGTTAAGAATCAGGCTGCACCGTATTGTAATACTGTTTAGCAACTCCCAGATAGTCAAGCCAGTCTGTACTGTCAGGTTTGCAGGGGAATAGTCTGCTGCCCTTTTGTCCCCTCTCTGCTGATCTTCCATGAAAGAAAAGCGGCAGTATTTAAACTGATCTAACATAGAAAACATCCACTTCTCCAGGCTCCACTGTCTGGCAACTGAGTGGTCCTGTGTCTGGTACAGTGTAGAGGGTGGGCAGCCAGAAGGAGCCGGCATCTACTGCTGCTCACTTATTAGTGTGGAAAGAAAGGCTGAGAGTTCAGAGGAAAGAAAGAAAGAAAAATGTTAACAACAACTCCGGAGAACACGCTGGGAAGCGTTTACCACTATAGAGCTTTATAATGCAATTATCAGGCTCATTGAGGTACTTGTGTTTGGATTAAAGTGCACCCTCTTCAGTCAACGGCCAGCAAGAGACCTGTCAAAGTCTCTACCACTCTGGTCTGCATCTTCACGGTGCACTGGGTAATTGTACTGTTAGTTCATCCACGCTCCTTCTGCTCCCATCAGCAAGACGTTCTAGAAAACCATCCCAAAAAACCTTTTCTCAAAAACATATTCTTTATGCATAATTGCCCATATGATCTGATTGTTTATGTTAGGCAGAGTTTCAGCCTTTTCAGGAGCCTGCAGAAGGATTTGCTTTATCTGCTTCTTCTTTCCTGCCTTGTTCCCTGAATCGAAATCAAAAACACTTTTCCCAAGTGGGTGAACCACTCGCAGAAGGTGGAAAGCACTGCTGTTATTTTCCCTGCCATATGCTCCCGAGACAGTTCCCAGCTCTGCATCAGATTATCCACGAGTCCAGATGCTCCGTCATCCGTTGCCACCTGAAACGCTGAATTCACAGATCTGTTTGCGTGGCATGGGTGCCCAGAGCCTGGAGGGACTTGGATGTGAATGCAAAGACCTCATAATTATTGCAACCGTGAACAAATGTTCCAAAGAAAAAAAAAAGAAAAGAAAAAAAGACCATTCCTAGTTATCCCTGCAGGGATCCGAACCGCTCAGAAGAAACAAACCAAAAATGCACCCACTTGCTGCATTTTTGCCCTCTTTCAGCAACAGACCTCTCAGAGAGGTTTCAGCAGTTTAACCACAAACCCCACAGCCTGCTCAGCCTGGGGGACTGGGGCAGCTCAACAGGGGGTGATGGTGTCAGTACCATGCTGGGCAACATTCATTTCCTGCAACCGGGTTTCCATTTAAAGGGGAAATAAATAAATAAATATCCAGCAGCAGCAGCTGTAATCTCTTCAAATGTTAATGCCAAATTTCCAAAGAGCATTTGAGGCACTCATGCTTGCAAGCGCCTATATGGACACGTACTCTCCAATGTACTGCTCGTGCTGCTACTCTTACGCATCCAGGATTTGCTGCTTTGTGGTAACTGGGGTGCCAAGACATTTCGTTGGAAGATAATGAGAACATCTGCTGCTTCAGCAGCAAAACAAAATACAGACTCGAACAACAAGGCCAGGAATAAGCAAACCAGCTCGCTCAGAAGCAGACAGGAAGATGTTTTCCCAGACAGCAAAGAAAAGCCCACGACAGGAAGGTCTTTCTGCTGATGACAGGAAGGTCTTTCTGCTGATGCCCAAAGAGCTGCCCTCAGCCGGGGTGCTGTGTGCTCAGCACTTGCCTCTCCTTGCAAAGCCCAGAGCTGCCTCCTGCCTCTTCAACCTGGCAGCCTCTCAGGAGGGCATGAGCTCTGTTAAGTCAGTACCTCCGTAGCCTGGCAGGGTTGTACTCTCCAGAGCTGAGGATACTGAACTGGCACCAGCAATGCTACGCTACGAAGGATGCAACACTCTGTGTTGGAGATATGGGGGTAGTTGTATGCACACCAGTGCGTGTCTCCACATCTGGCTTTAAAGGGGTGGAGAATCGCTTCAAGACCTTCTTCTAGGACAAGGAGGGGAGAATTAGGGCCACTGCCCAGTGTTTCCCAGTAACCATCCCCACCGCAAAGGCTGCAAAACTGTGCGTTAGTGGCAGATGTGACTAAGTGTCCACTTCCTCTCCATCCCACAACAGATGAGGCTTAGCAGTACCATCTGACATATTGGGGCTTCATTAGCATAAATGAGCATGTTCCAAGCAGAACCACAACAAGGCCACCACAGCACGGATTCTCCAAGCATTTCAGTAGGACTCTTTTAAAGGGTGCAGCATGCAGAAGCTGAGCAGGGCAGCCTGGGGGAGAGGGTGAAGCCACCAAGCCATTTGCTTTGGGAAGTTGAGGGCTGCTGCAGGAGCAGTGATAATTCTCCATCTTGAAACCCCAGCTTCTGGAGCAAAGGAGTCTCTCAGAGGAAATGGGGTAGGAACATGTTTACGTGGAGACCTAAACCTCAGGGAATGCGAAGCCAGTACTCACCAACGGAGCAAATGTCTGTGAAATGGTCCTCACCTTCTTCAGCATGAATCAGGTCATTTTTGCTCTTCTTTATTGCGGCTCTTTTCAACACTGTGTGCAAATTAAAGAGAAAAAGCCCCGTGAGCATTCACAGGGGATTCTCTCTCCCCCTTCCCTCACTCTCCAGGGCCAGCATTTACTTCCCAATGCCAGCTTAAAGCTCTCACACGAGGGTAAGCTGGAGCTGGAGCAAATGAGACAACCTACAACCTTGCAGGGCCTCTGCATGCACCGACGCCAGGGTCGTTTAGTTGTGACCTTCCAGATCTTGAAGGTGTGCCAGGCGCTCGCCTGCACGCTCACACTTCACCTCAGCAGGCGCAGGAGGGTGGGGGAGTCACTGCAGCTGCGGGACCTTTTAGCACAGCAGAAAGGCTGGGCAGGGTCACTGCATCTTTCTGAGCCCCAGTGGGTTATGAGATGAGTGCTTCTATCCATTAAAAACATGAATGCTGGTTACAGTGTGCACCATTAAGGAGGCAGCATTTACGGTGCTCGGGTACCGTTTACCACAGAGCAATGCCTTCAGGAGCAGAAGCGCTACGTCGAAAGCAACGGCCTCAGATCAGTAGACCTACTCTTAACAGCACCCACTGTACAATTCCTTCCCTCTGGGGATGGCGTAATTCTTTGGAAAGCTACTTTGTCCAACAGCATCTTTTGTGGGGAGGGTAAACGTCGCTGCAGCGTTTTACTCGACAGGGCAAGAGAACTGCAGCCTAAGGCTGGGAGAGGTCTGCACCATTCACCCAGTGCACGAGGGGGTAACGCAGGAGCAGCGTGGAGGCTGCTCCCATGACCACCTACCTGCAAAACCTTGAGAACTAGCAGAAAAAAATACGTTGATACAGTTTTGTAACAGCTTCAAGACACACAGTAACTAAGCACCGTTTGCTATCAGCAGTAAGACACCCCACGGTGTGGTGATACATACTGGTCAGTAGGCACACACAGCAAACCCACTCACTCTGCAGTGACTGCCCGGGGGTAGGTTCATACCACACAAGAGGATTTCCTCGCCCTACACACACTTCCCTGCCTTGACAGAGAAAGGGATGCGCTTCTTCCTCCACAGCTAAAGTGACTGTTAATGCTTTTGTCACGTCAAAGAAACACCCAGAACATCACCCAGGTTCGGAGAGGCTGGAAGAGGTGAGGATGCTCTGAACCTGTGCTCTGGATCCAATTTTGTGCAGATAAATGCTTTTGCTCTTTTCTTCCCACCCAGCAGTAGGCTGAATCTTCAGTCCCAGCAGCACCAGCTTTTGGGTCCTTCATGCTGTATCTGTCCCAGTACATTCCAGCATGTCCAGAGCCACCCCCAACACTGGAACATAAACAGCCCTGAGAGTGAAGTTTTACAATACTCCCTGGATGAATTGAACACCTTCTTCTTTATCTTCTCCCCACCAAAACTCCTACACTTGTTTAGCAATTCAGTTGTGCCATCTGTACGGGCACCTTGGATGCAATGTCCCCCTGTTTTGGAGACTAAGACAATTTACCAGCATAAATGTGGGCTGCACCATACCAGTTGACTTCAAGACTGGGAACATTGCCAGGCTCCTTTAGCTTACTAGTATAGAGGGAGCCTTAGGATAGCTGTGTCTTTACTCCATGGCCTGCACAGAATGGTGGGGGCTGGAAGGGACCTCTGGAGAGCATCGAGTCCAACCCCCCTGCCCGAGCAGGGTCACCCAGGGCAGCCCACACAGGAACAGAGCCAGGGGGGGGCTGGAAAGGCTCCAGAGCAGGAGACTCCACAACCTCTCTGGGCAGCCTGGGCCAGGCTCTGGCACTCTCACAGGGAAGAAGTTTTTCCTCATGTCGAGATGGAACTCCCTGTGTTTCACCTTGCTGCCATCACCTCTCCTCCTATCACAGGGCACCCACATCTAGTTTGCTTGTATCGCTCAGCTTTTCAGACTACTCTTCCAGACACTCATTACAGCTCGAGACTAACAGCCCTGGCTGCATCCACGTGCTGGACAAACTTCCCCAGTGGACACACACCCACACACACGCACCAAGATTTGCCAAGCACACCTCAGCCCTGACCTTCTTCAGCCCCAGCTCTTCCATCCCCGAGCCCTCCTCGAGCACAGGTCACCAGGTTGGCCAAGGTGGGCGAGCAGCCAGGCACCCAACGCCCCAAAAGGAACCGCTCGCTTCCAAGAGAGGTGCAAAACCACCTGGGAAGCATCTCCTGAGGTGACCTGGGCGCGTGGGGCGGCAGGGGAGAAGCACTGTCCCACCTAAGCCCCTGGTGATTTGCAATCCACTCACTGTTGTAGCTGCTGCCGCTGCTAGTCTCTGCCGGTGCCGTGCCTTGTTGAATCGGCCCTTCCGAGGCGGCCCTCCCTGACAGTGAATGGGAGGAGAAAAAAAAAGAGGAGGGAAAGGGAGGGGAGGGGAAAGGAGGAGACATGGGAGGACGAAAGATGGTCAGAAAAGGGAGAGGGAAGAATCTTTAACTGAACTTTGACTGGCTGGCGCGTCCTAAGAGCTCATCGCTCTGGAGGCACAGGGAGGGCAGTCCCCGTCGCCTCGCTGCACCTGCATCCGAAGCTCGGTACCTCCAGCCATCCTGCAGTGCTAGGGTCACACGTCGGAAGATAGGATCACCACACCCTGTTATGTCTTACTGCTTACAAGTAACAGGGGTCTTAGTCTCTTTGTCAAAGCCATTTGGAAGCCTCGGTTTCGAGCCCTGCCTTGTCTCGGTCAATGCATTTCTCTTCTGGCATCCGCTCGGCAGCCTACCCCCGCCACAAGCTGCACGTAGACACAGCCAGCCGTGCTGGGCAGAGGCTGGCGGCTGTCCCCATCACGCTGCGGTCCCCCAGGCAGCGTAGGGACCGACCCCAAGGGCAGATTCCCATCCCAGAGTGGTGTGTCACATAGCTGCTCATCAGCCACCTGCAACCTCGGAAAGACCCGATACGGGAAAAGGGATTCTTTAGCTCAACTTATGCCAAGTGCATGCAAGAGCGTGTTCCTCACACCCTCCTGGTTACAATGGAGAGCCATGGCAGCGTACAGCAGGTGAACCTCTCATGTAGCACAGGAGGAAAACTGCACAGCAAAACAACCTACCGTCCAGAGGAGATTTCTCTTCTGCATTCTTGTCTTCCTCTGCCAGCATAACCTCCTCTGTAAAAGGAAAAATAGCAAGGTTCAGCCTCAGATTTATCCTGTCCCTGTTCCAAACCCAGCTGAACTAGCTGCAGCAGGCACCTGTCCCAGCTGCCATCAGCCTTACCCCATTGAATTGCCCAGTGGGGCAATTGCCCAGTGGAGGAAGGGATGGCTCAGAGAGCCATGTTTCTTATGATGTGACCTCTTGCACAGGAGGAGGACAGGCAAACACAACTGGAAGACCACAGCACCTCCTCTTCACAATCAACCACCCACTCCAGTTCCTTTACACAGCTATCACCTGCAAGGGTCTTCCGGAGACCAAGAACCTTCCTTCAGGCCCAAGCAAGATCAGAGGTCTCCACAAGCCAGAGGATGCTCCCTCATGCCCAGCCACACAGGAAGCACTGAGAAGTGAAAGATATTCTACACCCATTGCCGCTCTCCTGTCTCCATCAATAAGATCAGCACTCGCCCCTTGGGAAGTGGATTCTCTGTTTCATGGCACAGGACCAGCTGCTGCGTGTCATCTGTGCCACGCTGCCGGCGACAGAATGTCACCAAACAGCCATCGCATCAAATCTTTGCCCAATTAAAATCCACAGCAAAGTTTCCACAGGGCACTTTTGGCCAGCAGCGTCCAGGTTGTGCAATATGTGCAAGAACACCACCAATGGTATTCTGTTCCTGGGTAAACTCATCTCCAAAATACAAGTTTATACTTCCCTACAGAACAAGAATTCAGAAACTACTAAAAACCCCAGCCTTTGATTTGAATCCTTTTTATCTGCATGATAGACAACCAAATTTCCTGAGGTTTCACAATGCAAATGTCACCACCCGAGTCCATTTGCAGCATATGGTCACAGTGCACCAACACTCGAACCCACACAGCCTGAACCTCAGCTTTTAACTTGCTGCTGTAAAATGATGTGAGGATTTTCTAAAGGACAATATAAAGCAAACAAAATATCGAGTTGGCAGCTGCTAAACTGTGTGCTTCCTTGTGTTATTATAAATGACATTCTTTCACGTGCTTGGCATAGATGTAATTTGGGATCTTACTAAAACCTCTGACACTCTGTTTCCACAATTTTTTGCTTTTAAGTCCATTTAAGCCAGCCTAGGTGGAAGGCTAATGGAAAAATTTAAAAAAAAACCCAAACAACCCACAGGCCAAACATCAAAGTGTGTAGCTGGAAGATGTCTAGAATAATACAAGAGGGATCAGCACTACCACACAAGGCTTATATAATCTCTTTATTAATCATCTGGGAGAGAGAGAGTGTGAATGATACGTTAATAAAATGGCAAACTGAGAAGGCTTAAAATAATATTCAAGACTGGGCAAAACTGGAAACCCAAGCAGGGGAGAACAAAAGAATAAAATACTAGTGCACCAAAGCCAAGGAGGAAAAGGGAGCCGAGAGAGGGTTAACCATGTCAGGTGAGCTAAAAATCCACACTTTCAAAGGCATGAAATTCTTCCAAAAGCCCTAAAATTACAGAATCACCCACAGAATGTTCAGGGTTGGAAGGGACCTCTGGAGATTATCAAGTCCAACCCCCCTGCCAGAGCAGGGTCACCCAGGGCAACCCACACAGGAGCAGAGCCAGGGGGGCTGGAAAGGCTCCAGAGCAGGAGACTCCACAACCTCTCTGGGCAGCCTGGGCCAGGCTCTGTCACCCTCACTGTGAAAAACTTCTCCTTATATTTATATGGAACCTCCTGTGTTCCAGCTGGCACCCACTGCCTGTTGTCCTATCATTGGATGTCACTGAGCAGAGCCTGGCCCCATCCTCCTGACACTCACCCTTTACATCTTTATCAACATTGATGAGGTCACCCCTCAGTCTCCTCCAAGCTAAAGAGACCCAGCTCCCTCAGAAGGGAGATGTTCCACTCCCTTAATCATGAGTAGCAAAGGTGAGGATCTGGGCAGATGTTCTTCAGGGGCTACACCCTGGTGAGTGCAATGCTAGAGAGAGGGGCCTGCAAAAGGAAGATCTCTGGTCATTGCTCTGGGGGTTCTTGGTTTCAGCCATGTCTTGTTAAAAATAACCCAAAAGGGAAAAAACCCCAAACCTAAAACACTCCAGGAAAGAAAGATCCTATTCACTTAGTTGGAAGCTCAGTTCTCCTGATTTGTATCAGCACTATGAGCTGGGTCCTTTAAAAGATCTCTGCAAAGGAAGAAGAAATCCTTCATTTCCCTTGTTTCCCAGCAGCCTCTTGTCATGGCCCTTCACTGTCCTTTGGGCAGGAGAGGAGGAACGACCCTGAGTCCCCAGATCACCTCTGCCAGCTGTGAACTGTGTGGATGAATAATCATTGTGATCTGCATGGGCGTACTGATGCCACCTGATGTTTCAGTGTCACCCATGTCCCCACGGACAGACTGATGAGGGGGTTCAGTTGTTCTGAGGTTTCAGAAACCAGAGGGATAAATGCCAGTGGGACCTCAGAATTTGTAAGATGTGACAACCCAATATCAATACGTTTTCACCTAAAAGTACACACTTCTTTGAGACAGCTCTGCAAACCACCTGAGCCTTTGCCCCAAATTCAGGGTCCTGAGTTGGTGCCCAAACATATCTCCACCCACAGACATATCTCACCGGGACTCAGTTTTACTCTTCCCTTAAAATAAACAAATGCAGGTTTCATCTATGCAATTGCCTCTGGCCTGAGCCTCCTCCAGCACTGCTCCTGTCTGCTTTGTATCCTCTGGGAAACCAGAGCACTGCATCCACCTAGTGAGGTTTTACACGGTTTCTAAAGCCTGCTAAAAGACAGCTCAGCAGCCTAGTCATCATTGCTAGGATCTATTTATTGTTTTTATCCATACAGCATCCTAAGCAGAAGATCAGAAGTTGTATTGCCTTTAGTCACCACTGTAAACACAGAGGCTGGAAGAAGATAATTAGGATGCCTGACAAACCTCCAAACAACAGAGTCTCTGGAAGACAAAAACAGCCACGAGACAGTATCAGATCAGCAGCTTCTAGCCTCCAAAGAAAGGCAGAGGAGCCTCGCTAGGATATCAGTGAGAAGTGTCTCAGCAGTGAAATTAATTGTTGGTGATTAAGTACTGACAATACACAGCATGTTTCATGGGACTGGAAATAAAGGCAGACCTTACACTGAGGTGCTGGCAAGCTGAACAGCACAGGCAAAGTAGCAGGGAAACCTGGTGCCCTGTCTTTCTCTTTGGTATGGGCAGGTAGGACATTGTGGGCTTGAAAGAAGAATGCATTACAGGAAATAACAGGCGAGAGAAGTTAGAGAAAAGAAGAACAACACAACAACTGAATTTAAATCTTGAAGCTTCAGGGAAAAAAAAAAAGAGAATACATGGCTTAGAAGAAGCTGTCGCACTCTCAAGGGGAACCCCAACTTGTGTCTCTGGTGATTATCCTCCCTTGCCACCTCACACACATTGCTGACCTTTTTCATTGGTGTAGGTGTCTTCTCCCATCTTGTTTCTCTGTTCATTCTATGGAAGTCTGAAACCTGAGGCTCATAAAGCTTCGTCACGTCAAGTAATGGCATTCAAGTTACAGTGAGCAAGAAGAGAGAGGTTAAACCCATCCCCACAAAGCCTGCTTACTACAGGAGAAAAGAATCAATCAGAACCAGTGGAAGAGATGGACTTGGAAAGAAGACACACAACTTGATTAGCTCTGAACTGGAAGAATTCCAGTCTCTGAGCAAACTCTTTTCAAAATGATGCATGTCCTTGTAAGATAAGGGAAACATCTTCAGAAGATTATTTGTGGGTTCATAAGCCCTTTCTTTTACAAATAGTCTTTTTCTCTTCTAGTTCTCCTCTGTCCACTGGAAATGCAGCAGGACAGCCAAATAGTTGCTAGTTTTGAGGAGTTTAATGGAGAAAACAAAGATGTCAAAATCATCTGCATCGCTTGGCTCCACCACTTTTTAATTCCTCCGAAAGGAACAATTTCACATTGACTTGCTCCTGTCATCACACAGAGCCCAATGAAAACACGGAACAAAGAGCAGAGCCTGTCCAGCATGGAGTGAGCAGAGCAGGAGGGGTTTTACTCATCACCAAGACTTTATCTGACATTGGTTGAACTGAAGAAGAGGTGCTTGGGGGGGAGAACAGTTGTCTCATGCCTAAAGGAGCACCACATAGCTTTTTATACCTATACCCTCTGAATTCCACTCGGTCCCTTTAAAGAATTTAGTAAAAGCCAGTGGATTTTATTCTTCAAGATTCCATTTAAGATTACAGGCCTGTTTCTAACTGATCCATACACTTCTTCTAAATGATACAGAGAGTCAATGCTTATGAGCTTGCCATACCAATTAGCACACAACGTTTTGGCCTAAATTCTACAAGATGCAAGAAATGATAGGATTTGATCATTGCCTTCCGGCCTGTAACTCACCCTAGTTTTACCAAACTGATAGATCTTATAAATGTAGAAATATCACCACATCTGTAAGTCCTTTATGGTGGCACAACATTTCATAGAATCATAGAATCATTAAGGTTGGAAAAGACCTTCAAGATCAACGAGTCCAATCGTCTACTAAACATTATCAGGACCACTAAACCATGTCCTGCAGTGCCACATCGAGATGTTTTTGAACCCCTCCAGGGATGGTNTGCTGGCTCCTGTTTCTTCTTGATATCCTCAAAGAGACTCTGAGTTTCCATTTTCCTTGCTTAGTCTTGGCCTCATGATGTGGGTATTTTACAGGAAACCACCTGTTATTTCATTGGAAAGCATCTAAACCCCCCTGAGTTCACTTCACCCCATGTAACCCTTCTTCAACGTGCACCTGAGAAATAAGTAAAGGCAGAAGCTCTGTAACTGTCCTCTGTATAACCTTAAGAAAGTCAATGCAAACCCTAAGGCAATTGGTCAGACTCTGGGTTGGTATTTTTCTTCCAAGTCATGCACAGCTAAATTCAGCATTTCAGCACATCATCTGTGTTATCATTTTCCCTTTCATTCCCCAGCCCTTTCGTAAAAGGCATTTGTTAAGCACTTCATCAGCGAAGGTTTCCTGTATTAAGTGTTACACACATGAGTATTTGGCACATTAGAGTTGTCACTGTTTAGAACACCTTGCCATAGATCCCTGAAGCTGATATGCTGCTGACTGTATTAAACGAGCCCCATTTCAACCACCCTGAGTTGTGTTTACTTCAGTTTCAACCACAGCTACACTTCTGGTGACTTATCAATAGTGAGCTGGCACCAAAATCTTTCAGCTGGGCCAAGGTACCTCCTTGAAAACTTCCCAAGCACTTCCTATTTGTATTTTCTTCCTCCTTATATTTTTATTTTACCACTGGGAAAAAAAAAATAGGTAACAGCCAAAAAAAAAAAATTATGCAAGAGCCAGGGTATTAAAGAAGCTTCATTCTTACAAGACAAATGTAAGACAAGTCATTAGACCAGGTCTGGAACATGCTCGAGTCAGCAGTTAAGAGGTAGAAAACAACCACCCAATCCTTTCTTCTGGAGGACTAAACAGTCTACAATTTCAGCATAAGAAAGGGCTGGTAGATAAACAACCACCTTCTGAAAGCAATAGGCACAGCAAGAGACAATGTGATTGAGATTACAAATAGTGCAGGCTGTAGGAAACACTAAAGACACTCGAGAGTGGCCAAGAAGTGATGAGCACGATGTTGAAGTAAAAGCACTGTTGACAAGGGGGAGGCAGTGTAAGGATGCAGAAATGGTTTTAATCATTCCAATACTTTCTTTAGTCCTAAACCAGTTCTAGCCCTTGAGGCCAAAGCTTGAGCACCACCGAGACCTCCTTTCCAACTCCAGCAGCTACTCAGACTACGTAAAACATCACAGAGCAAAAGCCATCAGATTATGTATTAAGATGCCATTGTGTGACTCACTGGAATGAAGCTTTCCACTATTCCTACCTTGCTTCAAAACAAATGAGAAAAACCAAAACAAGAACAAATGAAATGCTCAGGGGAGATACTATAAATATTAGAAGCCTGAAGAGCCTTCCATGGGAAGAGAGGGGATGAACAGATTGGTTCTGCATGCTTTAGAACAGGAAAAAATAGGATGAAACAAGGTATAGAGAGATCAGAGAAAGAAAAGTAATAAAAAGAAATGTGACGTGCACTCCTGAGCAGTTCCTCTTCACTGTGGGAAGACAGCATGTTTAAGAGGGGGGACAGGACATACTGTTTGACAGGACACACTCTTTGGTGGGTTGATCTGGTTTTTAAAATTAAACCAACAGTTACCATGGGGAACTCCTCGCTACAAGAGTCAGTGAGGTCAAGGATGCTAGAGGGATTTAAAAACGATTAGATATTTGCAAGAATAACAATAAGATCCTCCTGAGTTACATCAGAGCAGAATAACAAGAGCTTTTGCTCTTTCTTTTATGCAAACAGATTATTACATCTCACAGCCTGGGGCTGTCACAAGAGATGTCTCTACAGACTGGACTGTCTGGGACTGTGCTCCCCAGATGCTTTCCTCCCCCTGCCCAAGCAGTTTGCTTTGGCTGTTGTCCCACATGCAGTCCTGGAAGAGGAAGACTCATTATCTAGTTTGGAAATTCATGATTGTTTTATAGCTGAAATCCTGGCCTCTAAAACCAGAATGGGAAATGCCCATTGACAGCACAGTCCCAGATTTCACAGCCTGAATTCTAAGCACTCGACTCTCCCTTGATTGGTCTTCACGCTGCCTTTTGTAGTCAAAGATTTACTAACACTGCTAAACTGATTTTAATTATTGCTATTATTCAGCTCAACCAGGAAGCCTTTTTTAATATTCCCATTGTATTTTCAACAATGCCCTTACAGGATATTTTTGTTATCCCCTGGTTCAGCTATTTTGCATATGCTTCCCTGTTCTGGAAAACCTTCTGGAACTTGTGTCTTTAGACAAAATAAAAAGATGGGCATTTTACAGCAGTTTCACTCAATACCAGTGTGGCATTTATTCAGCAGTAGCAAGACAGAAATAGAATGGCCATTCCCAGGGGGATGCAAAGCTGGAGCAGAGACTGTCTGTGTGTTTTAGAACTTCTCCACCTCAATTCCAGACAAGTTCAGCTAATGACCTCTGCATAGCTCTTCTTGGCACAACAATCACCACGTGAATTCGAAGCAACCCACATGCCTGCAAGGGAATTCTCGTCTTGATTTTTCTGATGGGGACACCAGGATTTAGAGACTGAGGAATCCCGAGAGCCTTAAAAGCAAGATGGCACTAGAGCTAAGGGAGAAGCATGAAGCACTCTGCTCCAGCCGCTGGCTAAGCCATTCATTAATTTGAATTTAAGGCAGCACAAAAGCTGTAAACAAATGGGAAGACAAATTATAAATGGAAAGTGGATGATTTCTTTTTTTTTTGAGTCTTACAGAACCACAGAATGAAGTGTGGTTACCCAACTGAGGACAGCTGCTGTGGAACAGTCACAGTGAATAAAAGTCTGTCAATACAACCAGCACTCCATTGTCAGTCTGTACAGTGCTATGGGAAATAATGGGTTCAAGCCACCTTATAAACTGCTGCCTCTTCTTCCTATTTTACATTTCAACCCCTCAGTCTTTTCCCTCTCTAGCCAGGTTGTCAAAACTCATGCCCAGACCATGACTCTTAGGGAGGTCCTGCAGCCACCCCCCACTCCCTGCTCCCAGAGGACCTGAGCAGGACCCCTGGGCACAGGCTGGCACAACACTGACGAGGAGAAAAGCAGAAGCAAAGCAGCGGGAGCCATGTGAAAATGGTCTTCCAGATACCAGCCCCCAGGTTGTGCACATAAACCAGAAGCTGTAAATCCAGGCAAGGAGCCACTCTTGCACAGAACAGCACCAGGATGCTCCTGCCTTGGCTTTTACACAATGAGTTGCCGTGACCATACAATTCCTTGCTTGCACAAGCACATTTTAGCACTTCAGGCCTCTAGCATCAGTATGGATTTCAAAACAAGTAATGATGACAGGACTATTACTTTGGTGCCAACCCACAGCTTAGGAGCACCTCAGAGTGCCAGTTCTGCCACTGACTGATGTCAGAAAAGTCACTATATAACTCTGGACCTCAGTTTCCCTCTATAAAGGGATAAGGATGAAGTTAACCTGCCTAGAAAGCCACCTGAAAATCTACTTGAGAAACCACCAGTTCTCCCCATCAGTGTTTTAAAAGGCATTATTTTCACTTATCTTCTCAGAAAAGCAGGTAACTTCTGGGGCTAATTTCTTTTTCTTCTTGCTACATGAATGAATTGCACTGGGGTTTCATCAATGTACCTATCTCAGCTACTCTATAGGGGAGGTTATTGGTAATCTTTACTGTCCAATAAAAAGGAAAAGTAAAGCATGCTATTTTTTGTTAAATTAGTGCATTTGGGTCCTTGTTAAAGTTGCTCACGGCTTGCAATGAAGTGCAACGTTCAGTTCTAACAGCTATAAAGCAATGTTAATATGTGCCGGGGTGAATTTCATGCAAGTGATCTCATAAAAAATACCACTCCAGTGTATTTTACCATCATAGCAAGAGAGGCTGATAAAACAGCCGTGCTGGAAAGTAAATAAAATATAAATGACTCATACAAGGGAACAATTTCCCCACTGTGGAGACTTTGGGCACTGTATCACTTTTTATATTACACTGTATTAAGACAATTGCTTTGATGTCAGCAATAAAGAAAGTTGTCTCAGCTCCTTTCTTTTTGCTTAACCAAACTGAGATCTTTTGTAAGAACTTCAGCACAACTGCTCAGAAACAAGCCCAACAAAACCAACAAGTGCTGGCTGGGCCCTCTCTAATCTTGGGTTAGCTCAACAGCCTGCAACACCAAGCAGTGCTTCTGGAGCCCTTGTACTCTGTAGTCACCAGACTCTGCTTGCCACAAAACACATGGAGCCAAGACCAGGAGATCTCTCGCCTTACCTGCTTTGAAGATCCACTCCAAGTACCCATTTAGTTCCCGTTCAATTTGCTGCTGCCTACGGAGTTTCAGGAAAGCTCGACGATTTTCTACCCTCTCTCGTTCTTTGGCAAATTCACTATGGAGAGAGAAGAAAGAGAAAAGCACGTGACACAAGTGGTCAGGGAAGACACGCAGCCCTCCTTCTGTCTTTCAGGTTACATTCACAAAGCTTGTGAAATCAAGGACAGCAGCAGCAAGAGGAAGCACGTGCTACGTGGTGTTGTCCAACAAACTACTGCTGTGATTGTAGCTCAGCTGTTTCTCTGCTCCTCATCCTGAAAGAGAGCTGCAAACTGTTATGTGCCCACATGGGCCACACTATACCCATTCTAACAAGATCCAGACACACGATCACATAAACCTGTCCAGTCACAAAATACAAATTATTAACCCCAACACTAATAATCTTCCTCCATCTCTCCCCCCAGCACAGCAGAATTTCCTCCAGAGCACAATATTATGTCCCAGAGGCCCCAGCACTTTTGGTGCTGGAGAAGATCTACTCTTCCCCATTAGCTTCTCTTTGAGCTTTCCAAGGCTAAAGATGACTTTGATAGACACAAGTCAAGCAAGAGCTACAAATGAGGGTGGATGCTCTGGGGTCAAGGTGAAATAGCCCAGATGCTCCGGGCTGAGGGTAACAATGATCCTGCTATTTGGTAAAATCACATGGAAAGTATCTTGATATCACATAATCAGAACAAGACAGAAAACAAGGTTCATCCAACCATCGCAAAAATCTTGGCCAAGTACATCTAGCTTGAAATGATGCTGAGACAATAGCACAGCCAACCACCTTAAGACACCCAGGCTGGGGCTTTCCCCAAGCTAGCTTGTATTGCTTCTGGGAAATTTCTGATGCCTCACCAGAAGATCTATGTGCCCAGATACCATTTATGGAGCTCTGAACCAGCCTCTGCAACCCCTCACTCTGAGCACACCCTGGAGCGACTCCCACAATACCTTAATCCATATGGTTATACATGGGCTTGGGCTTTTGTCCCTCCCATACACAGTGGTTTCATTCTTTCATTTGACATCTTAACTCTGCTGTGTCCTTGAAATCCTCAGTTAACTGTCAATTGTTAAGTTACCCACTGTTCTGGGCTAAAATCCCATCTCGACCACCCGTTCATGCTCCTCAAAAATCCAGCGAGGAGTAAGAGATGGCAGGAGGGCAAAGAAAGGTGGGGAGAAAGGAGCTGAAAGGGCAAGAGGCAACATTATATTCACAGCCTACACTTTACCCTTCAGAGCTGACACTTTCACTTCATTTGGCAGGACCGTGTGACCCGCAGAGAAGGGACTGCGGGGAGAACTTGGCTCAGCACTGCGGCACACACCGGTACCAGCCACTGAAGGGAGAGCTGCCATCAGCTGAGCCCTTATCTTGATTTTGGCAGCACATCCCAGTCTCCTGACTCCCCTCTCCTGTCTCCCACCTGACAGCACAGCCCATGACCCCATCCTTGAAACAGAGGAAGCCAAAACGTTGCTCTGAACCGACAGCTCCTCCTTGGCATTCAGCGCGTCTGCCGGGTGACTCAGGACCCTGCACGTGTCAGCTGGATGGCTGATTTTCTCCTTCTTCCTTTGTAATGTTCTCATTTCTGGTTCAGTGCCTGCTGGTTGGGGCCACGGACCTCCTCTCAGTTTTGATTTCTCTCTGGGAAGGGGAGGAATGAGATCAGACAGCACAAGGTGGCAACACACATTTGAATTGCCAGCCGCGGAGGGGCCACGCTTCCTGCGTTACAGGCTTGTGGCACCACAACTTTCCCAGAGCTGGGCTGCACCACCTGGGAGCAGGAGGTAACAACTGGCAGGGAGTTTTGTGAAGGACCACCGCGGGCAGGAAGGGCAGCAGATGAGTCGTGGCACCTCTCCCTCACGCCTCAGGAGCAGGCAAGGGAGAGTTTTCCTCACAAAGCCTTTCATCCTTGGCCAGCTCCTATTTGGCCTAAGGAAAGTAAGACCTACCTAGGACTTGTCCCTTTAATCTCAACTTGAAACACACAGGAACACGAGGGAGAAACGGTGCTGAGCTGCAAATCTGCAGTAGTTTCTGCACAGCCACATGGTGCTTTTTATGAGGCACCAGTGAGAAATGTTGCTGAAGTTAAAGCCACCTGCACCCTCCTGCTCCCTGGAGCTGGCAGGTTTGGCACTGCTGGAGAAGCTGGCAAGGTCACTTCCAGGAGAAGACAGTAGATCTCTTACTGAACAACTTCTGAGTGCCACAGAGCTGTAAAAAAGTCATCCAGGTTGAAGACTGAAGGGTCTTGGTGTATGGTTCTTCCTGGCAGAGGAATGCATCACTTGTTCTTTCTCCTATCTCCAGGAATGAAGCTGGACCATGTCAAAAGACTGCTTTTCTTTATGAAATGTATTAATAAACTCATGTGCCTCTCTTCTGCTACAGTCACCACCATTCAGGAACTGAAATATCCCCCATTTGCAGTAACTGGAAAACTCCCTGAATTTCTGTTTGAGAGCTTTTCAACAAAATTTCAGAAAATAGTCAAAGGAAATGGGGAAAATTATCTCAAAATACCACACTACACCTAAAAATATTTCCAAAAAAATCTCCCAAATCACCACAAAAGAAAACTAAGCAGGAAATATTCTGCCTCCTGCCCAACTTCACCTCCAGAACTTTCTTCCTAGCCGTCCCTCCACGCTTGGGTCAGTTCTGGAATGAGTACTCACATTTACCCGTTCTCATCCTTGGATCTCAACTACCACGTGCCCCAAAAGCCCTGCAAAATATCTTCCAGCCCTGTCCAGCTCAGCATTAAGAGGAGGAAGGTTGAATGGTTGGTTACTCCTACATGCAGCACAGCACCAGGAGATGCTGCTTTGGAGGAAGCTGAGCTCTGCCTGGGTAGGTGCCTTACAATGTGTTTTAGCTACAACATGACAGTCGTGAATAACTGATCCGATACAGACAGTGGGAACAGACAGAGATCAAAGGAAGGACATTCATCATGGAAACCACATGCCAACCAGGGTGTCACATTTTTCTTCTCGAGAGTGGTCGGTGCTTAAAGTCACCGGGAAAATGGATGATTGTTGCTTATCACCTTGGTGAGTGGAAGAGTAAAATAAATCTCGGTGCAAATAAGCACTGCAATAGCCACTTCAGGGAGATTCAAGAGCCCCCTCAGCCACAAAAGAGACAAGGTCAACTCATGAGTAACCACCAGGGTCAGTAAAAGATTGTAAGCCAATGAAATTCTTACAAGTTCTTTATCCATGATGGTCTTAAATTAAAAATACTGTCACAGCAACCAAAAAGGACAAAAATAATAATAAACAAACCACAGCCCTCATCCCCTGAGCCTCTGATTAACTTTCCTATATGAGAGCAGAGATTTGAGATGCAGCATCATGTAATGTGCCTCCTGGGCTTGGGTTTCATGGCATATTCCCGAGGGCCAGCCCCAGCAGGCCTGCTGCAAGACTAATAACACCATCAAACCTCTGCAGTTCAGGCTTTCTGCTTAGAAAGCAGACAAAAAGGCTTCCCACTCACAGGGAAGAGGCAGAGAGAGAAGATGCAGCAGCACCATCATTGCTACCACCACTAGTGCTGATGATTAGTGATTCGTAATTACAACAGAGGTAATTAGTGCCTCAGTCAGAATCATACAGCCGAGCTGCACGTGATCTCCTGGATCCTCAGATCTTAAAAATGGGAGAGCAGCTTTGATCTGCTGAACCTAAAACACTGTGAAGAGGGAACACAACGAAGCAGAGATCTCAGAAGGACTCCAACCAGAGACTCCTGGAAAGCAGCTGTAAAGAACTTTTAGAATTTTAAGTCTAAACCAAACAAAAAATCCCAATCAATTTTTAGGATTGCCTTCTTCTCCAGTCCAAGTGTGTCAAAGAAATAAGTGAAGCTGAGCCTGGATGACACGTGGCATCTAGAGAGATGCATCTTCTGGAGAAATGCAGCCCTTAAGTATGGAGAGGAGCCAGGTAATTCAAGTGGGTGAGCTGCTGGCGAAGGAACCAGCCAGGACTGCAGATGTTTGACTGAGTTACTCACACAGGCCAAAAATGAATTCTCCAGGTGGAGAAACAAAATTGGCCAAGACAGGAGGCTTAATTTGTAAGCTTTGTTGCTTGAATGTGGAGCGCTGCCCGAGAGCAGATTAGCTACTTGTCAGCAGCCTGTTAAGCAGCCCACGTCACTCAGGAGCAGGGAGGGACAGGCTGGAGGTAGATGATGGAAAACAGCAGCTTGTCTGGCTGCCTCACACGCAAGCCAGAGGAGCATCACGACACGTGCTGGAGGACTAGCAGTGGTACCAATCACGCACCTTGTGCTCCTCAGGGGGTGCCCATCTGAGGAGAGGTGACACATTAAAAATGCTTCTCCATTTCAGTCCAGCCCTTTTGCAGTCAGCAAGGAAGGAACCTCAAAGGAACCTTGGTGCCAATTACCCACCTAATTCTCAGTGACCTTTCAGCAAGAGCAACCTTAACGTAGGGATTTCCGTAAGAGGCTGCAAAGGGACTGCAGAGATAAGGACAGGCACTTGCAGCACTCAAGACATGTGAACACGCTGGATGATAAGAGCTGTAAGATGAATTCAATACTATTTGCGTTTTCCAGTAAAACCAAATCCCTTGTGCTCTTGGCAGGCTGCAATCACTTGCTCAGGGGCTGTACAGCACTTGAGAGATCCTCCAAAGTGCCTTAGAGTAACTCCTCAGCACAGGGACCGTGCACACCTCCAAGCCTCCCAGCATCCTGAGAGGATCTGCACGCAAGTGGAAACACTTAATTGCATTTTAAGAGTGGAAATCCATTTCCTACCATTTATTTTGGTTAATCAGCTGTGAGAAGGAAATAGGGAAAGAGCCTTCAGTGAATTTTTTCCTTTCCCTCTCTGGCTTGTTCCTGATGCTGAGGTTTGCCACCTTGTCCTAATCCAGTTACACGAACGTGGTAGGCAGATTCCTGACAAGCCAAATCCCCTTGTGCTCCTGCCATTCTGTAGATCCTGAAATATTTACATGATTGAGTTTGCTACCTCAGCCACACAGTCCTCCCGAGCCCCTCGTGGCTTCCTTCACCTTCAACCTGATCCAGTTAATATTCAACATTTCATTCACTAACCACATCAGTATCCACATGTTTATAACAAAGCAGGTTCTTGCTCCATGGAAAGAATGGACCTCGCAGGTTCATAGCTCTGCCTTTTGTCTTCCTGGAGAACAGCAAATCCTTTGTAGGGGAAGCCTCTCGATGCAGCAAAAAAGCCCAACACCTTTGTGACTGTAGCTGTTTATACAACTAAGGACACACAGACGTGGCTGTGCCAAACATTTAGTTTACCTTCTGTAAACCTGTTCTTTGAGAGACAGAGGCAGGGAGAGAGCCCAAATGGAAAGAGAGAGAGAGAAGCCCATAGAGAGTGAGCAGGAACAGGATGGACAATGAGGAGTGGAAAAAGAGAATAGTAGATGCTCAGTATCCTGGATGAAGATGCAGGAAGAGCCAGGGGACCTGCTGAGCATCCTCACCCCTGCTGTGGGTTCTATGCCAACATAGGGCTGTGCAGAGGGAGGGAGGCAGGAGTCCAGGTAGGAAATGGGGTACCTGAAGCAAACCAGCAAAGCTCAGGATCTGAGCAGGGACAGTGGACACCATCTTCCCTTGATTCCTAAAGCTTTTTGCTTCAGTAGGGCTCACTGTCACTAGGGAACCATCATCAACAGCAGCACCAGTGACCCTTTGAACTCTTCTAGAGATTAAAGGACCCACCTCAGCCCACAACAGAGCTCTGAGAGCTTGAAAGGGGCTACACCAGGGAGGCAGTGGTAGGAGAACAGCAGTCCTGCAGGGATGAGCTCCTGAAGGCCAGGACCTCAAAGGCACCACCCTTGGTGTTTCTCACCAAAGCTCCTCCAGGAGATAAGGAAAGGCAGCCACTGGAGGGACTGAGTTATCCAGCAGTACACAGGAGGCCAAGGGCAAGGGGAAAGGACGGGGGAGATGAGAGAGAGCATCATTCCCTGCAGTGCACTAACCCAGGGGGATGTTGGCCAGTTTGAAATACAAGTGGGTAGAAGAATCAAATTTGCCTTGGGAAAGAAAAATGGGAAATCAGGAATGGGAAAAATGGGAAATTCAGGGCTAAACAGACAAGTAGTGTGATTTCCAGCTGCCTGGACATGAGGCACCATGGCCCACAGCCGGGAAAATGCAAACCCTCAAGAGGACACAGCTCAGCTGTGGCCATAACCAGCACCTTGTACACAGAAGGGCTGTGAACAAAATGAGAGGAGATCAGCAAGGACATTGTTTTCTTTACCATAGCATCAGATATTTTTACCACAGTAAGCCCCAGGAACACTTCAGGATGAGCCAAGGTGTGGTTGTTTTCTTTCACAGGCAAAAATCCTCAATTGCAGAGAAACCCGTAGGCAAAACTGAATAAATTGATGCCTCAAACTTACTGATTGAAAATGTGAATAAACATGCATGGAGAGTATTGTTAAATCACTGGGTTTAGGCATCTCTGAAAATCGGGCCCAGGTCACCCCTGAACACAGGCAAAGTGTATTGATTAGAAAGCCCATCTGGAATGGGAAGAAAAAGAATGAAAATGAACCTTGTTTGGACAAGAAGAAAAGCTGAGGGAGGTGAAAGAAAGCACATCCCAGGGGCATGGAGAGATCACACCGGAAAGCACTGGAACGAGATGAAACCAAGCAATAGATTCACCTGGAAAACCATCAGTAAGGATTTCTTTATGCTGGTGACATTTGGTACATCCAAGATGAAGTTTTCCTATCCATAAAGGTGCTTTGCTGAAAAGTCAGGATTTTGAACAATGTTATAAACAAGGAAAGCCTAAAGCAGGACTGAGATTTCAAAGTGCTGAAGATGACAAAGGTCTGTGGCTTATCATCCACCCCAGGCTGTCCCATCAGCTGCACAAAAGCCCAAAGACACTGAGTATTGAAAGTTTCTGCCTCACTTGGAGCTACAGCTGACCAAGATCACACTGAGCATGGTCTAAGGAGGCATTTCCATCCCTGAGACCAAACACACACCATGCTGGCTGAGGTGCTTAACCCATCCTAATATCCACTGATCAGGAGTAAGGACTGGTTCAATCAACTCTGCACAGCTAGACCTGCTTCTGCTTCCTCCTCCTTGCTCTAAAGAGGGGGGAAATATGGTTCTCCTCAACCAGCTGATAAAGGATGAAAGCATCACCGAGAGATTGATCTCTCAGCAGCAAGCCAGGCTTCACAGCCACTTTTATCACTGAACATAGCAGGAGGATGCTTCAAATGCAAGCCAGATATGGGATACATCTTGTATTTCTAGAAAGCGAAGAGGAACAGCAAAGAGGTGAAGCTTTCAGTGCATCTCCCTTCCTTTTGTCTTTACGTTCAAGTTGTGCAGATTTCACTTTGATTCCACCTAATCCCATCTGAAATGCTGCGAGTGCCACAGCTGAGCACTCCTGGCTCAAAGGAGGCAACCACAGAGAGAAAAAGGAATTAAAAAGCACCATTTGTCTCATAGTATCAGCCTACTGCAATTGCTGGATGAATCTCTGGCTCTGTTCATCAAGTCTCCGCCCCAGAGGCAAAGCAGAGGCCCCAGAAAATTCAGATTTAGGTTTCCCACATCATTCTTATATTACAGGCTTTAATTTCCATTGTGGCTTAGCAGAAGGGCAAACAAAGGTAGCCTAAGGTAGCCCATTTAGTTAGTCCTATGTTAACCAAACCCACAACAAAAGCAAAGGATCCACATTCGATAGAACACTTTGCTTGGTGAGACAAAGCTCCCGTGGAAAGTCATCGCTCCCTGACCCCTTCTGCAAGAAGCAGACGTGCTTCTCCCACATTTCTTGTTTGCAATAGTGGCTTTGTTAAAAAGGGTGATGAGCAAGGAACAACAGGAGAGAAAAGATATTTTTTTTTCCCCTCTCTTTCCCCTACTTTTTAAGCCCAGGCTGTGGAAAGACTGAAAGGAATGAGAAAGCAAGCAGAATCTCACATCTTTTCATGATGCAGCTTTTCTGCTGCAAATAATTAACAGCAGCCAAAGTCAGATCACAGCAGGTAACAGTGAACTTGGAACAAATTTGCAGGGAAAATGAATGATTGTCTCTGTAACGAGAGAGAAGGAGGACAGAAGAACGCTTTGCCATTATGACAAATTAATCAGACTGATTCTTCTCCAGCCTCTGCACGTCTTGCAGGCTCAAATTTTATGATCTCAGTCTGGCAAAAAAATCTTCAAGATAGGAAAACATGTCACAGAATTCAGCAGAGCAAGTCACTGAGACAACTGGTTCAGTGAGGTCTGGATGGGGCTGTGCCTCCTCCGAGGGTGCTGCTCGAGCAGCACAAAAGCCTCAGTGACCCAATAGGCAGAAAGAGAAACAGAAATCCCCCAGGAGAGTGTAGCACATGCAGGCAGAGGGTTTAATGGGACTCTGCTTGCAGAGCATCACCCCACGCTGCAGACTGCTCAAAACAGGGTGCAGCAATGTAGAATAAAACACCCTTTACCCTGACCCTTGTTCTTCTGCACGGTTCCAGCACAATCTGTCCCTGTAGCCCCTGCCAGGCTCCTGCTGTCACAAAGATGCTGCATCTGTTCAGAATGTCCCCCCCCAGTTCTTATGCCGGGTGGTCTCACAGGCAGCTGTGGAACAGCTCGGGATGGAGCAGTTCTGGACCATGTTATGGTGATACTGAAGCAGGGAAGACACAAACTGGCCGCTGCGGTGCCTCTCCACGCCTGGTTATTGCAGCCAGATGAGTAAACCTCAGGAAAGATCATTACTCTTTACTGGCTGGACTGGAAATACCTCAAGCTTCACCATAAATATTTGAGGACATGACAAGCAGCATTTTTCACACTCGACGACACAGCATCTCAGCATTCAAATGCATCAGTCACAGTGCACTGCCCTCTCTGGCCAGCGCTCCTGCTGTCTCGCCACCCTCCCCGCTCCCCACCGCTGCCTGAAACGGTGCCAAAAAGCACTTAGCCTTGAAAGAAGTGAAATCATCTTCCTCGCAGCATCCCATGATAACGTTTATCCTCTTTGCATTGTGTAATCCAAAGCATCAAAACAGTCACAAATGTATTGGAGAGAATCATCCAGCTCATTACCAGGCAAAATTAATACCCAACTCAACACCCAAACAGTAGGAAACTCCGTAATCCCATCAACCCACGGAAAAAAGGCTGCTAGATAAGCTGAGAGGAGACTGAGGGCTGGCAGGATGAGAAAACCAGCATTGGAAATCACTGCCAAGGGAGGCAATAGGAGGCTCAGGTGTATGTGGAGCTGGGTGCCCATCTCTTGGTGGCAGCAGCTCCCAGAGCAGGATGGCAGAGGGCTGCAGCCTGCTAGCCAGAAAACAATACGAAGTCAGAAAAAGAATAAGCATTGGTCAGGACGTCTCAGTTCAACAAGTTTGAGGGTTTTTTTAACCCTCCTCACTCTAAACTGCAGAACCACACGCAGAGTTCAAGCTAGAAAAAAAAGTTAAAAAGTTATCAGGATTATCACAGAGCATTTTCTGGTTAGAAATGAAGCCAAATCCCATGACATCCCAAGCAGCCAACCACCCTTTGTTTAGGGAAAACTGAAAAGAGGACACCTGGAGTCAACTCTTCTTGGCATGACCTACAGCCAGATCATTTCCATGGTGACCTCAGAGGCAGACAACCTCTTTTTCTATGGCAAGGTCATATTCCCTGTGACTTTAGATGGGCAGAACACCTCCTGTGCCTGTCCACCTTGATCCAGTGGACAGACTTCCACAGTTCATGTGCAGAAGCAAATGGGTCTATGGAATGGCTTAATGCCACCAAAGGAGAGAGAAACCTCCCACTTCTGCTCTCCTGGCCCTATGCAGACACAATCTCCTCTGCCATCAGCTATGGGAATCAACAGAAGCTCCTCCAGAGAAAATAGTCCATGTTTTTCTGATCTGTTGGTTTCTGCGGGGCTGTTGAATTTCATCAGCTCATGGAGGGATGAAGATTTAGAGAGAGAAAACAGAAAGGAGCAGGAATATGTAGTGAGGAGTAGAGAGGAAAATCTCCAATAAGGGACACAAACCATCATTGCCACAGGTCCACAGCAGCCCTGGTCCTGCTGGAGAGCCCCAAACCATAGAATGGTGGGGGGTGGAAGGGACCTCTGGAGATCAGCGAGTCCAACCCCCCTGCCAGAGCAGGGTCACGCAGGGCAGCCCACACAGGAACAGAGCCAGGGGGGGCTGGGAAGGCTCCAGAGCAGGAGACTCCACAACCTCTCTGGGCAGCCTGGGCCAGGCTCTGGCACTGGAACAGGGAAGAAGTTTCTCCTCCTGTTCAGGTGGAACTTCCCGTGTCTCCCCTGGCTGCCATCACCTCTCCTCCTACCCCAGGGCACCACTGACAAGAACCTGGCCCCTTCTGCTTGACCCCCACCCTGCAGAGATTTGGAACCATTCCTCAGCTCCCCTCTCAGGCTTCTCTTCTCCAGGGCTCTCAGCCTTTCCTCATAAGAGATATTCCAGGCCCCTCACCATCCTGTTAGTTCTCAAATCTTCTGTAAACAAGCAAAGGCAGTTCCTGTATTTTAGGAGCTGTTTCAACTGCAGTTCACTTGTGTACTTGTGATCCCTGCAGTACTTCAGAACACCCTAACTTCTCCTTTATTTACTAAGAGAGATTA
>VWZY01001481.1:246153-263317 GCA_013399075.1 Chloroceryle aenea
CAGCGGGAACAAGCCCTCCCCATGCGGCGAGGCTGGGGACGGCCGACGAGGGGGGCTGGGGAGCCAGCCCACGAGGAAGAGCTGGAGGAAGGGAACAGATGGGAGAAGGGAAACCACATAAACATGCGAAGAGAGTGCAGCAGGTTCATCGCTGCCAAATGATCGTTTATCATTTATTTATTCATTTGAAGCCCAAACTTGGCGACAGATCCACAATTCCATGCCACGATCAAAGCCCTTAAAAATGAAATGTGCTGAAATATGACTAATTAACCAGCCTCCTCTGAGCATTTGCTAGACTACCTTATGCTCAGGGCAGGGCAGGGACTCGCTCTGTTTGCTCTGCCTTGCACACAGGGATCCAGGACAAACTAGAGGACAAAAAGCCAGGCAAAAAGGTGGACGGCAAAGCTCTCCTGAGAAAGCAGAGCCTTCACTGACATGCAGCATCTTTCCCAGTGCTCCCAACCATGCTTGAACCCAATCACAGTTTACAGCACCCGCTCTGCCACGGTGAGGTATTGCTTTAATGAATCAAACCTGTTTGCTGCCAGGAAAAATCAAACTCCTCTCCTCCAGGGAAAGAGCTCTGAGTCCCGCAGGCACCTCTGGCTGCCACGAGCATAGGAGGTAGCCCTCTACCCACAGAGCCACTGGGGCTGGGGCCCAGCTCCACGCTTGCTCATTAAGTGGGATGAGCCAAGAGGACAAATCTGCTTTTATGATTCAGCTAAAACATTTCTCTGGTATAACTCCTGACTGACTGTCGGTGCTATTTGATTCTAACCACACATCTAACCCAACGGGGAAGAGAGAGGTATTAAATACTTGTCATCATGTGCCAGAACTGCATCCAAATACAGTAGAGGCTTAGGGGAGGGCTCCCTCACTGCTCAGGAGCCACGGAACCCACTGGTTAGTAATGGCCACAGGGCTCTTCACAAGCACCTCTTGGACAGTGTCCACCCTGAGCTGAAGCCTTGCTTCAGCAGTACCCTGGGCACCAGCTCACGAGCCTTAAACTCAACAGCACAAGACACACTGGAAAACTGAAGCACAGGAAATCTAAAGAATGCTTTCAGGAGACCTAGACATCTATACCTTAGGTATCTAAAGCCCATATAAACTGCCCAGCCCCTGGACTGCTCTTCCCAACCAGCCCAGCTGCCACAGCTCTCTCTTCCTATCCTCTGCTCAGCTCCAAGCTGCTTCCACCACCCCCTGACCTGGCACTTGTATCGAGATGCACCCACCATGACTAGTCACAGCTGGTGCTTCTTTTGCCCTTAACCATTTTTGTCCAACATAAATCCCCAACAGCATCTTTCTAGCCTCTTCCATGTAACTCTTCTTCATTGTCTACCCTGGAGCCTGCTGACGCTGCTCAGCCAGAGAGCCAGGGTCACAGTGGATGCCAAAGAACAGCCTTTGTATGTTGACTCTCTGCACAGTTGGCTTTAAGTACCCAGGGGCTCTCTCCTCCTTTTCATGCAGCACTGAGCACATTGCCCCCACCCCCAGGCAGTGACAGCACAGCCACCTCCCTCCAGAGATCCAGAGGGGTGGGTGAATACTGGACTCTAAAGCAAATGCAGAAGCTAAAAGGCTCCTGCCACACAGGGAGATTAACACCCTGAGCTCCCAATGCAAAGAGAACAGAGCGTACAAGGTGCTTCCCACAACCAATCCTTTTGTGGCTTGACCAGTGGCAGAAGGTGGCCAGGAGGGACACTCACGTCCATCTCTCAGCCCCAGAGAGCTCTTTGGCCACTGCTTCTCATGGCAAGGAGATGGCAGCTGCAATTAGCTTGTCATTCATTTAAAGTTACATTTGGAAACAACTGCCTTGAAAGCAGCCTACTGCTGCTTGCAACATGCTGCAGAGACCAGGAAAGCTTTTTTATCACCTTCCATCTTCCTTTCTGCAGCACTGGCCAAGGCCCACGTTCCCAGAGTGTATGGGGAGACAGAGCCCTTGCGCCTGGCTGCCCTCTGATGAGTTTCTCATCTTGCTGGAGCCTCTTGCTGCTGCAAGACGAGCAGCAGCTCTGCTCCAGCCAGCCCCATCCCATCACTGTGGAGCGGTCAAAGCTCTGCCTGCTCTAACATCCCTCTCCTAGACCATCCCTGTCCAGCAGCACGATGCCAGCTCTCCGGGGACCCTGCCTACTTTCAGCTCAGCATTCCCACGGCTGGGGCATCGCCGGGGGAGCCTCGCAGCCCACCAGCCTCCTGGCCGACTTCAAACAGGGCTGATCAAAGGGAGCAGGAGCTGGTTTGGTAGGGAAAGGAGCATGTAAACACTCTACAGCACTTCCTTACCAGTGAAGCTTCCATCAGCAGCGAGGATGTACTGGGAAAACTATGACAGCCCCTGCAGAAAAAGGGGCTCCCAGCAGCTCCCAAAGAAGGGAAGCCTGTGCAGCTTCTACCAGGGTTGCTTGATCATGGTTCGCATCGGTGATGAGATCCTGGGTCTGGAATCCCAAAATAACAACCATGCAATTAAGTGAAATTTGGTTTACACACAGCCTCGTGAGCAGGCAAAGCAACTGCCTCTGCGCAACGGGCGGCAAATCTTCACTTGGGGGAGATTTACAGACTGCAAATTAGAGCAAGCCAAACACAGAATAATTCCCCAAATCCTTCCTCCCGCTTTTCTCTAAGCAGACAGCACAGCTGCCCACAACCTCCCACTCTCCTCCAGCTCCTGCAACACAATCTAAACCTATATCTCACGTGGTGAGAGCACCAGGGGATTCCCACGTACCTAGGCACGTGTGCCACCAAACAGCAGCCAGCAAACTGGCACACTAAGGCCATGCTCCAAGGGCCAATCCCAGACCTCATGGGTCTGCAAACCCAAGCTGACAGCTTCTCCTTGGCTGGTGCAAACAGGAGACCTGCCACTGCTCTGTGCTGCCCACAGCCCCATTCAGAGCCTGCCAAGGACCAAGTGAGCCAGGCACTGACAGCACGTGTTTAAATAACTTATTCACATAAGCTATTAAACTCTGCTGGACCTGATTAAATCCTCTTGGGCAACACAAAAGCAGCAGAAGAACAAAGACCTTTGCCATAGGAAAACGCTGGGTGGCACGTGGCAGGGACTGGATACTTTGACTAGGGACTGTTGTGCTGCAATGAACCTAAGGAAAAAAAAATCACCTCACGCTTCAGCTCCTGATTTCCAAGTTTCTGACCAAAGCACCTTCATTCTCTTCTCCCAGAAATCATTGCTGTGTCCAGATGCAGTCCCTCTAATCCTGTACTGGAAGAGAACACTCAGGGATGCCCACCTACAAGGCTACACCAGGTCAGCTCTATCACCACAGCCCCACACATGAACACACCAGCCCTACAGTAAGCCTATAATTAATAAAAATTATACAGATCTCCTGAAGACTTTGACTCGCACTCAGTAAGCGCCTGCACAGGGTAGGATGTAAGGACAGGCCAGCTGCATGGGCAGTGGACTAACCCTCCACGGCAGATCCCCTTCTGCACCTGCACCTCCATGGGTGCAGTCACCACGATGCTAACTCCCTCCTGCTCACAGCTGGAGCTAAGGAAACACATCCCGAGTGTCGTGGCTCAGGGTCAGATTCCCTTCTGCTACCACTATAGGTGGCTGGCACCTCTCGGAGAGCAGCTGAACAGTTTTCACCAGAGCCTAAAGGCAGCCAACAGACCCTTATAGGTGTTATTCTGTTGGCTTTGGAGCTTTAAATGAGACCTTAAGGGCAGCATCTCCGAAGTGTAGAGTCACAGACCATCCTACCATGTACCAACATCAACCTGAGTAACAAATCCCAGAACAAGAGCTAAACTGGTCCTGCTGGCAGATGCCCAGCCTAGGGCTGGCTCCCTGGCTGTGCAAAGACACTGCTTTGGACTCTCAAGCTGTTAGAACTCATTTGGACTAAGAGTTACTTCACTTTTTTACCAGCAGAGCAACAAAACAACTCTCCTTGTCTTTGAAAGAGAAGACATTCTGCTGCTTACACAGTTTTCTTTTGACAGGAGTAACAAGCCCAAGGTAATTGCCCCAGATCTCCAAGAAATTCTGCCACCACTTTCCTCAGCACATTGTCCATCAAGGCGAAAACCAAGCAATTAATGGACTAACACACAACCCTTTGGAAACGTGTCCAAAGTGGGGCTCAATGAAGAAAGGATCTAATTTGACAGATACAGGCAAAGCTAAACCACCACAGACCATCAGCTCTTCACTGTTTTTAATCAAAATGTAGAGGACACCTAGAGTTTACTCACCTTAATCTAATCAATGGCAGAGTCTGACTTATTTGGGGCAATTAAAATGTAAACTTCCCTTAGATAAGTGCTTTTGCAGTGAAGGAAACTCTCAGGTCTCTTCAAGAATGAACTCCATTCACCTTTCATCAGATTTTTCACAATTCACTCCTCGCTACTTCTGTTAATTAGCGACACTATTTATGGTTGATTTATTTCTGTACCCGTTCTTAGGATTAGGTGAGCACAGAAATTACTAAGAACAAACCCAGCAACGTTAAAAGCATATAGAATGAGCACATGGAACTCTGCCTTACCCAGCACCTTTTCTCTAGGCACTGAGTGACTCCTGCTGAGCTCTTCATCAGAGACAGACCTCACACTAGAAGGTCTAAGGGCAGAAAACCCAAATTTGCTGAGAAAAGCTTTTCTGAGTTCAGTCTGTGGAACCAATGACAACCTACTTTGTCCACAGAACAGTTCCAGACTCATGGCATTTAATCACGTCACTTCCCTGGGATGCTACTCAGTCTGCATCACACCACAATATCCCAAAGTGTCCATCTTCACTTCTGGAAAGTGCAATATCCTGGAGCACATGTCTTATGAGGAGCAGCTGAGGGAGCTGGGGTCCTTCAACCTGGAGAAAAGGAGGCTCAGGAGAGACCTTCTCACTTTCTACATCTACCTGAAAGGAGGTTGTAGAGAGGTGGTGGTTGGCCTGTTCCAAGTAACAAGCGATAGCACAAGAGGAAATGACCTTCAGTTGTGCCAAGGGAAGTTTGGATTCGATATGAGGAATAATTTCTTTACCAAAGTGGTTCTCAGGAATGGAATGGCTTGCCCAGGGAAGCTGTTGAGTTCCTGTCCCTGGAGGTACTTAAGAGTCACATAGACATAGTGCTGAGGGATATGGTTTAGTCAAGGTCTTCTCAGTGTTTGGTTGATGATTGTGTTCAATGATCTTAAAGAGCTTTTCCAATCTAGGAAATTCTGTCACTCCACAATCCTTTCACAGATGGAGAACGAGATGTACAAGCTTCATATGAACTGAGCAGGTTCAGGTTGAAATCTAACTCTCATCTGAAGTCCCTGAATGCATAGCTATGGTCAAGGATAAATTTCACCTGTTCTAATGAAGAACTATTCATTATTATTTGCAGTGTATTTGTAACCAAAATCCCTGGTGAAAGGTCTGGACCCCATTCTGCTGAAAGCCCTGGAGAAAATACCCCTAAACCCAACCTGGTGGAGCATAGGCCAGGGTGTCAGAGCACGAGACACTTGGCTTCCCCCTTAAAAAGATAAACTCAAACCTAAAGGCTATCAGGAAATTGGTTTTATTGTCTTTCGTGTTTTACTTTAAACAAAAGGTGACCATCGAAGGGGACTGGAAAGATTTGCATCAACTCCTTAAAATATTACTACCTTCAGAAATAAGTCCAGGGGTCTAGGAAATAATGAAGGGGCCTCAGCATCCCATTAATAACCTGGAAAAGCTGAGGAAGAGGACAGCATTTTCCTCACCTCCCTGAGAAAGTCATACCTTGAGAGCTCATTCAGTGGAGCTGTGAAATATTTCTTTCTCTATTCCATGTAAACAGTTACCAAAAAGTTATTAAAAGTTCTTGCTTTTCAAAAATATTCTTCTCCTTTTCCCCTGCCTTTTTTTTTTCTCTAGAAAAAATAAAAACAGGAGGAGGGAGCAAATAATTTTTTTTTACAAAGCTTTCACCTTTTAAGTCTTATATGGCCTTTTTTCACTCAGAAACCCCACCATGTCCTGCCCTGAGGAGCTCTCTCTTTCTATCCCCAGCTTTACAGAAGGTGAAATTGGGTGACAGCCAGGTGAAATTGGTCCCATCTCTCAAGCCCTGCTGCAATCTGCTGGCTTATACAAAATACCAGAATCTGAAAAAACAACCCCGTATTTTATCCTCCCCCCCACCCCCAGCCCCTCAGTTCTTGGCACAAAGTCATCCCAATAACTTTGGTTAGTGGCTTTCAGATGTTACAGCCCATTTACAGAGAGCATCTGGTGCTGAGCTCTGCAGGGGCACAGCAGACAGGGGTGGGGGACCGCGGCCGATTGACCCTTCTGAGCAAAATCAAACTGGCAAGGAGGTGAATTTCCTGCTGATGCTCAGGGGCATTACCGCCCACGGGAGGGAGGTGAGAGCGCACCCACCTGGGGTGTTCATCTGTGGGAAGGAGAAAACTGAAAGAGGTTGGTTAAGGAAATTAGTGGTCAGCCCAGAACGTGCTTCCACGAGTGCTGTGTTCAGCTAGACAGGGTTGGATTGGGGTTCAAAAACTCCCCTTGAGCATCCCCTTCGTCTGGGAGCAGTGGGTTCAGGTCATTCCAAGAAGGTGCCCTTGTAACATTGTGGGGTGAATTCAAATGGAAGAGTTGCAGCCCAGCAAGCAACAGAGAACTTTGGAGTCAGGCTCTTAACACTGCTCCTGTGGGTTTAGCTGCTTATGAGCACCTCAAGGAGAACTCCTGAGCTGGAGTTTTCCATGTATAGCCATGGGATGGACAGGAGCTCAAGAAGCCCTGAGGTCCATATGAGGTCCAGCTAACAACTTGAGATCAGAGGATCTCTTCATGTCCTCCTAGAGCATGTTGTAATTGAGCCTCCTGTGTCTTTGTGGTCCCAAGAGAGCAGCCAGAGCATGTTTGAACATCCAACACCCAACACTCAAGGAACAATTTGATGCATGTGCCTTATGCTCCCCCAGTGAACACGCAGGGACCCTGAACACAAAGAGAAGCACATCTACCCCCACCACAAACCAGAACAACGTGCACCCTCTGTTCCAGGATGAGAAATCCCTTTCCCATAGTGAGCAGTAAAAACAGAGAGGGAAAGGAAGCTCAGAAGATAAACTTCACCACATCAAGCAATAGGGCAAAGATCCCAGCAGTTTATAAGGGGCAGGAAATCCTGGTGGAAGCCTCAGAGGAGATTGTTGTATAAAAAAGGAATAATAAATACACACAAATGGAAAAAATAAAGAGATATAAAAAGATAAATAAATACAAAGGGAAGTACATACAAAAGGAAAAATAAACACATCCATCTAGATAATCATCCCAGTGGCTTTTGAACCTTTAGGATTCAAATTCTATAGGTTTTCTTTCCAATGACAGCAGTTAAAAGGGCCCAAATAAGAGAGGATGGGAGCCATAATTCTCCCAGGCACATAAATCCACGAGGCAGACTCTCAGAGAAAAGCATCCAAATGCATAAAATCCACACAAATACCAGAAGACT
The DNA here is from genome assembly GCA_013399075.1 of Chloroceryle aenea. NCBI lineage: Eukaryota > Metazoa > Chordata > Aves > Coraciiformes > Cerylidae > Chloroceryle > Chloroceryle aenea. The sequence goes on from VWZY01001481.1 coordinate 253,686, forward strand.
CTCCGTAAAATCCTAGAGGCCAGCAGCATTTTGGGTTTTCCACAATGCCAGTAGCCATGCAGGAGCTGCAGTCTTCACATGCCCTAATAATATTCATTCAGCCAACTTTAACCAGAAGCAAATCCCTCCCTTTGTTACTCCGCTTCTCCAGCCTTGCAGAGCTGGGGAGACTGCAAAAGCAAACCAGCTGATGTTTTATGCCTTGGATCTGGAGGTTTATAGCACCAATAAATCAATACATAAATATGTTAACAGGATTTCTTGATAAAAAATTCATTCTCTCCCCAGCTAGTGTGGACTCACTCAGCTGCTTTATTCATGACCGCGCCTGCCTGGCGCTCTGAAAGCTCTTGCACTGTTAAAAATTACAGCCTGGCCAAGGGACTCGACTTCCTTTTTAAATATTTTTCTTTTTTGTAACCTCTCCTCCCCTTCTTTTTGTTTTTAAACAGCCATTCGCTTTGATTGTGAATGTAAACATGGCCTCGGCAATTCCTGTTGGAAAGAGGTGACACCCGCTCAAGATAAGGGAGGCCAGAGGGATGGCAGAGGGACTCAGGAGAAGTCACTGCCCCAGCAACCCCACAGCTGGCCAGCCTGTGAACCCCGCTGGGCAGGTGACTCTGAAGCTGGCTGGAGCACGTGGCAGCACCTTCTGCAAGGTCACAAAGCCACTTAATGGTACCGTGATCAACAGGGCCTGGAGAGACCAAAGCTGGCACCCAAATGTATCTCATGGGCTGTCTGAAACCCCAAAACCTTTTCTGTGGCTAGGAGTCTTTAGCTGTGGCAGCAGACTGAGGCACTGCCCTGCTGATGGCCAGAGCTCAGCCCATGGGTGACCCAGCAGTGTCATGGGGACATCCACAGCCAGCCAGACCCATTTATCTCAAGGGCCTCATAAGCAATGTCTAACAGAGCAAACCTTCCCTACCTGCATTCAACAGCCATCATAAAGCTATCACAGAGTCATGTGGGGAGCAGAGCCATCTGCACCCAGAGCAGGGTGCTCAGAGCCCCGGCCACCTCCCCTGCAATGGGGACAGGGATGGGGCAGCCACCACCTCTCTGGGCAGCCTGGGCCAGGCTCTCAACACCCTCAGCAGCAAAAATCTCTTCCTTTTCTCCAGTCTGACTCTCCCTCTTAGTTTAAACCATCACCACTTGTCCTGTCCTAACAGACACTGATAAAAAGTCTGTCCCCATCTTTCTGACAGGCCCCTGGAAGTCCTGAAAGACCCCCAGAAGGTCTCCCTGGAGCCTTCTCAGGCTGAAGACCCCCAGCTCTCTCAGTCTGTCCTCACAGCAGAGGTTCTCCATTCACTCTAAATGTCAAATAGGCAGTAAAATCAAGTAATTCAGTTTCACCTAAATTGGACTCTTACTGAAATGCTGAGGGGGCAGCCAATTCATCCAGCAAAACTCCAAGATCCTCTATGATTCAAGCCACCAACACAGATGCTTCACATCATTATCTTTAAGCTTCTTTTCACTGAGCAAGCAACCAAGATGTGTTTTCCGAGGAGGGGACAGAGCACTGCCAGGTCCCCACAAAAGTTTAGTACAGAGGCTGTTTGGGTTAGGTTGTGCCAAGTTTAAGGAAGGGTTGCTCCTTGAAAAACAGTCACCGCTTTTAAGTTTGAAACTCTTGGAAAACAGGAGTGCTTTACATGTTATTCATTGCCTGAGAAGACTCATTTGTAAGTCAAGTTACACTTAGAATAAATCCAATGCTCTCTTGATGTTTTTCCTTATACTGCAAAGCCAAACAACAAGGCTTGAGCTATCTGCTGTCCTTCTCTGAAGGGCCAAAGCTGTCCCCAGATGTACTCCTGAAGTCTCAAGGAGGCAGAAACACATACATTTGTGTAGACACAGACACGGGTAATCGGAGCTCTGTTCAGTTTGGTTGCTCGTGGATACATGTGGTATTTAACTAAGGGTAAGGATATGTTCAGACCAAAGTATAGGCTTTGTTGGTCTAGGAAGTAGATGCAAAATAAACTTTTCCTCCTATTTAGCAGCCCCTGTGGCCTGTAGTTAGCCAGACAGAGCCAGTCCCATGGGCAGATTCCCAGGACTGTGAAACAGTCCAATACTTGATAGTTTTCTGGCTTTGAACATAAGAAATTGTGGGTCAATGCCCCAAATCATTGTAGATAATGACAGTCCTAAGAATAACACACAGGCTTCCTCATCTTCTTAAACACAGTTCTGGATTCTTCCCGATTTTCCCTGTAAACATTCCTGGCAAAACTTCCCAAGAAATTGCCAGTAGCAGAAAACTGTTTAAATGAATTAAAGTCTTGATTGCGTTGCATAAAATTATACCAAGGGACTATTACATGCAGGCATTCTTCAGCAGTGGCTGGGACTGAGCAGAGAATCAACCCGTTTAGGTTATGCCACCTTCTCTTTTTTGTCTTCTAATGAGACTACCTCCAGCAGTACAGCTTCTCCTCTAGTTAATTATAAGCAGAGAATATCCTTCTAGAAACATCTACAGCTCACAGAATGGGCTGGAGTTGAGAGGGCAGAAAACCCCCCGACTCCCACAATCCTTTCTCACTGTAAACCCTACGTCTCAGACAGGAGCCCAAAGCTGTTTTGTCCCAACCATTTTCTTCTTTCAGAGAAAACAACCCAAAACACAGTTGGTCATGATCATCTCAGCTCCATCTAAAGCTGCTTCACAAGGCTTTATAAGATATTTTAAATAGAAAAGGACTGCCTGCTACAGGGGAAAAAAAAGATTTTTCTTAGCCACAAGCCTTGCCAAATGGTTCTAAATTTGAATAAAAGCTGTCTGTGAAATTCCAAATGTAAGCATGAAAACATTTACTATCGTGCAAATCCATTAAGTCTGTAGAAAATTATGAGCCTGACCCGGAGCTGCTCTTCTCCGTATTCCAAGAACCTTTGTTGGGAGGGACAGTGCTGAACAACAAAAGGTTTTGCCACAGATCATCCTAATAAACAACCTAACCCTAAAATAAACAGATACAACCAGCATTTTATTGTTGTTGTTTTGGTGATGAGCAAGTGACTTATTGAAGCAGTATCCAATGTTTCAGGTGACACTTGCCCTGTTCAGGAAACATCTGCTCAAAAAAAATGGGAACTATCCACTTTTTTCTCTAGGATTCTTCCCATGCCAGGAGGAGCAGCAGTGCCAGCACTGGTCTCCACTGCTGGAAGGCTTCACCCCACTGCAGTCTGGGCCTGTAACTACCCCCTGGGTCCGTAGGTGCCTCCCATTTGAGGAGCTGACCTCTGACCAGTGAGGCAATGACTGGTACCAGAATTGCTACAGCACGAACAATTGAACATGCATTTTTAATCCAGCTAATTCTGGAAGACCTTATTGTGGTCTATCTGAAGGGGGTCTACAGGAAAGCTGGGGAGGGATGTTTTACAAGGGTCATAGTGCTAGGATAAGGGTTAATGGCTTCAAACTGGAAGGGAGATTTAGACTAGAAATTCCAAAGCTCTTCACTCTGAGGGTGGTGAGACACAGTAACAAGTTACCCAAGGAATCTTCCGAGCCAAACCATTCTGTGATTCGATGATAAAAGACAACTGCTGCTTCCACCACTCCAGCCAACATGAGTTCTCTAGCTGCCTGGGCTGTACCCTGAGCTCTTACATGGCTACAAACGCATGCAGATGATCTCTCACACTTTTGCATGAGTTTTCAGCCTGGACACTAGACAAGCTGACTTTGACCTACAGTTTCTCTTGCTTTGTGAGCAGTTATCCTGCTTACCATGGTTACTGGGTAACATCCTTCCTGAGGGATTTGCAGAGTGCTTGCTGGATTTTGGCACAAAGAACACAAGAAAGAATACAAAAACTTTGCTGGAAAAAAAATCTGGATTAAAAATTTCCTATTTGAAGTCTGTATAGCACTGGGAATTTTATATGAAGGAAAAAAAATAGGTTGCCCAGAGAGGTGGTGGCTGCCCCATCCCTGTCTCCATTGCAGGGGAGGTGGCCAGGGCTCTGAGCACCTTGCTCTGGGTGCAGATGGCCCTGCTCCCTGCAGGGGGTTGGACTGGATGAGCTTGAAAGCTCCCTTCCCACCCAAACCAGCCTATGGTTCTATAAAAAGAAGGAAGGAAGCCTGAAAGCCACCAGTGCTGACCCTGAGGGCAGGCAAAGGTAGCACCTTCAGAACAAAGAGCAGCTCCACCTTGCACCTTGTTGTAGCAGCCTCAGAATAGACACCAACAGACTGACCACAGACGACCCCCACACCCCAGCAGAGTGTTCCCTGACTTCTCTGCTGCTGACACAGCACAGAAAACAGCTCTGAGCACACCCATCTGTGGGCTTCCCTAAGCTCAGCACCCCCAGAGCTGCCTTGCACCCACACAGCAAGCATCTCTCTCATCCCACCACCAAGTCACCCAGACCCAACGCCACATCAATACACCAGTATTGTACCCCTTAGAGCAGCCTGCCTTTGGTCTTCTCCTGCACCCCGGGGCACATAGTCTGGGGATGAAAGAAAGAGCAAAGACTTTCTTCCAGAACCCCCCCGCAGCCAGCTTCTTTTCTCGGATAACTTAGCATTTCGAGTTGCCGTAGGAACTACGAGAGCAAATAAAAACCTTCACTTTGGGTTTTCTTGGAAGTGCTTTGTTATTCTCTTCCACTCCAACCACAGATGTAGCAGTCAGGGCATATGCAGACAGGTCTGCTTTTGAAAGTGTGCAGCTGCCTTTTCCACCCTGCGTAGGAAAGCAATTGTGGGGCACGTCAGAGAGCCGCTTGTACCCGCGATGCTACGGTGTTGTCAAGCTGCAAGTGAATTTCTTCAGCTGGAGTTTTCACTTCTTGGCAAGCACTGTTGATTAAGCTGTTGTTTGGAAAGGTTTTCATTTCTTTTCAGAGAGCAATTGCTCTGTTGAAGGGGCTCTTTAAGTTTGTAGGATATATATCACTCCCCTGCTGTATGGCTTAAATGTCTCCTATTAAACCTGGAGGTGGCCAACCCACAGGCATTTTGAATACACCTTTGCTGAGACATTAAAAAAATGCAGAAGATTCAGCAAGGCACTTAAACCCTTGCTCAGCTTTACACATTCACTCGAGTGCTTTTCTGAACAGGGGAAGTTGCTGAATCAGGGCTGAAATGCCCCAATTATTTTAGACTTAGAGAGAACGTCCATGTGGGCACAGGGACAGACAGTCTGTGTTTCCAGACGGATGGAGAGCCAGACACGGTCAGAAAGATGCATTGCACCCATCTTGGCATCTAAATATTTCTAACTCTTAGACATGCTCTACATTTTCCATCACAGTATCTGAATCTCTGCAAAACATCACAGAGGAGGAAGCATCCAAAGCCTGCTGTACAGTAACACTGCGTCCCTAAAATCTCTGGGAGTTCAGTCCTTTGGCAAACAGGCCCTCTGGCCCTCCAAATTCCAGGAGGATTTCAGCACGGGAAAGACATGGGCGTGTTGGAGCAGGTTTGGAGGAGGCCACAGAAATGATCCGAGGCTGGAACTGTTCTTCTGGGGGGCCAGGCTGAGAGAGGTGGGGGGGGTCAGCCGGCAGAGGAGAAGCCTCCAGGGAGACCTTATTGCAACCTTCCAGTGCTTCAAGGGGCCTGTCAGAAAGATGGGGAAGGACTCCTTATCTGGGAGCATAGTGACGGGACAAAGGGTAATGGTTTAAACTAAAAGAGACAGACTAGATAAAGAAGAATTTATTTTTCTTTTCTTCACACTGAGGGTGGTGAGAGCCTGGCCCAGGCTGCCCAGGGAGGTGGTGGCTGCCCCATCCCTGGCACCATTGCAGAGGAGGTGGCCGGGGCTCTGAGCACCCTGCTCTGGGTGCAGATGGCCCTGCTCCCTGCAGGGGGTTTGGACTGGATGAGATTGAAAGGTCCCTTCCCACCCAAACCAGTCTGTGATTCATTCAGTGATTTAACACTAACAACATTTGGAGATTTTCTCTTCTGTGTGAAACTTAAGGGAGAAAGAGAGCACAATCATCACATCCATGCAGCACCTTAGCACAGCCCAGGAGCTCAGCTCCCATCTCCATCATGAGAGCACACCACCAGCTCATCACACATGTGCTGCCAGCTCTGTAACACAGCCCCCAGGCATCTCCCTTGGCTCTCGGTGCATTTCCAAGAGCAAACACATAGTGACAAGAAAAGGTCAGCACTAGTGAGCATCAGGTCCCACAAGGAATCCTCCCTAAGGAGGGCTGTGGGAAACTTTACACTCTCCATGTAACCAGCTGCTGGGCAGCTGCTGTGTGCTCTCGGTTCTGAGATGCTCTAAAAAGCTGAGAAGCCAGAACAAGTTCTTTGCTACAGACAGGACTGCAGAGACATTTCCTCCCACACCTCCAAGCTTTGCTGCCTTTACCAGTGTTAATTTTTTTCATCTGTTTGCTCCTCACTTCCCACAGTGCGCTGCATTATTAGATCTCCAAGAAGACTGTGTCCACCACTGTGAAGACCCAGGAAACTCCTGGAGCTCTGGCCACATGCTGTGTTCCCAAAGAGTATTTCTGCTCATGCAACACGGTATAAAAAAGCCAAAGTGAAAGCAGAGCACCCTTTTCATGCTGTCCTTGTGCAGCATGCCAAGCGTGGCATCAATGCCCTGCTCTGTTTTGGTGGAACCGCTCTTCCTGACACCCTGAAGCAAACCTTGCCCCTTGGACACAGCAGAGAATGTGGCATAAAGGAAAGAAATGGTATCAAAAAAAGTGTTGTGTGATTCAGAGCAGCAAAAAAAACCTCTCCTTGGGCTTATTCTTCCTGTTAAAATAACGTAAGGAAAGCTCTTCAGCCAAATCTTTCCCCCTTTTCCTGCCTGCTCACGCTTTTGCTGGCTAAACAGTTTTGTTCCTCGGAATGTTAATTCCGAACAAGGAGAGCCGAGGTACACACAAAGAGTAATCACAGGAGACTGAACCCATCCTAATCCCCCTCAGACACTAACCCCACAGGCTGCCAGCCCCAGGACACGCAGATATTGCTGTAAACAAAACTTCATTTATTCTCATCATTCTCAGAAGCTAGCAATTATGGGTTTGTGCTTTGGAGTCTGGCTTCAGGTCACGTCTAACAGCCAGCAGGTAACAGCATATTAGGTGTGGTAGAAGAGCAATTTCAAAGCCACCTTCACAGACTCCCACAGGCTTTGCTATTGCATCTACTGCTGTACCAAAGTAGGCGTGACAGTCACACATTAGGAAAGTCAAGAGAATAACCCAACAAGAAACCACAGTCATAAGCAAAGGGCCAGCTAAAAGCCTCTTAAGTCATCTTTAAGCCTTAACTGACAGGTTTGAGAGGTGCTTGAAAGTGTGGGGATCTTCAGCACAGGAGGAATCGCACCAGCAGACAGAGAGCCAAGAGGAACTTTAAAGCAAGTCTCTGAAATGAGGGGATGTTGCTCTGTCATTATTTCCTTTCTGCTTTCCATTGCACATTCACCCGCACCCTTCCTCCATCTATCTGGAGGGTTTTGCACTGGAAACCATCTCATCATCCAGGCAGCCAGTGCAAGTCACCTCTGAACTCCTCCTGAGAAACTTCACAGGATCACAGAAAGTTAGAGGTTGGAAGGAACCTCTGGAGATCAGCGAGTCCAACCCCCCTGCCAGAACAGGAGCACCTAGATCAGGTCACACAGGAACAGATCCAGGCAGGTTTTGAACATCTCTAGAGAAGGAGACTTCACAACCTCCCTGGGCAGCCTGTTCCAGGCTCTGTCATGCTCACCATGAAGTTTTCCCTTATGTTTACCCCAAACCTCCTATGTTCCAGCCATTACCCCTTGTCCTATCACTGGATGTCACTGAGAAAAGCAGAAGAATCACCTTTGATTCCTCAACTCACTGTTGTGACTGATGAAGACCAAGTGTCAGTGAGCTGATCTCTATAGATAAATAGCCCCATAAAGGTATATGGGAGCTCTCCAAACAACTGGGACAAACAGATTTTCTTCTGTCCCTAACAAGCCCCAACACACCATCTCACCAACAAAATCATCTCTGGGTTGGGCTGGAGAAGGAACAACAACTATATCCTAACCTTCCATTTCTGTATCTTTATAGGAATCAAGAAATCCAAAGACACAAAGGGGAATGAAAAATACCAAGTGATTTATGAGCTGTTCTAAATTCAGTGAGGGTAAAGTTCTAGTTGGGATCCAATTTAGGGCAGACTTAAATTTTATTTGAACTATTTATTCCTACTTAGAAGCATATTGGATTAGGCCCAGTGCACAGTCTTGAAATACCCACCAGACACTAATATTTGTCAGTAGAAAATAGAAGGACCATGAAAATCTCTTGCCATTAAGATCAAAAGAGAGTGAATGTACACTTTGACATTTCTCCTTTCCTGCACAGAGTCTCTACTTTGCAAAGCAAATTCCACCATGTAGCTTTGAACTCCTGTAGAGAAAAGATAAAAGGTGAAAACCCAGCTTTTGAAAGTCAACATCAAGACTTCTGCCAACTTCTGATGAATCAGGTTTGACCCATGATTTTTTGTAGAACTAGGACCACAAACCAACACTCCTCAGCTCCTTGGAAGTTCATCATGCACCTCCACTGCAAAGGTAGGACTACACCTCACAGATAGACCAGCTAACTCAGGCAGTGCTGGCCATGTAACAACCACAGCAAGGAACTCAGAAGAGTTCCACTGAGCACACACTGGACAGCACCAAGCACAGCTCCAGTACTAGGCTGACCCTAGTGATCTCCTTGATCTTCTCCAGTATCTCTCTTCTCTGGTTACAGGTTTTGTAATGAATGCTTCTGCTTAGCAGAGCAAAATAATTTAATTGGGGAACTGATGGCAGGCACAAGAATTTCCAGTGAGGCTTTTCTTCCTTCGCAAAAGAAGGTGAGATTCCCATGGCAATCAGGCTTGAAGGCAGGAGACTGTTTCAGGATGGACACTGAGGTTCTTGCAGGGAAAAACCTGAGAATTACTGCTACAGAAGAGGAGTTACTCTATTGTCTCTTTAAAAAGTGTTACTCCTCCAACTAGCCTATATTAACAATATGCAATGGATGAATCACTGCCATTCACAAGCGCTAAGCATGTAAACAAGATGTTCTAAAATACCATTGTTTACTTGGAAAACTAGATCTGGAGGAAGATCAGGACTCAGTAGGACTCAGATCCCAGGTCACCACAGCTTCTCTTGCTGAGCATCTGCATTATTTTCTCCCAATAATCAGCTTCAGTTTTCTTTACAGACTCAGCACCAAGAACTTGGAGCCCATCACTGGAAATGTTTCCTTCCCTCAGTGATGGTAACACCCTCAAGCTCCAACAGCCACTGGCTGTTGTCAGACAGCTGTGCTTAAAGCATGATAGCAAGTGCAGCATGGTAATACTTAGCATGTTAAAATACTTCATGGGAACTAATAAATAGATTTAGATAATGATCCCAAGAGACAATCTGGTCACCAGTTACCACCTACCTCAGTAATTACAGACACACAGAGTGTTTTGGGTTGGAAGGGACCATTCAAAGTCATCTGGTCCAACCCCCTGCAGGGAGCAGGGCCATCTGCAACCAGAGCAGGGTGCTCAGAGTCCCAGCCACCTCCCCTGCAATGGGGACAGGGATGGGGCA